>VZTA01009270.1:0-259491 GCA_013398855.1 Mohoua ochrocephala | reverse complement strand
AAAAATTCATGGAAGAGATATTTTCCCACTGCAACAGGTTCGGGCGGGGCTGTTGTTTGTGGAAGCTCAGAACCGCACTGGAGAAGTTCACCGAGGACTATCTTCTGTGGGGAGAGTCCCATGGCATACACAGAAAAGGAACACTTTTCCTTAAAGAAGGACTCTTAAAAATGAGTGCACTGACCAAACCTCATGTTTTGTTTCCCTTGTGTATATTGGTATATTGGTGGATGGGAAGGAGGAAGGTACTGGGAATAAGGGATTGTTCTGGAAGCTTGCTTTAATTCCCCATAATTCTATCTTTCCACTGTTATTTCTGTTAGTAATAAATTCTCTTTAGATTATCAAGTTTGAGCCTGTTTTGCCTTGAAGCTCTTCCGTTTTTTCCTCAATAATCCTTATTTTTTGCCCCCCAAAAGCTGGATTTTTGGTTCCCCTTCTCTGCCTATCATGGCAGAGACATGTAAGTAAATAGTTTGTTGGTGCTGGGTATTTAACCAGCCCAAACCCGCGACACTGGGGCAGGGATGCAGCAATTTGCTGCCCTTCAGAAGATGTTTTCAGCTCTTACACTGGACTTTGTTTTGCATCAACCTGCAGGAAATTAAAACTTCAGCTCTTTCTTGTCAGATCCCCTCTGAGTCAAGACGAATTCAAAGTTCAGATTTCTTAAACTGTGTCATTCTTCCTGAAAAACTGCTTGACAGTGACCCTAAGAAGAAAAATGTATTTTCCACCATGCAGTGCCACATTTCTCTTTTTATTAACCACTTCTTGATCTTAATAATACAAAAAGTAGTGCCCGAACAGCTGACAGCTTCCACAGCTTTGGCACGGGTGTTACTCAGATGATGAAAGGCCTGTCCAGTGGCAACACCTGAAAGGTTCAATATATTGTATTTCCACAAATCCTGCAGAGTTTGTGAAAAACCCACTGTCCGCAGTGTAACCAGAGCTCCCGTTAAACGTCACAAATTCTTCTGATACCTCTCTTTCAGGAACTGCAATTTTCAGAAGTTGTCACACGTGTTTCAAAGTTTAGCAGAGAATAAACTGGCCTGAATGCTTCTTTTGCTATTTTAATTAAAGTCAAGCTTCTACTTGCTTACATTTTCTTTAAAAATGCATAAAACTATGAATTAAATATATGCATTATTACTCATCAAATTGTTTATCCCTGTACTGATTTTATATATATACACAGGTTAAATATTCATGTGCTCCTTCTCCCTTTCAGAATATCATAACCCTTAGTTCCCTATTCTCCCGCACAGGTGTTTCCACTTGCACTGTACAAGTTGAAGATCATTTAGGTAAAAGCATCCTTAGGGACCTCTGCCTAAAAATTCCAAATTAAGTGGGTTTTTTCCTATATTAGTAGTGGAGAGCTGTCCATATGCTTACGTTAAGCCTGACAGATCTTTGATTACCCCTTAGCTTGTAGTTATGCAGCTCTAATGCAGTTTAGATACATTCCATAGTTGTTAATGGCTCAACACACTGAGACCTTGAAGAATAACAACCAAGGTTATTTAGTAATGTAACACAGTAAAATAAAATAGACTTCACCATGTGTGCAAAAGTAGTAAATGCTTTGCTGATTTTAAGGCATATGTTTCTTTAAAGTTCTCAGAACATAAATGATTTAACTGCTACAAACACAAAATCACAAGCCAAATTTACTGCAAACTTCGCAAGCTGCAATAAATAGGTGAAGGCATAAATTGCTGGCAATTAGGAGTTTACTGAAGAGGGTATTTAGGGGAATTGCGCTGATTCAGAGAGATGAAATGCAAATCTCTGGTGCTTACATGCACAGGGCACTGCACCTGCGCTCGGGCTGAAGAACAGCATCAGCAAGTCCTGTCCAACACACGGAGCTGAGGGTGCCGGAGCACAGCAGGGAAACCCTGGACACGCCGATGTTATCAGGAGCTGGGTTTGTGTGGCACCTCTGAGGTCCTCCCACGCTGCATTCACAAAACAAAACCACCCAAGCCAAAACTGCACCGATTGCACCAGTTCTGCTTCCAGCTGCAGACCCAAGGCATTGGCAAACTGGGAATAGCAGCCGGGTGCTGGGAGTCCTTCACTCAGAGAGTATCTCTCTGCCTCCATGTGCCCTGCGTCTGTGTGGCACTGCAGGATGACAGTGGTTACCCTAAGGAATGCCCAGCACCGCAAGGAGTGCCAGGCAACAGCTGAATTAGGAGCATCATTTCAGCTCCTGGAGATTTACATGGCCCAGTGAGGGTGTTCATGGATGGGCATGGATCAAAATGTCCTGTGGGTTAGGAAACCTCCATCTACTGAGTTACTTCTCTACCAATGTATTCAAATTTTAACAAATCCTTGTGGAGTAGTCTAAGCTGTGGCCAAGGGGTTGGGGCTTTGGTGAGGTACCTCTGCCAGGATCACAGTGCCACTTCTGTAGCAGCAGGCTGGAACTGAAGGGTGATGACTTACAAGCCAAAGGGAATCCCAGAATCCCAGAATCGTTAGGGTTGGAAGGGATCTCTGGAAATCATCTAGTCCAATCCCAAGTCCAATGCAGGAGGGAAGGAGCACACTTGAAGGTCTACAGTGCACAATACACAGGAATCCTACACAGACTCAGTGGAGCCAACACACAAATGGAACACGGTAGTTGTCCCAGCCTCGGCAGGCAGGAATGCCTTACCCTGTTAGCAGTCCTGGTCTCAGGACAGGCAGACTTCAAATCCCAAACTGCTGTGCAAGTGGCAGATGAACTTCCTTACAGAATCACACAATCTCCTGGGTTGGGAGGGACACACAAGGATCGCTGCGTCCAACTCCCAGCCCTGCTCAGACGCTCCAGGAGTCACACACTGCCTCAGACCGTTGTCCAAATGCTCCTGGAGCTCTGGCAGCCTCAAGGCTGTGACCATTCCCTGTTCAGTGCCTGACCACCCTCTGGGGGAAGAACCTTCCCCAAATATCCAACCTAAACCTTCCCAGCACAACTTCAGGCCGTTCCCTCAGGTCCTGTCACTGGTCCCCACAGTGAAGAGATCAGTGTCTGCCCCTCCTCTTCCCCTCAGGAGGAAGTTGTAACTGCGGTGAGTCTCCCCTCAGTCTCCTCTTCTCCAGCTGAACAAACCAAGTGCCCTCAGCTATTCCTCACATGGCTTCCCCTCAAAGCCCTTCACCATCCTCATGGCCTCCTTTGGACGCTCTCTGATAGCTTAATATCTTTCTTATGTTGCAGTGACCAAAACTGCACACACTAGTCGAGGTGAGGCCAGCCCAGAGCAGAGCAGGACATTCCCCTCCCTCACTTGGCCGGCCATGCTGGTGCGTCCTAGAAGTTGCCTTTGCAAAATCTAAGCCATGAGAAGTCTTTTTCTTTCCATTCCAAGTACATGACTGATAAGCCAGGACTGCATTTAGCATCCAGTTGTTGGTGTTCATGACTGCTCGAGCCTCTGTGCTGTGCATGCAACGTCCTCTGCCCTCAGAGCAAGGGGGGTTCATCGGCCGCTGGCAGGAGGAATAACTATTGTTGGGATTCAGTCTATAGCTAAAATAAGCTGTAACACAAGCCAGGCTCGAGGGAAATCCATTCAATGAGCAGCTTGAACAAATCTATGTTCAATTAATGTAGCTTTTCAAACACTGTGACAGTGTTTGTGCTCTGAGAAGATGGTTAAGACATTGCTGCCACCAATCATTACGGCTGTTCTCCTTCCTCTCGGGAAGCAGTGTCAGTCCAGGAAGGGAGCACAATTAGCAGTAACAAGAGAGTATGTGGGGGAGTGCAGGATGAAAGGCAGAACTGAAATTGCTGTTGAGGCATTCCTTCGGAGAAAAGGAACTTATGAAGAGAGGATGAGGACACCGAGGTGAAAGATGGAAAAAGGACGGAAAGATGAAACCTTCAGAAAGAGGAGGAGAAGGGAAAAGAAAGAGGAAAAAATATGGAGGGAAATCAAACAGAACATGGAACTTGAAGAAGGAAAAACATTATTCTGCGATCCATGGTATTAATGTTGTCTTATTTTAGGTAGATTTGTATGGCCTGTTGCCTTGCCCTGCCCTCCTCGCCACAACTGCCCACCTATTCCATTCGGTCAGCACAGATGAGAAACAGCACCAAGGCACAGAACGGATATTACGGAATGGCCACTTTCTGCCAGACACAATGTGCCAGGGCTGAACCCTGCTCCATTTTCCTTGATGCACTACTCACACTCTCTGTCCTGTCCCCAGACACTTGTTTTCACAAAACCTTAGGGAGTTTGCCCTCTCAAACTGTGCTGCCCCTCCCTCTGCTTTAGCTGCAATTAGCAAACAGGTTCCAGGTTATTAAAGGAGGACTGACAAACACACAGAGGGCGTGACAGATGGACTGATTATATAAACCTGATTTCCTTAGGCATCCGGGCTGAAAAGAGGACAAACCATGAGCAGCATGAATTGTGCTGGGAGTAAAGAGAAAGTGTGTGGGTATGTGGCTGAAGGGATGTGGGAGCAAGGGAATATGAGAGGAAAGAAATTGCTGTAAGGAGTTGAAAGGGACGGGAATGAGCAATAGAGAGTGGTGATATTACTGGAAGGAGTCTGGAGTCACGTGTCAGGAAAGGCAGCTGGTTTTGAAAGGAAAGTGTGTTACCTGGAGCTGTAAAGATGCTCTGTAACAACAGGAGTGCCCTGGGAGAAAGAGTTTGCTGGGAACGTGATCCAGGAAGTAATAAAGGGAGCACAAAAAGTTGGAGGATGAGGTAAAGGACAGAGAAGCTGTAAATAACTGTTGAAGTCTTCAAGGGATGAAGAAAAAATGAAGAATAGAATAGATCTCTCCTTTGTGCAAAGAGAGATTCACCAAATTCGATGTTGCTATGGTGATTCAGACCACCTGAGGACCCAGGTTCAACTGTTTAAGGCAATGCATATAATTATTCTTTTTATTTTCACAAATAAGTACTTTCAGCCTCTTGCTTATATATAATGTGTTTTATAATTCAGAATTCTGCCACAGTTTGACAGCTGGCTGATGTACTTGCATTACCAAAAGTAGTAGCAGCCTTGACTGGAAAGGTGCAAGTAAGAAGTGCGTTATGAAACAAAGGCCCTTTACAACTTAAATCGTATCTGAAAAAAAATGTGGTTAATTGAACAGATAAGTATAAAAGAGAAACCAGTCTTCAGAAGATTGGTTTCATTTGAAAATTAAAGAAAGGACAGTAACAAAGGATAGTGCTTCAAGGCTGATAGAAAGCTATGTTATCCTGCGTAGACAGCAGGGATCCAAGAATCCAGCGTTGCTGCAAACTTCTACAACTTCTGATAAGTTATTTAAACCCCTATGCTTCTGTTTCTCACCTTGCATAATTGCTCTAACTAAACTTACCCTAAGGATGCATTTTGAGACTTCAGTAATAATTCCTAAGTGCTTTGAAAAGCGCTACATCATGTAAGTGAAGAATGTCATTATTAAAATTGTGCTTCAGAAATCATCACTAACAAGGGTTTGTTCTATAGCTAAAACTGCACCAAAGACAATATTAGCTTGCAAATCACAAAGCTCCCATCGACACAGGAGAGCAGCAGTGACAGAGCTGTGCTGCAAGGGGAGGGTAGGGACACCCAGCATGAGACCAGAGGAGTCATTGCTGGGCTGAACTGGAACAGGGGGCATTGCTGGGCAGGGGCAGTGCGGCCATGCTGAGGTGCCACGGGCTTGGTGCCTCTTCTGGGACCTCACAGTCACAGTTACTCTGTTCTCAGGTGGTGTTTTAAGAAGAGGGATTTGTATCAGTTTAGAGTTCTGGGACGCCTTCTTTTGCATGGCTGCTTCTTTGGTACAGCCAGTGGCTTCATTTGATTGAAAAAATATGATGTGATATTCACATGATTGAAAAAACCTGTCAAGATGCATTTCAGAAGACAGCCTGAGACAATATAGAGAGGGGGCTTTATTTAGGAACAACGAGGAGTGTATGTAAAATTTAGCAGAAACATTATGTGAAAAGCAAGCCTGCCTCCACCCCACTTTGCAGAGAAAGTAATTCAGCTAAGGCTATTAGAAAAGGTGTTATTCTCTTAGAGAACACAGTTTGTTTCCTGTAAACTCTAATACTCTGAAATCCTAGGAAAGCTGCTTGTGAGTTGGAACAGCTCTACACAAGCTGTTACCTGTCTCTAACATGCTTGTCCCACATGCAGGACAAATGTTCCTGTAACCTGGTATCAGCTTTATGTAAACACTGAGGTGGCTGATTGTGTAATACAACGAGGTTACTCGATGCCACGAGCGCCTGCTAATGTGAAAAGCTTGTTAGCTGTCTAGTTGTCTGGCAATGCTTAACCAGCTTTGTCTACCAACTCAGACAGAAAAATCATCACCTTTCCACAAAAAGTTTAAGAAGAGAAGAGGCAACGTCTTCTGCAACAGATAACTAATGATTGTCTTTCAGGATTTTATTTTAAAAACCCAGTATTTTGAAGCATCCAAAGTATGTTATACAAAGGTTAAGCTTTGAACTTAGTTCAATATTCTTTAAACTTCTTTCATACCCAAGTAGGGCAAAAAGAGTATTTTGGAAAATAATAATGAAAAGATTTTAAATCTTTCCTCTGGTCTGCAAGTTTAACCAACAAGAACAGATGCAACTAAGCCTGAGTTGTATTTGTAGGGCACGTATTATGTATGCATGAACTGAAAAGCTCACCAAGACGCATGACGGTGCTGAGCCAACTGAAGGGTAAAAGTTGATTTTGAATCCAGACATAGTTAAAAATCTAAGTTTTCCCACCTTCTATGAAAGGTGTTATGAGCATCCTTCTACTCAAAAGCTGAAGCTGGTTCAGCACTCTGCAGTGCAGTACGTGCCAAACCTTCACAGCCAGGATGCCTCCTGAGGGAGATGCATCACTCTGCCTAAGAACCAGTGCCTTAGACCACACATTCCTGCAGACAGGAAGGTTATATCCTTGATTTACCTGTTCCAGGACAGCTCTTTGGAGCAAATGACAAATACTTGCCCTGTGTTCATAAATCTTATCTAAGTTTACTCCAATTGGTCACAATAGAAGTACATAAACTGCTTCATTTAACCGTGATGCAATGAACACAGCCACGATCCAAAGCCAGTTTGGTGTTGTTTTACAAACTACTTGTTTACCTGTGGCATAGGTAAAAATGGGACACTCTGTGGGGACTCACTGCTGCAGTTGGGGTACTTTAACCCCCTTCAAGAACAAACCTACCAACTTAAGGTGAAACAAACTAAAGAGGAGATACAGAAGGGACTGTAAACACAGTGACTGGAATTAGGTTGAAGTTTTACTTTCAAAGAATCATAGAGTATCTTGAGTTGGAAGAAACCCACAAGGATCATGGAGTCCAACCCCTGGCCCTGCACAGACACCCCAACAATCCCACCCTGTGCCTGAGAGCGTTGTCCAAACGCTCCTGGAGCTCTGGCAGCTTTGGGGCCATGACCATTTCCTGGGGAGCCTGTAATTCAAGACCTGGAACGCTTCCTATCTCAGACAAACCAGCACCCATTCCTCATCACTATTTGTTTTTGGCAGTGATGTCCCTTACCAAGCCATAAAGATCAAGCACGTCTGCACCAGAAATTATCTGAATCCTCTATTTGTTTGTGCAGAGACAAGTCTTGAGGGTTAGTCGGAAGAAACAAAAGCTGGCTTTAGGGTGTATTTTAGATAAAATACATCAGTGTTCAGCAACTCAGAACAGCTCCTCTTGCCTCAGCCTGGGCCACAGAGCCACTGATGAGGCTCTGCCCTGGTCTAATGCTGGCTGGGCTCTGTGCCCACTGCGTCCCTCCAGTGGCTCCGTGCCTCTCTTTAAACCTCATCCCACCTCCCTGTCCCTTCCCACCTGCCCCAGCTGCTTCCCCTCAGCCTTTCCATGCACTGCACAGCACACCAGGGCATCAGCACTGGTTGAGCATCAGAGCATTGCTGCTCTAATATTTCATAATGCCAGAACACTACTAAGTAAGGTGCATAAATATTTGGCAGGTTTGGCCAAATGCTCTCCCATAGTGCCCCTGCACAGAATCTTTCAGGATTTGGTAAGACACCTTTAAAGCAAGAAAGTTAAGCTTAAAATAAGAAGCATTCATTGTGTTCTGGAAAAAACAAGGCATACGAAAGTCACCGCAATCCATCCGAACTTCTTCCTGTTAAAATCTAACCCTGTCTTACAGCTTTGTTTTGTTATTTTTGTCAGATCCCCAGATTCATCTTGCAATAATGTGCTCTCTCCCCAGAGAGCGAGCCAGTGCCTTTCATCAGCAACAGCCTTCCAGAAGTTCCACTTAGCTCACAAAGCAAACACAATGTTTGGCATAATATTTCAGAAAGGTCATACTGTGCTTCCTAACTTAATGGCCATTTATATTGCTTTACAACGTTCCGATTCACGCTCCGCTATCAAGTGGAGCCACGCCGTCTAAAAATAAATGCTTAAAAGCTAAATAAAAAAAATGCCCTAGATACCTGGGTTTGGAAATGTTTTCTGCTTATCTGAAGACAAGTTCTGACGCCCTTCTTGAGTCCTTTAACTCCAGGGCAGGTCCACTGAAAATAGCAGGATTGATGCTGAGGCTGTTACTCACAGATAGTGCCACAGGTTCCAAAATACCCATAATCACCCTCACATGACCACCAGCAGAGCCTCTACGTACAAAACCTGAATTGAGTTTTTATTTTCATAACTCCCCATTGAAAGAAGGAAAGGGTATCAACGGCACAGGACAGTGATGCACAGAGAAATCCAAAGCACACCTATGCCGTGTGCCACATCCCAGAGCTGCCCCGCACAGACAGGGACTGGTGCCAATCCACACGTCTGGAAACCAGACCACTTCCATACAGGCTCTAAAGCTGGCACAGGTACCTGGGCACAAACAGTTAAATCAGACATTTCCTACCTCAGAGTGTTTACCTTACCTGGAGTATTGGCAGTGACTCCCTGTCCTTCAGGAGGGAATCACTCCAAATGCTACTGACCCAATTTTTGCTTCCTAATTTGCATTGCTTGTACATATTTCACTTTACTGCCTTTCAAGCTCCGCCAAATCTTTGAAAATTGCAGTGTGCCAAAATTGTAGGCAATCCACACTGACAATTTCACAGGTCTGGGAATCCTCCCTTGTTCATTTGTTTCCACTTATTCAAAGTACAGGTTTTCACTCACTTGCATATGAAGATAAAGCAATCCAATTATTTCAAATATACACGTTCACCATTAGGCTTTCCAGGGAATGTTAAAAACCCCCTTTATTTTATGAAGCAGTATGATATAAAGCTGTGAATTGGCACATCAATATCACAGTAGATCAGAAAAGGGCATCCAAAATGAAAAAGCATAATTTTTCTCTTTTTATATTACTTTTACATAGCTATGCTGTGTAATTGTCAGTTATTTTAAAAATCTCCATTTCCTACCAAAAGATGATAAAAGTAGATTAATGCAAAAGTGTTATTGTGAGTCCATATTGTAATTAGCGAGGCTCAAATTTACTCTGCCATGCAGTTACTTCTGTATTTCTTATCTCCTAGGAAGCCTGAATTTTGGTTTTGCTGATCTCACAAAAATGAAATCTATGTTAAATTTAACATGTTTTACACTAATTTCAAGTCTCCATTTTTCCTTTACCATAGTTATGGAACGGTGATTGAGGAATGCATACAAAAGGCTATGAGAACATTTATCCTAAATCCAAAAGCAACAGGAGCCATGTGGAATTCTTCTGCTGGAGGTGCACTCGTGACCATGAGACAGATCTCAGGCAGCTCCACTCAGCACTTTTTCCCTCTGCATCACTATTCAGACTTCCTTAATTTCTGACTCTTTGATCTCCCCTAAAAACATAGTCTGAATTTAATGACAGCCAAATACGCCAGGGGGCTTTTCACTGACTTCCAAGGGCTTTCTCAGGCGGTGCCTCCTTCCTCACACTACATCAAGAGCCATTCCATTAACTCGGTCTGCACAGCACTGGGGGTGGAAGACAAAACTGGAACTATTTCTCCTCCTTCCTCTAGACAGCAGCAGTAAAAATCACAACAAATTTCTCCGAGGGTTGTCCTTCCAGAGAGAAAAGTGACAGCAGTTGCCCCACCACTGGCTGTGCAGTGACTGGGCGACTACTCAAAACACAGACTGTCTGCCCTGAGACAGAACAAACAAATATTTTCAAACAAAATAGCCTTTTTCCTGCTATGAATAAGAGACAAACACTGCAACGTTCCCAAGTTAGTTGCACAAATCAGGGAAGTAACAGTTGTGCTAAATTATTTCATCCCATAAATTCTCTTCCTTTGGGCACAAACTACTTTCAGTACTTATGATTTAAATAACTAGATTATATTCTTCCATGAACAGTGAGAATAAACTAGAAATCAGATGCATGGCCATCCCGTCACATTTCTGCAGATCCATAATGAAACATTTGAGAAGCTGTATTTGCTGCCTCTGATCACAGTTGTTCTGTTCATTAGTGACACGTTCACAAGTAAACTCTCAGCCACAGAGCCAATTAAATCTACTTACTTGTGTTTGGGAGCTAATTAATAGCAAATTAACGTTCTGAATTCCATGCATATTTCTCATCCATACATTAAATTTATCTCATGGCTGGCATTTCAGAAGAATATTTTGTGAAATTATTTTCATCTAACAAAGGAAGCTACTAAAATGGCCTGTGTGCTTCATTTCATGGAGGCACTGAAAGGCATCCTTCAGGATATTTTACCAAATATTTTCAAGGAACACCTTCTCCCTCCTCGTATTTGTAGTAGCTGTCTACATTGCACTAGCATTAATAGAAGTGTTGTCAAAAACTGGAAAAATAACCCCTTCAAGCTCCTAATTCATTTCACCCTTGCCTGTTCCCACTCATGGGCTGGTATTTCTCCTTTCCACCTCCCAGGCTACCAGATGTGATAAGAGGAAGCCAAATGAAATCATCTATGCCTCAGATAAATAGCTGTCCCTAAGACAGATATTTTGTTTGTCCTATTAAAACATTTACATGCTAAAAATGAATTAAAACAATTACTCTTGACATGCAAGAGTAAAAACAAGTTGAGGAACAGCTCCGGAAAAACAAAAAAGGGTCATAATTATGTGTCAGGCTTTCATGCTAATTAATTGATAGACCCCTTGTTCCCTAAGCTTTCTGCTTACCAGTATTTTTCACGGAGATTTAGCTAGTTCCTTCATCAGTTTGCTTCTGTATTTGCTGTGGGCTATGTAACATTTCCAGGTTCAGACTGAGGTCCAGGTTCCAGCTGGCCATAGGTCCCTGAGATAGCTCACCAAGGAGCACGTGGTGAATCCTTTTCGTGAGAGGAAATTCTGCAGCAGGGCCAAGTTAAGTGTGCCATTTTCTTTGCCCAAGAAAAGCAAGGACCATGCAGGAATCGGCTGCTGGAAACGGAGAATCCAAAGTGGGGTCTGGTGAAACTACAGTGGTAAAAGGTACTTTCTTGACTTGGTGCTGAATTGTACATGGGGGCAGTCACTGGGCTACAGACCCAAACCATAACGATGGCAGAGCAGCCTAATTAGGCTGATTAGTGCTGGGACTTCCTCAAGGAGGGAGCCAAAGTTTACACAGTTACTTCTGTGTCAGCAGCACACAAGGAAGGAGGACTGCCATCCTCCAGATCAAACCAGTCCAGCTGCAGGGCTCTGGGTGCATTCCCCTCCTCGTGCATCTCGACCGGATCAGGAGTCAACAGCCCAAAGCTGTCTCACTGAACCTCCGGGGCCACGGACTTCAGAGGAGTTGGAAGAGACATGAGACCTCCAGTGACCACAATATCCGATTCAAGACTGCAAATTGCTTGTTCAGAAGCCCGTCATGATTTCAAAAGTCAGCGGAAAGAACAAGGAGCCACTAGAAATGGAACATAATCAATCCTTTTTGATAACAGCTATTTGAAAGAACGGTTGAGGTCAGCTGTAAAATATAACTGCAATTGTACAGCTGATCCTGTAAAATTACCCTTTGCTAATACAGCTATGGCAGCTAACACTGAGCAGTCTGTGCCATGGAGCTTATGGAAACATTACATTTGCTTAAAATTCCACTCTGTTTCCAGAGGATGACACTCGGAAGGATGTCTGGAGGGAATGTCTATATGTACTGCACGGTTCTGAGTCACCAGGCAGCTCTGTGATATAATTCTCTATGTAACTCTAATGGTGACCTGCTAAATAGAGGCTAGAACCAGACAGGAACCATTAAATTACTAGCAATTCTGAAATAAAACGTATTGGAAGTGGGTTTGTGGCGACCAGATCCTTTAGGAACACTCCACTGCACGTTATCGTGTCAGAAGACATGACAAACAAAGAGATCACAAATCTCTGAAATAAAGAGATTACAAATCTCTGTAGTTTCTTCCACTATCACTTTAAAATAATGCTTCATCTGATCTTCCAACTATATTTAAATTAATTAAAACCCATTTATCACCACAAGTTCTCTAAAGTACTTGGGGATTTGAAGTCAGTTTTTCTTGCTCTATCAAATATCCTAGTTTTCCAAGTGGGTAGGATGTGACCTATAAATTACCATGATGAATAATTTTGTGAGTAAGGACGTGGGTCAGTTTTTCATTAAAATTAAAAGGTCCTCATTCTCTGTTGTCAGATTCTCAAGTGCCGCTGCAAAGGGAAACAAAGAGCTGTCAAATAGAGTGATGATATTTTACACCCAGTTTGCCCTGCTGTAAGGAACACGTCATGTTACAGGACACTGCATAGGCACAACCATTACACTCTGATTTCAAGGACAGCAAGTAAATTCTGATTTATTCATGGAGAAGAAATTTCTTGCTGGTTGAAACTTGCTTTCCTGAACACACAGGGTCAATGTACCACTTAATTCCTATATAAATCTTCTGAAGATGAACAAATTTCAAGTAGCACAATATTGTATCATTTCTGGCAGTCTGAAGGAAAACCAGCATTACTGGAAAATCCTTCTTCCCATCCAAGGGTTTTGAAAGTCAGAGGAATGTGAGCAGGCTGTCAAGCTATGGAGACTGCAGGTGAAAGACAGATTTTAGGGTGTTTTTTAAAATGCAGCAATGAAGCCTTCTGGCATTATTGTGCATTTTACACAGACAGAAACTACCAAGAGTACAAGATGCAGCTGAGAATCCTTAAAGAAACAGTTGAAGGTAACCCAAAAACAGCAGCTGGAATACTCTCAGGACACAAGTTCACAAGTTCAAATTGTAACTTTTCAGGATGGGGACAGTGGCTCCCAAGCAAAGTGCTGGGATGCCACGTAGGAAAAGAGAAACTGCTTACAAACCAAGAATTAAGTGCCCCAAGGAACCTACACGGAGAACAGAAACACATTTCTCTAAAATATGGTCATGGGCATTTGTAAGAATCATGAAGGAGTAATGCTCAACTGGAGACGTGGTGTTTTTCCATCTGTAGTGGCACCTCCCTGGTTTGCACATGCCCTCACCCCTAGAGAGCAGGAGGCACTGGAGGGAACTCTCTGTCCTGCCAAGGGGTTGCTTTAATGCACAGAGACTGAAAGGTGCTGCGAGGGACAGCAGGGCTCTGCTGTTGCCATCCCTGTCACAGACAGGAGGCACCTTTGCATCTCCAGCCAACCTGCCTCGTCTCCAAAGCGCTCAGCTTCCGCTTGAGAAGGGAATGGATCTGACAGGGCTGACATTTTCCATCTAAGCCAGTTTTCTGATGAGAAAGGAAGGGGAGGATCGGCAGAGGAACGGCAAACTCCTGTCCTAGAAAGAGAGTTGTCACCTATACAGTGTCTCCTAAACTCTGAGGCCAGGAGGGAACCACGGGTGAGGCTCTGCAGCTCAGCTCCGCAGTCAGCTCTGCCAGCAGATGCTTTTTGAATTTGGTGGTTTATTTACTGATTTATAACAGTGCCCTTCACAGAGATTTGCAGGGCTGTATAAAGCAGAACAAAGAAATGCTCCAAGTGTCTCATCTCAAGTGAGCAGATAGAAGGAATTTTTAATGTTTGACCTTAAACATATTGAAAGCATAATATGGTTTCATCTGTTTTCTCAAATGAGCAAAACATCTATACCAAGAAACTGCAGAGAACATAAACAGAACATGAAGTGAATTATCTGACCTGAAAAATAAGGCTTTGGGCAAGGATGTGAACAATAATCAGCACACAAAGATAAGGAATGAGCCAACAAATGAGGGGTTTTCACTAGAAATAATGAAAATTTGCCTTCTAATCATGCTTTTGTGTTAAAAAGGAGCTAAGGAAGCTTCGTGAATAAAGATGTGAGAAAGATGGATGGCAGAGAAATAGATTAGATGTGTTACTGAACTCTGAACAGGTCAAAGTAGGTAATGAACAACACAAAACCATAATACAGACATAGTGTAAATAATAAAAAATACCACATCTAGGATCATATAGAACAATAACTTACATCAAGCACACTGTGACAAAAATCATAATCAGATATGTGAAGGCAAAAAAGTGAATCGGTTTCTTATTGGTTGAACTCATGCAGCTTTGGACAGTAAATTACTTAGAAGCACCTTATAATGATTTTATGTTCTCCCTGAAAACACGGGGTGGTTCAGCCCAGCACCAGCCAGAAGAGCGAAACAGGATGTTCGGAACAGTATTGTGAGGCAGCCCCAAGCTTTGACACTCAGGAGGATTTACACAGGTGTATTCCCCGTGCCAAAGGTGAGATCCAATTGCCCAACCCATACCCAACTGTCTCTGCAAACCCACACAAGGTCCAAGGTCGTACAGTGTCCCTGTTCCCCAGAGGAAAGGAACTCCGTGTGTTACTGGTGGGAAGGTGAGCGTTGGAGGGGCTGTTGAGAAGGGGAGGTGTGTGCAGACTCTGATTTAGTGAAGATGGCCGAGGTGTCCCTGGAGATGCTGGTTGAAGGTGTTTCCCCAGGGCAGCTCAGGGGATCCATCCTGATCTGTAGGAAGCCACAGCCTGGCAGTGCCAGGAGCTCAGCAAACAAACAGGAGTGAACAAGGCGTTGTCTCTTTTATCCTTTAAGAAAAAAGGGAACAGCCTCCCTCCTCAAGGACAGGCATCAGCCCCCCAAGCACATGAATTTCAGCTCTGTGGATTTCAGTGACCTGAAATACAAGTTCTCAGAGACACAATGTGACTCTTTTGAACCTACAAGCTCCATCTTACTACAAAGATATGTTTTTAAAGAGAGGATTTTATAGCGAGCAGCAAAGCATAATAATGATTAATCCCCTGATTGCCAGCAAGTGCCCTGAACAGCTCTTACTCTGCAGACAGTGACATTCTCTTGCTAAAGTGAAAACACAGTGGCATTTCAAGTTAAAAAAAACCAATGTTCACTGAAATAGAAAAAGCAGTAGCTGGCACTGAGAGTAACAAATGAGAAGGTCAGCTGAACAGACACAAACAGTACAGAACATAGATGCAACATACCCTGTGCAGGATTCATGCTAGCAGTATTGATAAAGCTGACATTAGTTCAACAAAAAGAAAAATGTATTACATTGCATTACATTACATTTTTTCATTAAATGCAAATAACTCTTAATCAGCACCTTCTAGCAGGGCTGCTAATGGAAATGCATTAATTAATGCTGGACACCTATTATTTTATTCTGGTTTGAAGAGTCACTGTTATTTGCAGTTCTGTTATCCAGAAGAACACCTGTAATTTTCAGAAAACCCAATCAAAGCTTCACAATAGAGTTTTAAAGTGTGATTCAGCGAAGGCTCATGTACTTAAAATCCTATCAGAATAAAATCCAAAGTAAGCACCTATCAAATCGTGTTGTAGGGATGAAACAGAAAAAAAAATACTCCTCCTTTTCCTTTACCTGATGTAGCTATCTGAAATCAAGGCGAGCCACTGCTCCCTCTGTGCACTTCCCGAGGGTTTAGGGCACTCCTGACGGGTAAGTCAAGCTCCGGCTGGGATTTAAGGCAGCTCTCGAGCTTTGCTCAGCCTGCATGTATCGCTCTGTGCCTGGAGGTTCGTAGATAAGGCAGCAGTGGCCTGGCCCTAAAGGCCAAATTCAGGTCAAAATAGATAACCAACATCTGGAGCAAAAAGGCCGTGGAGGAGCAAAAACTACACCTATGCAAAATCTGTGTACACGGAGAGGTAGGTATGCAGGAGTCTTAAGTGACCAAAATTAGAGAAAGAATATACAAATTAAAGATTTTCTCTAGTCTGGGGTAGTAACCCACAGCTACAATTGTTTTCTGATAAGAAACAGAAATACAAGTTAAATTTGTATCAAAACTGTAGGTGCTGAAACAATTTTTTAGACTTTTTAAAGTCAGGCTTTATCTTGTAAAGAGAATTTGTAAATGATAAGAAATACAGTAGCTTGACCAAACTCCTGGCTCCCTACACCAAGCTCACTTTGTGCAGCTATAAAACAAGTAAAGAAAATGGGAAATGCTTGGCATTCTTGTGAAATAAATTAAACTTCCGAACATTTCTTGATGGTTTGTTTTTTAAAAAGGAAAAGCATTACGGGAGAGAGAGCAGAAGACAGAATAATGATGATATTAATCTACAGATCTTAAGATCTTATTAATCTATAGATTTTAAAATGGAGTTTATCTCTCAAGATAAACGACAACTGGTAAAACACAATGCTGACTAGGAAACAAGCCCCAGTACAAACAGTATTTTTTGCTTCAATGAATTTGAAAAGCTTTTGGAAAAAGAAAATCTGATCCTCACCAAATTTTCACGAGATGGAAAAAGTAGCTGCAATTTGCACACTTAATTATTTCCGTCCACTGAAGTAAGATTAGATAATTGCAATATTCAAACAGATCCCATACTGACTGGCTCTTCCATCCGGAAGCACTATCTGGATGCATCCAAGTGAAGGAATCTTGCACAAACCAAGTGTCCCAGCTGGAGACTCACGGGCACGGCAGCACCGACAGGACCCTGGGAGAGCGAGTGGCTCTGGAGCGGGAAGGGGACACGGAAGGGGTTCCTTGGGCTCACACACTGGAGTGCCGGACTCGGGGCACATTGCACACATGGGATGAAAAAATGAAAAAATCACCACGAGAATGGCACAGGCAGAGGCCAACACTCAATTGGAAAACAGGCAGAATAAACAGAAGAGGCCACTTTATGGTTGCCCCAAATCAAGGCTCTTTCTCCAAAGCAAGGCTTTGGATTCAGCCACCCACTTACACAAAACCTACCCCAGCAGGGAGCTGGGTTACAATGCAGCACCCTTTTTGTTTGTTTGTTTGCTCTTAGAAGAATCTGACAAATTGCATGGATTTGGGGAGGCTGGTGCCTTTGCAGAGCGACACAAAAAGATCCTGTCTGCTCTAAGCAATGTACATGCTACTCCCAAAAGGAACAGGTGGTGTGAGCTCTCCTTCTGTGCAGATGTATCCTCAGAAATAACTCCTGGTAGCTTACACATAAAGGTTATATTGGCAATTAAAGGTTTATCATAAAAAGCTTTGATCTACCTGAAGGGAACTGGAATGTATCTGGATTAAACAGGTGAAATCAGTTGGTTAAACACCTTTGAAAGTGTATTTGGAACAGAAAAAGTTTGTTATAAGGTCAGTGTTTTCACACAATGAGGGGCTCTGCCATCCTGCTGTAGGAACCACAATGAACAAAGTATTTTTAATTAGGGATTTGTGTTTTGTTTTTAAAAGCACAAACCTTCGAAATAACATCTTCACCCATATACTTGACATTACCTAAAGTAAAAATGGAACAGGAGTGAATCAGCCCCTCATCACACATTGTTTGAGTTCAAAAACCCCTGAAAACCTGGGGTGCAGGGAAAACTGAACACTGTATGGAGTGGCTTTACCATCACAACAAGAGAGACTCCATCCTTTTGTGAAAAGACTACTGCTTTTTTTTTTTTTTGACTGAAAGAAAACTTTGACTGAAGATAAACTTTATCTGTATTCCTGTAAGGTACCAAATTAACTGCTACAGGGGGAAATTATTAAGCTCAAAAATATTGGAATTAGCACCAAAACATACTTCAAAAGAACCCCCCAAACAAACTGGCTGAAGGGGATAAATTAGGTGTGGTAAAAGAGAAATGATCAAATGGGGAGAAGCTTATTAATGCAAAACCTCCAGGACTGGTCCCGAGACTCATTTTATTTAGCATTTTCATCAGTTATCTTGGCACGAAATAGAAGAACCAAACTAATTAAACATTGATGGCACAAAGTTAGGTGGCAGTGACCATCCTAATGAGGATCCCAATCAAATACAAGAAGAGCTGGATGGCATTAAGGACTGAAGAAACAAAAATTACATAAATTATGACAGTAAGAAGTGCTAGGTCTTGTCCTGGAGATTAATACAAATTTCTGCTATAAATTGAGGACACGGGAGGTGTGTTGGACATGGCAGCGTGATGGAACCCAAGGAGATATTGCAGGGAGCTGGAAGATCGGTTCTTTAGTGTGGGGGAGGGCATCAGGGAACTGGAGAGATGATCTTATGAGAGGGATTTCAACACCCTCGTTATGCATCCCCACAGAGCAAAGCTGGCAGAGGGTACCGCTGCTCAGTGAAATTCTGCTGAACATTCAATACCAACGAGGACAGAAGGGCCAACAGGAGAAGAAGAGGTGCTTTGGGGTTGGAACTCAGAATAAAGTTTTCAGCTTTTCAGAGAGTAAAGTTCCAAACCAGTCTTTTAAAAGTTAATAATTTTTAAGGCCAGTTTTATAAAAAAGGGTTAGCTGCCATGTTTGCCTGCAGTTACAGAGTAGTGAACATGCTCACCCAGGAGAGCCGCCTTTTGCTTCTACATTCCCTGTTCCTAATGGCCAAAACCAGCTCAGTAACACAGATGGAGCTTCATTTCTCCTGCCAAGCCTTGATCTGAACTTACAGATCTTGGAGATCTCAGTCAGGGACAAAGGAACTGCAGCCCATGCCCTGCCCCATTGAGCTCCATTTCATCTCCAGCAGCACTGTGGGTTGTAACTCTTTTGGGAGACCTCTGCGACCTCTCAGAAACTGGTTAAAATAAGGCAAGCACTTTCTATTTTTCTATTTTCTGAGTATTTTGGCAGTTGTCCTCATGTGATTTCCCACAATATTTGAGTGAAGGTTTTTTGAAGCCTTCTTAAAATCCAAGCATGCATTACAAGAAATGACTGAGTTTACGACCTGACATTATGTCATGTAATTACGTATTAATGTAATTTTTAAAAAGACAATTTTTCTTCCGATTGCAGCAGAAATGCTGCCACACATATAAATCCAGCAAAACTGTGTCTAGCTCTGGAATATATTAGTGTACAAGAGCGGATTTTTTTTCTCTGACTTTGAGAAGTGAGCCCTTGCTCGGCACTTGCTGTTCTCAGAGGCTGCTCTGCATTCTGGGCAGTGGAGAGGCTTACCCATGTCACCAGAAAATGTTACACAGCAGCCTCTGAGACATTTCCAGCTCCACAGGTTCACTGATGGTTTAGTGACTGGAATCTAACAGCAGTTTTGTTGTATGGCTTGGAAAGAAACCTACCCAAGTGTGGAGCTTTTCAAAAAAGATTTCAGATGCAGTGTTTCAAATATACATCTTGGTGATGTAACCATGAATTTTAAGTGGTCTAGTTTTAGCCTCTCTCTACCAGAAACTCTTAAGGAAAGTTTAACTTTCATCATTCATTCTTGTCAATTTCTTGGTGTTCATAAGCAAAATGAAAGACATGAAATAGTGTTTAATAATAACAATTAAACATTATCATTTTAGCTTTTCTATTGATTTATCAAGAATTTTTGCCTTATTTGCCACTAGGCAGCGAGTGTTCACTGATCTGTTATGTAGACAGAATTATTAAAATTGTCCTGACCTTATTTCCCCACTTACGAATGGATATTCCCTAAAATTACACTAAAATACTCCAAACTTTGATTTTATACATCGGAAGAGAGCAAGGCAAATCTTCAAAATGCTGCGTAATGCCTTTACTCCATCGATCTTTTACTCTGTCAAAATATTAACTTTTTACTCCACCACATTTCCATGCCACGTGCAGCAATTACGAAGTGACTGAGAGAAGGGAGCCTGGCAGGTTGTGCTCCTGTGCAGTCTCCCGATTTTAATGGGGCTGACGAGCCTCAAGGACTCTCCTGCTGCAAAGGGGGTGTTGTTCTGCGCGGTATTTCCACAACGCAGTATTTCTGCAAATATTTCCACATAATGCTTAAAAAAAGGAAAGCAGCAGCAAGGAGAAAAGGCAGAAAGCTGTAGAGAGGTTAAGGGCAAAGTGTAAATCTCACTAGATATTTGCCAGTAAGTCTTTATTTATTTGAACTGGCACATGCAGAATTGTCTAGTCCTTCCTTATCTATGCAAGGATGCAAAATCTAACCTCTCTTGCCATTGCACAGGGCAGTGATACAGGCCCAGCATCGTCACCGACATGGAGCCGTTTGAGCCCTGGCCCCGCCTGATCGGGAGTGGCCCGAGGCACTGCAGGACACATGGCTGGAGTTCCTGCCATGGTTCTATTATCTCATCAAGGAAAACGGACTGCAAAAGGCTCAGACAAAAGCACTGTTACAACTACTCATTGATGGGAACGTAGCAGGCAAACCTCTGCTTCTGTCAGCTCCTTATTTTGAATCTTTTTGTTCCCATTCCTCTCCACAAGTGCTGCAGCTGCAGAACCCACAGAGACCTGAGCATATCCAGTGTAAGACCCAGTTGTGCCTGGTGGCACAGCTCAGAGAGCAGCAGCTCTGGAGATCTGAATGCATCTGCAGTACCTCCTTCAGTGCTCAGCTTCCAGGAAGTGCTGGCCTGGGAGTGCTGGACTAATGGGCTGGGCTCCCAATCCTCTCCTGGGAAAAAGGCATCACCCTGCAGTGCAGTCACGATTCACCTCGAGCATTTTGCTTCTTCTGTAATTTCGGGGAAGATGATGTGACACAAACTCCTCATCCCATTGGCCTCATTTGCCATCTCTTTAGCAGAAAGAGAACTAACACAGCACGGTCCATCTGCTGCCATGAATCACGAGCTACCACTGGCTACAGATGAGTCTGGGGCGAGGCAGCATTAATACAAGGCAGCAGCCCTCCAGCCAGAGTTCTGGGAGCTGAAGTGATCCAGCCACTCAAGATGCCTTTTCAATAGCTCCTGGAAAGCCAGCAGGCATTTCAGATCCTCAGAATGCAGGGCTGGAGGGATGCTTAAGAGGTCATCCCTCTTTCTGCCATCTCAAAGCAAGATCAACTTTACTGCAACTCTTCATGACAGATCTTTGTTCTTGGAGCTGTAAAAGGCTGTTGCTCCCTCCCACAGCTCTTCTCAGCACTGTTTTTCAGCAATAGTTAAGGAACTCTTCTTAGAAGTTCACTCACATGAAGAAGCTTGCACCTCCGAAGACTTAGGAGAAGAAAGAGGTACTTAATTCACGACAACACAAATGCTGCAGGCAAAGATGATGAGGGGAACTTGAGTTTGAGCTGTCTGAGGGCCATTACTATCCTGACCCTTATAGCTATAATTCCTACTCTTTCTGATGGTAAAAAGCCCCAAGTGAATTTTTCATTCATGGCCTTCCTGCTTCTTAAACTACTAAATAGAGAGATCTTTCTCTGATTAAGTCAGATCAATATCTAACAGAAGAATTGCTGGAAACATATTTTTTGTGTTGCGGAGGGGTACAATGCAGACCGGAATAATTTACATTACAATTACCTGCTCTGTTGCTGTAGAGAAGAGCTGCAGGAAGCACAATGCAGGGAAACATTCGAGTCCCCTGGCTGAGTGGGAGCAATCCGTAAGGAGTTACAGGGGAGGGCTGGGAGTGCCCGGCTGCAGCAGCGTGTGCCAGCACCACGCGTTACTTCTAAAAATAGGGCACTCTGGATCGGGGGAAAGGAGAAACACAGCAACCAAAATGCATGTCCACATTTTTCATTTTTCTGTCTTACCCGAAAAGGTAACCTGCACAAACAAAAGGGAAGATGTGATCTCATCCCCTCAGGCCCCTGCCAGCCGGGGAGGGACACCCAGCTGGTTCATTAGTTTTTTTACAAGTGGTGTTGTATAACCTTGGCCAAGTCACCTGTACCTGTTTCTCTGACCACCTTCCTTTGTATTGTTTACTTAGATTATGCAGTTTAGGTTCCTAAAGGCACTTGGACACCTAATGCCTCCGTGGACACATTTTGAAGCCCATCACATCAGGTACTGTCTCTCACACCATGCACAGCCCAGCTTTGATCTCACCAGCCACATCTCACTCCTGATCCCAAAATTATCATCCCAGCTCAGCTCTGAGCTCTTCTGTTCTACATATGAACATCAACCACAGGGCCCTGCGGGAGTTAACAAGGGAATTCACTTCTTTTATATATTCACAAATGTCGGGATAAGGATTCAAACAGAAGGAAGGGCAGATTAAGGATCCATGTCACAAAACCACTGTATGAAATCACATCCCCAACAATGACAGCTTGACTTTAACTGTAAATTTCATACAGAAGAAAATGTGTGGAAACATCAGTAATTCTGAGAACAGAAACCTCCCCCAGTATTTGCTGCTCAGCAGAGCAGGCTCAGGACACCTTGACTTTCCTGAGCTTTAGCAGCCTCATGTGGCCACGTCCAGAGAGAGAGGACTAAGGAGAAATTCTGGACAGTGAAAAGGATGTTCCAACTTGGACCAGGAGCTGGGCAGCTGCAAACACACTCAGAGTCACAAAATAGAATTTTTTCTTATGAGAACAAAGGCTGAAAGGTGACCTTAGTGCACGTGTGAGCTTACACACAGCAGCCAAGGGAGCTCCTCAGCCTTATTAGCTAAAGGTATCATCAACTCCATCCTCTGGAAGCTGGAGAAACTTGGTTCTCTAAAAGCTGCAGTCTCATGGTGGTGTGTTCTTAAATGCTAGTGGTGCACCACCTGAATTTTTTAGATGCTTTGCAGAAGAACTACTGGGGCAAACCCTTGCGTCTGTAATACACTGACCTGGTCACGTGCAGGGCACAGGATGATCTATCTCCTGATACCTCAAGACCTCTTTAAAAATGTTAACATTTTGTATTATTTCCGTGTTTCTATAGAGGCTCTTCTGGCCTCAGAAGATGGAATCTGCCCTAGCTGAGCACTGCTGCGGTGTCCTTATCCCATCCCCGAATAGAGGCCAATGAATAACATGCCCCATTTGGCAAGTGCTTTCTCAAGTGTAAACAAGTGCATTTTTAAAAGGCCCCTCCCCACTCCTTCTTACAAAAATAAACCAAACTCACCATATTAACTGATAAACTGTGTACTAAAGTACTGACAAAACCCAGCAATAAATAATAAAAGCACAACTCTGCATTTTAAAAGAAGCCTTGGAACAGAAAGAGAGGTTATCTCTTTAGCTCCCAGGAAGAACAAGGATAAAACAGCAGTAACATTGTGCACTCTGTTTTAAAACCTTGGTGAGATCAGGAGGAAAGGCACGGTAAGATTTCAAACTATTACATGCTATAGTATAAGTTCTATAGGGATTGAAATGCTCATGTCTTTTTAAGCACTTACATCCTTCAGGTAATTTTTCTATTACATGCAGTAAAGAAAAAAGTACCCAGACACATGTTTTTATTGCTCACCTTAAGGAATTTCAGGAAAAAATTCAAAGCCGGTATTCTGGGGGTTTTTTATACATGTTGTACATTTAGGGAAAAAATCCCAAATCAAAAAGAGCAGTAAATGTAGTAATGAAAAGCAGATCTTTGAAATAAAAGATGTTGATAATCTGCAGCGAGTTCAGCGGAGGGTCACCACGATGGTCCAAGGGCTGGAGCACTTGCTCTGGGAGGTGGTGGATGGTGGATGGGAGACAGAAGAACAACAGGCGTGAACTGAAACAAAAGAGGTTTACACTGGATAACAGGAAACTTTTGCACAATGAGGAGAGCTGAGCAGTGGAAGTGGCTGCCCAGAGAGGATGCACACTCTCCACGCTTGGAAGATTTCAGGAGCAAGCTGGATAAAGCCTCCAGTGGTCTGATGTCCTGTCTGCCCCTGCTTTGGGCAGGAGGGTGACTAGAGACCTCCTGCATTCCTCCCAACCTGATCTGCTTTATGATCCTACTTTCCCCACAATGCTCAAGGCAAGGGAATTCTGAGGAAAATGGGAAAGCAACCAGGTATATGAGCTAGTAGAGAAGAAGAAAGAGTGATGAGAAATCTTTCCCTGTCATTCTTCAAGGTGACTCTTACGCAGTTTCATATGTAAAATTTTGGACACTGTCTACTATGAAAGCAGAACAATTTACAGTGTAATCAGGGAAAAAAGGATGTGGTAAAATTGCTTTCCCAAAGCAAACACCTCATTCACACAGAAACAGGTGCTATAATTGAAAGAGATGTAGGAAGAGGTGGATATGAAACTTTAGATCTCTAAGCATCAGGTAAAAGAGCAAACAGTCTCTGGTGTTGGTCCGTGGTGTTGAGTTCTCTAAACAGAAAACAAGAAGCTCCAAAACCTCAGGCACTGTATCCCAAGAGCTGTTCCAGAGCTGAGACTCTAATCCCTTCCTGAATAGGATGAAATGAAAAAAAGAAAACTTCAGGGATTTTAAAGTGGGTTTATAGTCAATCCCTGTTCAGTCAGATGTGCGCCTTTCCAATGGTGAAGGTACTGTTCCAATCATTTATTTGAGACTGTCCTCAAGGAACTCAATTTTAGGAGGAGGTAATTCATGTTTAATTCAGAGAATTAAGAGGCACAGAGAAACTTGGCCAGTACCTGGAGGTTTTTTTAAAATTCTCTGTATTCCCTGATGTAGAGACAATTTATGATTCTGTTAGGGTTGTCTTTGAGAGCAGGAGAAACGTTGGATTGAAATAAGACTTCAGATTCAAGAAAAAAACCCAAAACATTTGGAGAGATCACTTCAAATGAAGGCATCTCCAGTGTTAAGGCAGACTCCCATCTTGTACAAACCCACACCAATAACACAAACCATCAGAGACCCTGACATCAAACAGGCACAGCAACAGATTCAGTTGATGGAACTACTCCTGCAGCCTTGAAATGATGCTGTGGCTGGACCCTCTAATTACTGCAAGCTGATTGTTGCAATCCTCACATCAAAACTTCATTTTCTCTCTCAGTTCAAAAGTTTCCAAAATCCACGGGAGCTTATGCTTTGTCCTACATATAGAAAGGGCCTTCACCAGGAGGAAATCTCAGCTTCAGGCACAGAGATCTCAAAATAAAGGGAAGTTTAAGAGATCTGTGTGCCCATCCCTGCTGGCCCAAGGCAGAGACACTGGCTCTTTGGAGAAATAGCTTTTTGGGGGATACATTGAGCTGCAGGAAGGGTACTTCACTCTGGGAAGAGAGAGAGCAAAGGGCTGTAATAAGTCAGGTTTTAGGAGAACAAACAGAATTTAAACCAGTGGAAAGACAGAAACTGCAGTGTCACAGCTGAGGGGGTTCCATCGCTGATGTGTCTCATAATCTGTGTCTGCACAATGTCTCTAAGAAATCTGACCTGCAAAAGTGCTAGCATAGAGAAAAAATTCTTAACATATAAAACCCCCTGTCCTCTGCACTCAGTACAGACATATTTAAGACTAGTGAGTGTGGAAAGGGGAAGTCAGCTGGCAGAACAAAATCTATCTGTATTAATAAATACCTGAATAGAAATCTGCCTTCAGGCTTGTTATACAAACTTGAGGATGAAAAAACTTATTCACAGTTCTTGAGATGATTTTCCACTTTTCTTTCTATTAAGGTACACATTTGCAGTGTATAAAATTATGGTTATGAAAGAATATTGTGGGAATTCAAAATACGTTCTAGTTCAAATACGGAAAAATGGTTAATAGAACATTTAAGAACAAGGCTTGTATCATATTGCACAGATTAAGATTCACCAATATCTCCAGACAAATTACAGGAAGAACCAGCATTTCTGTCAGAAAGAAGAAGTTACAGAAACTGTTTGCCTTTGGAGACTGATTCTGGTGTTTTTCTTATCTTAAAGTCAGGTTCCTATTAAGTCTTTGGATTTACTGTGAATGTGTCCTAAATCTTGGGAAATGCCAATATTTTCCTCCCTTTCTTTCCCATTTATGGCAGCATACTTCTGCTTTCTGTCAGCCTCCATAATTGGTGGAAAGTAAGAGAAAAGCCCAGCATGGCACTGAATCAATCTAATAGCGAGTTACGATTGCTGGAGGATCTGAACTCCTGCAGGGAATGCGCTGGATTTTCCCAAAAGGTAGTAATCTCTTTTATTTTGCCCTCAGGGGCTTGGGAGGAACCTGTGGGCCGAGGGAAGGGGTAACACCTAGCACAGCTCAGTGCAGGACACCAGGTGTCCATGCCAGGTCCAGGGGCTGCCGTGACACACAAGGTAAGCAGGTGGTTTTGAGGAATTTCCACCACTTCTTCCTTTTTATATACACCAGACCTTTTAATTCCGTGCTTCTAGCCAGCCAACTTCCATCTTTCCTGAATACGGAATTAGAGGGAGGTAACCTGCCCAGGATAAGCTTCTGCTGTGGACTATTAATAGAGCAGAGGAACCACTTTGAGCTGCAAGTTCAGAGCCCAAATCCACTCTGACCCCACAATGGCTTAGAGAATATTTAAACTTTGCAGGGCACAGACATACCTTAACACCAGGGCTGAGAAAAAAGAAACCACCTGAAAGGTTTCCCTTTGGAGTTACCAGTCAGTTACTGATAAGTGTGAGTTCCTTTTTTGGTGCTCTTCTTCACACTTCTTTAATAGTACTTCTCTGGTTTGCTACCTGTTGTCATTCCTATTGGAGAGGAAAACTAAGCAAATCATAGAGTGAACCAAAAAAAAAAAAGATAACAGCTTGAGATTTTTAGCAAGAAAGGATGTAATTCCATCTAGTAAGATGCACTTAAAATTTAAAAGCAAACCAAACAAATTTATAGCTGTATAGATACACATCATCTAAATAAAACATATCAGTTCAATTATTCTTGCTGAAGTTCAATCACCCTAAGACTCCACACATTTTAAAAATAACATGAAACAATGCTTATTAAGCCATCTGAAATATGTCTTTGGATGCGTATTTAACCTTTTGAAGCAATTTATATATAATTCAGATTTTGGCTCCTTTAGGAAAATACATTAAAGAATTTTATGCTCATTTAAGACAGACACTTTCTTCCTGACAGATTCAAGTGCTAAACAGAAAATTGTTGATTTCAAGCATTATTGCTCTCTAAAAGTAATGCAGCAGCAAAGGAATAAATAAAATGAAGTAAATTCTTCCTATGGAATTCACAGCAATATTCTGAAGTTATCCTGAATTCTACTTAAAAAGCGGGGTGGACTTATTAATTTCTTTTAGAAGCAAAGCAAAAGCTACTTATCAAAAATGATGCAAATCAATCGGTAATCTCTGCCTGCGTCTCTATTTATTTCATAAGCTGTTGCATTAATATATATAATCATAGAATCCTTTAGGTTGTAAAAGCCCTCTCAGATCATCGAGTCCAACTCTTAACCTAACGCTGCCAAGCCCACCACTAAACCACTTCCTTAAGCACCACATGTACACATTCTTCAAACACTTCCAGCACTGATGACCCCACCACTTCCCCGGGCAGCCTGTTCCATTGCTTGACCACCCTTTCAGTGAAGGAATTTTTCCTGATATCCAATCTATATCACAGCAGAGTCGTTCCTTGCGCTGACCGGCCAGGCTTTGTTTGGATTCCACACCCTCTCCGTGTTTGTCCAAGCAAAGGGAGACTGGAGCCCCAGTCCATCAGGGAGTGCACAGAAAGCCCTGCCACAGGAGGCGGGGAGCCAGTAGCTCCCCATGCACCCTGTTCACTGAGCCCCCAGTGATCCAACTTGGCCTCCCCTGCCCGAGTAACACCAGGCTTTCCTTTTTCTAAGCATAACTGTGCATTTTGCTCCAGTCACTTCTACTCCCCAGATTTGGACAACCCGAGGAAAGTGTATTACATTTGAAGACCCTTTGTCAGTTCAGCTATAACTCTCCCTTTCAGCAGAGATCTGTGAATATAAACAGCCATTTGATGCAAAAGTCTCCCATTTGACCCAACACACAAACTCATACAAGCTCATTATTTTTAGCATAAAATAAATCTATTCCCTCCACCTGGAATTGGAGAGCCTCCCACTCATGCTTTGAGAACAAAATATGACAGGGAGGGAAGAAAAGAGCTGATGTATTACACTTTGCTCAGTCCAAATTGAAAGCCTACACGCCCTAATGGCATTTTGGTTTCCGAATGAGTTCTTTGAATAATATTCCCTTCCCTTCTTTCCATTAGAATATCCAGAAATTAATAATTTAGTCTAGTCATACTGTAGGCCACATGAGTGGTAACTCCTGAATAAAACAATAACCATTCATACCCACACTTAAATTGCTGGAAGGCTTTTGAGGCTCAGTGCCAAATAACTCGCCCATCTCAAGCATTTGGGACTTTGGAAAAGCAGCTGCAGCCCAGTCAGCATTAACTTCAGTTTAGGAGTTCGGGTTTAATTTGTTATGTTGACTTGCGTGAGACTTAATGTCCACAGGGAAGGGGATGCCCAGAGAAAGAACATATCCATGGCTTCTACAGCTCAGCAGAGCTGCCCTGGGACTTCTCGTACTGCCAGGTTACACAAACAGTCTCTGGGCTCTGACCCTCTGTCAGCCTTTTAGAAGATCTACAATGTCGATGCTCCTATCAGGCAACGCAGTATCCTGGCAGGATCACCATGTCTGGGAATTCTGCATTTAAGAGATTCATCCAAGTCTGTGCCAGGATCCAACATTTACAGGGGTCACCACTATGTCCTGCAATCAGGATATACAGTAGATGAATGAGGGGGAAAAAAAAAAAGGGGAAAGATAGACAAAATATTTCTGTAGAAATCAGTGTAGAAAACTCAAGCCCTATATTGGTGATCCATATATTGCCAGGTCAATTGCCTAAGAGCTGGGGCTCAAAGGTTGCAAACTGCTGTGTTTTATTACACGGGGGCATGAGGACAATTGTGGAGGTTCAACCCACGCACCCTGGAGGGTTTAACCCTCAGTGGTGAAGGTTTAACACCTCAGTGGTGAAGGTTTAACACCTCAGCAGTGTCCCAGGAGCCAGGGAAATCTGCTTAGAACCGATGGCCTCACCCCTGCCAGCAGCTTCCCTCTGCTGTTGCCTCCGGTCCTCTGGCTTGATATTAATTAAATTCTCCACTTTAGCACGCTGGCTTGGAATACAGGCAGGGCTTAGTGACTGTAATTCTAGACTCCAACTGTGACATTAGCACTGCGACACGCACAGAGCACATCCAGAATTAAAAAGGTTGCTTCCCCCTCGTTTAAATGATGAGACGAGAAGGATTCAGCTGCCTCAGATACGAGTGTAGCAGAAGCAGGGGCTCATGGCACTGAGAAGGAGTCTGTTACATGCCTGTTATATGCTTCCAGCTTCTCAAAAGCATTACTTCGATTTTGCCACTTATTTCCATTATTCTCTTCCTACTTATTCCCAAAGCCAATTAAAATGCAAACAGGAGATTTTAAAGGCTTCAGCTTGATAGCAGGCAGCAAGACAAGCGACGCATGGGACAGCACTGAAATATGGCTTTTTAATGCAAGCATATTAATAGAAATAATTGGATTCTTAAAGGCTCACAATTGCAAGTGTTGCCTCTTATTGTCCATTAAACCAATTGACATCCTGCATTTGTTATTGCAAAAGTGTGATTCTGATTTCATGAAGAGTGCTAAACACACTCAGTTTGCTCTAATGAAAGCTGTGGAGTTTTCTTCTGAAGTACACCCGAGCCTCATAGCATGTAAGAGATCCGATGGGTTTCTCAAAGCCAGCATGGTAAATGCCAGCCCTGGAGAAGTTAAACTCTCAATTTTGTCTTTAGTGAGGCCAGAGTTTCATGCCAAACACATAATGTGTTATCCATAATGTGTTATAACTACTTTTAGTAGTTATAATAAAAGAGTTAAAGAATTTAATCTCAACTTTTCAAAAGAGCCTATGGGAAGAAGATGCTGGAGCTCGTCAGATTTGCAATGAGAAGCTTCGCATTGAACATCCTCAGGAAATCCCTGCCTTACCCTACAGTTGATTTCTGAATTTAGAATCATCTGGTTTTCCAGTTTTTATATATTCAATTCAAATTGGTTCCCCTGGCTATGGCTGCTGTCAGGTGATACAGATAACACAATCTTTAAGCCCATCCAACAAGGCAGCGCCCAGTCCACCTTACACCCCCCTGTTCCTGTCCCTTCTCTTACACCACGTCCATGCTTAGGGGGCCAAAAGCAGAGGAACGTAAGCACCCCTCACACACACCTTTTTGTTTGTAGGGCTAGTTTTCTGTAGAATTAGCTCCCTGAACTTCATTGAGATGTCAGGTAAGAGCAGAGATCGCTCGAGGAGGCAGAAGGGAAACATGGCAAGGTCCCAGGGGAGCAGAGGAACCAGGAGGGCAGCATCGCCTCCCACAGTTACAATTAGCCACTAAACTTCACTTTCTTGTCAAACCACGTGCTGCCTATGGCTGCACAGGATTAAGCTGTCCCGCACCTCTGATGGTATCATTTCCAGTTTATTTATCCCAGCAGCAAGCATGCTGCTAACACAAGTGTTGGTTCTGCTCTCCTGCCTGCTCCCGGAAACACGTTGCTGCTCCGCTCCTTTCTGCCAGCTCAAACATCCCTGTGACTGGGCTGAGACCCGAAGTGGGAAACAAATACAGCTGAAAAGTAACTTCCATTTCTCAGAGTGGGTTTTGTCTGAAGGGGTTCCCTGGTCTGGCTCCCAAAGCAGCTACACTCCACCCAGGAGTGTCTTGCCACCCAGGCAAGAACAGGGACGGGGAGAGAAGTGTCTGTCCCTCGGAGCAGCACTGTCCATGGAGCTCCAGCTGGGATCGAAGAGCTGAAAGCTGACCCTTCCAAACTGGGAAAGGAAAGGCAGCCATCTAACTTTGCTCACAGCACATAGCACAACACGCATCCAGCCCAGGGAATAGCTTAGGAATGAAGTTGCACTGATGAGAAATTAGAATTATGCACCAGTCAGGTATGGTTATAGATCCAACTCCAAATTTAAAACCATAAATTAATATTAAAAAGATACACACTTTTTTTTTATACTTACTAATTTTCTATTACTTATTCCAACATGAATATTTCCATATCTATAGCATGATAAATGATCATCTCTTAAAGTCTTCCTACAAGCAAGATTTCAGTTTTCTTTCTGGCTCCTTCAGATAGTACCTTCTAGAGAACGGTTCAAGTGCCATGTTTTTATTACCACTAAATGCAGAATAAGTCATTCTTCCAGTTGACATTATGATAACTATGTCACAAAGAGAAGCAGGAACAAAAATGTGTCTATGTCTCTTCTTTAAGGATTAAAAAAAAACCCCAAACCCCCACTTTTGTTGCATATCCTGGAATAACTGTCAGGAGAAGTTAAAGAACATTTAACATACACCTCATGGTCTTGAACACTAACAACTTCAAGAAAGTGCTGATAGTGAAATTGCTTTTCACCTCAAGGTAAAAAGACAAAAACCTATGTAGGGGATTGAGGATTGACCCAACAGAAAACTAAGTATCTCAATTAAAAATTTGAATTACTTTTTTAAGCAAATGAAGGGAGAAAATAGTGACAGAGTTAATTTCTAACAGTTCCATCTTCAGTTCTGGATCTCTTAATTCATATACTTATTGCATTGAGTATTTTACACTCAAACATAGAGAAAATAATAAAATGTAAAGGTTAAAAGATAGAAATCAGCACCATAAATGATCAGCCTTCAAATAATGAGCAAAGAAAAATGCAGAGACCAAGTTCCCCATTGTAATCCCTCTGCTCCGGGCCACTCCTGTCGAGTTCCAAATGCAGCCTGAGCATCTCACTTTCTTCACTGAAGTGGCATCACATGGAGAAAAAGCATTGTCAAGAATTCCACTAATTTGAGGCCACAAACAGGAAAATGTCTTAATCGTAATTTTACAGCAGAATTTTATGTCAGTACATATTTTTTTAGATGCCTTAAACTGCTAATTTCCACAAATTAGCATGCCTGGGTCTCTTTTAATAGTAAACATAACTTTGCATTTCCTCCTTGTAATGCTTGGCTTTAGCATAATTACAGTATGTTCCTTGTTTTCAGCCCCATAAGGATCCCCCTCACTGCTCTCTCCCCAGCCACGCTCTGCTCAACAGAGTTTTGTATCAGCAGAGGCACAAAATGAACCTGCAAAATTTACTCAGAGATTTGCGGCGTGCAGAACACTTGCACATGGATATGCAAACTCACATTTGCATACTCCAAATGCCTGCTGTTGCCTGCAAACATGTTTTATTTTGGCATGCTATGGCTGTACATGCAAATGCCCTTCTTCCAGCATCAATTACCTCCTCCCCCACAATCGATACGTCCCCTTTCCTAAAACAATCCATTTCAGACCCTATATTACTTTGCTTTCCTGTAAGTCCATAAATATTGCCACGTCCCCCTACAGAAATCTTTTTATGGATTCTGTCGATTCTGTGCTGGTCTCTGTTTTCTTTCCTAAATCTTCAGCTCGCTCTCCTTTTGCCCAGACCCTGCTTTTGCTCTCTCCGTGCAGAGAAAGAGCAGCAGCTCTACCTGTTCTGCCGCCCCGTTTCTCGCCCGTCTGACACAGAGGCACCTACTGCTCCCTTTGTTAAAGAAACAGCATCCCCAAAAGGTTTCAAAAGGATTCAATAGGATCCACGTAAGGGACTGTGACTACGACTTGATAGGCCTAAATTTACTTTTAATTTTCCCCCATGTATAAAGCCTATTTGCCTAATTTAATGTTTTACAGCTATCTTTAATGTGCAAATACTTTCCACAGTGAATATGCAATATATAAAAAACAACCAGAAATTAGCTCCTCACTCTGAAGTTGGGCTATTTATTTCCTTCCTGAAAACTCAGCTGAGTGAAGTCAGGTTAATTGCCTCTAAGTCACTAGGAATAATGTTGCAGAGCCTTGCGCTGACAGTCACACCATTCTTCTGCTGGTTGTGTATCCCGGAGCTATTTCAATGGATAACTGTAATTCATTTAGGCTGCTAGATCTGCATGTAAAGATAAAAGCTGCTAGCAAACTTCTTTTAGTCTGCCTCTGGTTTTCCTCAACTTTCTAGCCAGTAGGGGTAATTTTGGACATGTTACATGCTCCGAAATAAAGGAAGTCTTTTCTGGAATACTGTACTCCCTGGACATTGCCATCATTCATGGTGGCAGCAGCCATCCGTTGGCTCATTATGTTGAACTAATCCTGCTACCCGATATTCTTTTCACCAATCAATCTGTTGGTTACAGCCAGTTTAAGTCGTAGCCATAAACAGGATTCTGAGATTTTTCAAAGGACAATGGAATCTGAATTAATTAGCATCCAGCAGAGGAAAACCAAAATCCTCCTACAAACAGAACAGAGAAACTTCAGAGCCCACAAAGACACTGTTTATGGAGCGGTGGACGGGCTCTCACATACTTGCAGAGCAGGAGAGCGTGGCATCCTCAGCTCCCAGACAGCTCTCAGGGTACGGAGGAGCTAATTTCCACACAGGAATTTATTAATTACACCTTGAAACTCTACCGAGTTAGCCAGTTATTGACGCTAGCACTCAGACTGTGCTCATGCATAACTCATCTTTACAACCTGCGAGCATGAAGATTTGAAGCTTCTGTCAGAAGTAATTCCAGGTTACACTTACTAGTCTATCACACACACCTCACAGAGCCAAAAACTCTCCCAGTGTGACATTTACATGGATAACCAGGGGAAATTCATGTTAAAAGGGGAGAAAAAATATACCTGTTTTCTTCAAACTATCTTTACAGTATGTTCCATAGTTGACAACATAGCAAGAGAGGAGGTATAGGTTGGATATTGGGAAGGAAATCTCTGTGAGGAAGGTGAGGCCCTGGCACAGGTTGCCCAGAGAAGCTGTGGCAGCCTCATCCCTGGAAGTGTCCAAGGCCAGGCTGGACTGAGCTTGGAGCAACCTGGGATAGTGGAAGGTGTCCCTGCCCATGGCAGGGGGTGGAATGGGATGATTTCTAAGGTCCCTTCCAACCCAAACCCTTCTGTGATTCTATGATTAACCAATTCTCACAGAGGGAATGCTTTCCAAAGAACACTAATATACATCGCCTTTGAAAAAGAGGTAAAAGCCCCAAGAGACATTATTTACATGGCTGGCATTTAAAGAAATAACACTAATAATTCTCGCTTTTATGGACAACAGTAACATTTGCAGTCCAAGAAACCATAAATGTCCTGTAACAGATGATGATCACCTCACTGACATGACAAATAAGAGGCATTTAGCTTTTAATGGCTTTCGTAATATCTTTTTTCCTTATGAGAGCACCACTCTGTGTAAATGTAAGACTAAAATGTATTTCAGTCTTCAGTACTTGGAAGCAAGTTCACACATTATTATTCTACATTAGCTTCATTTGTCAATTTGATGACTAAAAACCTACTGGCCAGATGCAAATGCTGCTTCCTAATCTTGATCCATCACGCACAGCAGCCGTGGGATGTCATTCCCCACGAAGGAGGATGAATCAGGAGAGCCATTCCAGAAGGGAAGGTGCAGAGATAAACCAGATGCATTCATTAACTGGAGGAAGTTCTGGTTTCCTTGTGAGAACATTTAGTTACAGTGAAAAACCCCAGCCAAAGTACCCCATGTGCAAGAGAAGCCCCGTCAGAAGTGCAGGGTTTCCCAGTCAGAAGGCGCTGGCACCGGCCTTGGCTCTGCGTGTTGAGGAGCTCTTTGCCCTTCACCAGCCACATGTGAATAGTCTGGAGAAGTCAACATGAATTTTGACGCTTTACTGGATCAAGGCCAGGAAATCTAATATACCTTACTTCTCATTTCCATCATGTGTGCATAAGATGATATCCTCGAATTCAGGCATACATAAAATAATTAACTTCTTTTTCTTCAAGTAAGCATCAGGTGAAAATAGTGAGATGTGTTAAGGGTTTGCAAATTGATGATACATTGCCTTAAATTAATTTTCTACTATTAATGTTACTTAATGGAATTCCATATTTCTTATTTGAAAAATGAGGGTCAAGGGAAGCAATGATGAGAGACAATTACAATTACCACTTAGGACCATTAATATGTAAATATATGTGTAAGTTAAGATTGTTAATTAAAGTTTCATAATTGCTGGGTATTTTTGAAGTTAGAGCCTAATAGGTTCTGCCATTATTCGTGTCTGCTTTATGCACACAATGTCAATGATTCTTACTCTTAACATACCATGAATAACAGCATGGCATTTATTTTATTAACTGATACGGCCATTAATGTCTCATTATGCCATTCAAACATTTTATTCCTTTCTAAAAATACAACTGGTTAAAAAATTATATCCCTTACACACCTTCATGCATCAGCTCATCAGTCAACCCCAAGAATACCCAGTGGGTAGATCTCTCCATAATCATCCAGTGAGCTTTTTCCTACCCTCCTTTGCAGCAGCTGATGTTACCAGTTTTAAAGCACAGATATTTTTAAAAGGTCAAGATAGAAAATGGACTTGATCTAAGGACCCCCAGCTATAGCAATCCAAAAGTCAAGAGAACTCTATCAAATGTCAAGAGAAACTGGAAAAGTCTTTGAGAAATCATTTCTGCAATACTTCTCATTTATGCCATGTGTGCACAAGAGAAATATTTTAATCAGTCCTAATTCAATGATATCGCACAAATTTCATCTTATTTCAAACAAGTGAAGTATGAACAATGAGAATTTCCTCAGTTATGGTTTTTTTGTTTTTTTTTTTAATGAATTTTACACTGTTACCTAAAACTTTGAAAGCAACATTGTCCTTCAAAAAATATAATCCTAAATTATGGCCTGTATTACACAGACCATGAAAATAAAATCAGAAATAAAACACTGCAGCCCACTTATAATCCCAGTGCATTATTCATTTTAATTTAAAATAAAGTATGTGTTCTCAGAAGAATGCCACGCATCCTTCTCATAGAAGTGTGAAAAAATTATGATGGCTGTAGGAATGTTTTTACATATGATTGTAAGAAATTTTTGAAAATATGGGGGTTTTTTTTCTTAAGGTATATATCTAGTGCAAATATTCAGTGTCTCACAGTAAAATAAAAGTTTTCAGTTTCCAAAAGTGCAAAGAAGTTTCAGTTCTAAGCAGATTTGCTAAGATATAACCAAACTAAAATCATTAAGACCTTCCTTCTCCTTGCCTTGCGTCATTTAAATTAATGCTTGGTTTAAATTAATGCCTGATAGTTTTAGGAAGGCATCAAATAAAATCAAACACCATCATCAGATGAAACAACTTTCTTTGGCATGTATAAAGACATTTATGTAAACTATCTTCAAGCACATCCTAAGCATAAATAACTGTGTTGATAAGTTGTTACAACAACCTAAAAAGAATCTTCTTTTATTTCCGCATTCTCTGTTCTGCTGCAAATGGAAGAAATGTTTTGGGCCCATGAAGAAGCAACTCCCTTTCCAATATGCCTTTACTCTGTAATAAGTATGATGTGGCCTTTCTGTAGACAATTCACTCATGTCACTACAGAAGATATAAAAAATAAATCAAGACCAATATCTGAGCCATCTGTAATAAAGTTTTAACTACTGATCCCAGAGATATTTTCCCCATAAATTGACTCACCGTACAATTGGGATTGCTCCAAGCCTTTAAGGCTTTATCTGCTAACTGTTTGGAAATAGAGACGATAACTCCCCATAACTGATACAGTCAAGCAGTTAAAAAGTGTTTTAGACGGTATCTTCAAAGGCCTTGGCAGAGAATCCCATAATACTCTAAATTTCTTTAGCTGTGATCTATTCTTAAATATAAACCTCTCCTTTAATCCATGTTTTGGACTGCTGGAATCACTGGATGGGTTGGGAAAGGTATTTTGTTACAGCTAAACAGCTGAAGAATACTATGCCCAAATTCCTAGAGAGAGATGGTGAAATCTGTGTAAAACCCCAGAATCCCAGAATCCTTAAGGTTGGAAAAGCCCTCCAAGGTCATCGAGTCCAACCTGTGACTGATCCCCACCTTGCCACCCAGCCCAGAGCACTGAGTGCCACATCCAGGAGATCCCTGAACACCACCAGGGATGGGGACTCCAACACTTCCTGGGCAGCCTCTTCCAACGCCTGACAACCCAATCTGGGAAGAAATTCTTACTTGCCTAAAACACAGCTATCCACTGTTTCCAACAAAGAGAATAAATATTAGGTAAAAAGTTCATCCTCACAAGTGACACAAAAATTCTAGTTTCACCTTGGCAATGAAGGCTGGAAGTTCATGGAAAGTCTCTTCTAGGAGATGCTGTGGTGGGAAGCCCGAAGTGTAAGGAAAGTTTTGGTGGTCAGAATGGAATTACCTACCTGGGAAGTGAGCAGCACTCTTCCAAGCACCTGAACCACTAAAGCTGGTTGGGAAGTCACTGTCAGAAGTGAGATGAATTCACAAATTTCAGTTCCACAGAAGCTGACAAGGAGAAAATCCACCCTCATTCTAAATCCGTAATTCAAAATTTGAAATCAAGTCCAGATTTCTTTTAAGGGGCCAATTGAATTTGCTCCTTTTTTGACTTGACTTCATTTTACTTTTTATTTGCCGTGTCACTAAAGTTTATGTAAAGAATTTACACTTTGATAATTAAATTAGAAGTTAGAACTCTTTAGAGATTTTTTTTTTGTTCTAAGAATTCTAAAACAATTTACAGAAGTTCAGTGGAGTAGGAAGAAGATTAGGCCACCAAATGAAAGAAATGCAAATGATCTTCAAAAGCTGGCCTCCCCCCATCTTATCTTTGAGAGTGGATAAATCCACTTTGATACCAGGATTTAATAAAGAGATCCAAAAAGTCCACACGCTTATATCTGACGTTCTTCAGGCAATATTGTTGTCGAAGTAGTTCTGAGGATGGAATGTACATCATTAGCTCTACACTCGCAGAACTCCTGGGACTGAGGGACACAGGGAAACACAAAGTTTGGAGCTCCAAAATTTCTCTTTCTCTTTTAAAAGTAAGTTTTACAATAAAAGAAGCTTACACCCCACAAAAAGCAAACAGCCTTTCCATGTGATCAGTTAGATATAAAATAACCTATACCTTAGGTTTGACAAGAGATGGTCTGAGGGTCTCTAGATGAAAATAAAGCAGTGAGAGGGGAAAGATAAACAGGAGACAAGACTCTGAGCCACTGTAAGTCAAAGGTATGTGCACATGGCTTGCAAGCATTTGTATTCATTATAGAATCAGAAAAGAACAAACTCTTTTAATTTTAATGCTAAGTCCAGCATTTGTCTTGCAAATGTTCTACGAGACCATGCTGAAAACATTAATTCTACAGTTTCTTATAAAGGAAAGAGAGAGAACAAACAGGAAGAACATTCTTGAATGATAAAATGTCTGGGGGATCTGGTGGGAATTCTTCACATAAGATGTATTCTTCTTTAGGGAACAGGTGTAGATGTAAACAGATGGGCTTATATAAGTAGAACAGGCAGCTCCTCAGATAGCTGCTTTCTTTTCTATATGATTTTTCAGACTCGCCAGGGTATTCAGGACCACTCGGCTTAATTATTCTTAACATTTTGCCCATTTCATATGCTCACAATATAATGGGAAAATATAAAAATAATTTAAGCAAACTGCAGTTTAAATCTCAATAGAAACAATACATTTTATTCCAACAAAATACTAAAAGAGGGAACTGCCTATTTTATGAATGTTAGTCCATCTGTTCACAATAGCTCCCCTGGAAGTATTTGTTTTGCTTAGAAATACCCAAACTGATTATGTATGTGGCAGTAGATAGGCTGAGCTGTGTTTGCTGCTTTTAAATCACTGAGCATATGAAGGTGTTTCTACTTTTGTTGGGCCAGGACAACAGAAGACATGAAATGCTTGAATCCCAGACTAGAGCACCTCCTCTGTGAAATCAGGCTGAGAAACTTGGGGCTGTTCAGAAGAGGAGGTTGTGTGGAGACCTCAGAGCTCCTTTCAGTATTTGAAGGGGCTACAGGGAAGCTGGAGAAGGATTCTGTGTCAGGAATTGGAGTCACAGGACAAGGAGGGATGCGTTCAAACTGACAGAGAATAGGTTTAGATGGGATATTAAGAAGAAATTCTTCCCTGTGAGGGGGGTGAGGCCCTGGTACAGGGTGCCCAGAGAAGCTGTGGCTGCCCCATCCCTGGAAGTGTCCAAGGCCAGGCTGGACGGGGCTTGGAGCAACCTGGGATAGTGGAAGGTGTCCCTGCCCATGGCAGGGCTTGGAATGAGATGGGCTTTAAGGTCCCAACTCAAACCCGTCTGTGATTCGGTGATTCTATGCTCCTCTTCTGGGGAGGCTGTACCCACCAGCGTGTTTCCATGGTGATGGCCACACTGTACTGGGGTACAGTTCTCCTCTCCTCCACCAATGGTAAGAGAAGAACAATTCAGATCACACAAGAGAGAAGTCCAGTGCAGGACACTTTGAATTCATGCACACACGGTACAACAACACAGGTGACAGAATCACACAAGTAATTTGACCGGGAGTGTGGGATCTGCCATTTCCCAGGGACAGGATCCTAATGGCCACTCTGCCAAATCTTTACACAAAGACCATCCCCACACACCTACAGGGTAATTTCTGGAAATAAAATTTCTGGAAATAAAATCTCTTTGTCCAGCCTTTAGTACATCATTCCAAAGAGCCCAAACAGACTGTGAAGATGGATGTTAAGAGCAAAACTGTGCAGAGCCACAGGACCATAATCCACACGTACCTGTACACAAGGTGGATGTCAGCTCTGTGTTATGGGTGTGATTGTGCTCTCAGCTATGGAGCAACTCAGTCTGTGTCGTTTTGGATCCCCTGAATTATTCATCCACCTCAGTACTACTCAAACTTATAATCGCAGAGAACATCAGGACAAATCACAGAAGTGAACATCAAATGTAAGAACAGAAGAGCTTTTATAGCAGCAAAAAGAAAGTAACAACAGAAAACAAATGAGCAATAAATGAAAAGGAATTATTATAAAATATGTACCAGAGCCTTGGTTAGTGTAAGAGTTTGAAGCGGGCAGCCCCAGGAGCCCTTGGGCCAGCAGCGGGCACGTGCAGAGATTTAAACTCTCAAGGCTCTCAGTGGAGCTGTGTTTGAAAAACTTCACAGAGCTGGGATGAGTGAGCTAACCAACCACTACCAGACAGAGCAGCCTGCTGCAGGTTCAGACTGTATCTTCCCAGCTGGGTGCCCTGCAGTGTGACAGGAGATGCCCTACACACACCGCACGGTGCCTGCTGGCAGGGGCTGGCTTGGTTGGATTACAGAGCAGCCACCCAGACCATGCTGCAGTTTCACAGAAGTCAAGAAGGGGAGGTCACAGGCTCAGACTTTTCTTCCCTTGAAAGGACCGACACTGAGACTCAAGACATCCTCCACCTTGGCCCACGAAGTCCAAGGTTGCCACAGAGAACCTGCTGCACAAGGTACACAATGCCATGAGGATGCTCAGCACTTCCCAGCAAACAATGTTGGCATTCTCTCCAAATACCATGTGTACCTGCCAGCTAAGGCTGTGGGCAATATTTCAGGAGAACATCTTTTTTTCATTAGCTGGGGGGTTCTGAATGAGGTGACACTTAATAATTTCTGTGGGCTTGGTCCTTCTTATTGATTTCCTTTCCCATTTCCTTTCCCTATGATTTGCTCTGATGCCAGGGAAGAAGTGTTCGTTATACTCAATAACCTTGTGTTCTGTATGCCTGCAATATCCCATCAACCATCAGAGTTGTCTACTAATTTACTCAAATAAATGTGTTAATTAATAAATAAAAATTAGCAGAATATTACATCAATCACAATACCTGCATCATAAGGCTCATCGGTCCCAGATTCAACCACTCCACATCAGATGCGGGAGCTGGAACAGGAAGGCTGTGAGTTTCTCAAGCCAGGTTGCTCACTCATTCCTGGCATTTGGAGCTGCTCAGGGAAAAAGGTGGAGGAGCCCCTTCAGCCACAGTGCTGAGCGAGGCCAGCACTGGCACAGATCTGCCCTGCTTGGGGTCTAACTCAGAGGCTTCATCTGCTTAAATGAAGCCCATTATTTTGCTGGTCCATCAGCCAATAACTCCTAATTGTGCCAGTGCCTAAACTTAGCTTGCAAGCACAGCTAAAATACTAATCATTAATTTCAGTCACTTATAAATGCCTGTTATGCTATCAGATATATTCCAAATGCCACTCAGGCTGACTGGCTGGGGCAAGGAATTGAAGGAAAAAGAATACACAATAGAAAATAAAACCCCTCAATACTGGACACAAAATGGAGAGAGCTAATTCCACTGATGTAAGGAAAGAGCCGTTTGGCCAAATACACATAATTGTGTATCAAGAGTTTTAAGCAGACAGCTGTGATTGCAGTCTGGAACATAGAAAGGGATGATCCTGAATAAAAGGCTGCTATCGACTACTACTACTACAGTTCTGGAAAGGAAGCCAGGGAAGGCAATGGATTGAACAGATTACGTTTTCAGTTACTCTTTTTTTCATGGACTGCAGAGGAAAATTCTCAGATTCAGTGAACCTTGCACTCCAGGGACAGTGCTAACAATTTAACTCCTAATTTTAACATCCAACTTCAGATGTGCATCAGCTGAGCAACCAAAACACTTTCTATTATATAGATAGATGTCTTTGTTTGAAGGAACTGCCGACTCATTCCTCCAGTGGGAATAGCCATCCATGCCTTTAAAGATGAGGTCATGCAAAGTAAGCCAGGTGACCCATATAGCAAGAGCTTAAACCTCTCTCCTCTGTGATGGATTCCACCTGCGCATTATTCCAACCATCCCCAAGCAGCTGCAATCCCTCCAGGCAGAGCAGTGCAGAGAGCTGACTGCTTTTGTAACTCCTGAGACACACCCTGGACAGGCTGGCTTGGCTTCTTAACAGGAAACAGAAGTCTGAAATCTTAGAATGAAGTGATTAAATATTTGCCAGAAGCAGAAAGTATTCAAACAGGAGTTTAATAAAATATTAAATATGAAATTAACTTAAATTGCTCCTGAAGCAACTGCTTAACCTGGTCCAAGGAGCAGAGGAATGGAAGGTGGAAAATGTGACAGCAACTTCTGAAAAGAGCCTGAGAAACTGCCAGCTGGTACCTGGGATTTATTTACAGGTCTAATAAACTCAGTTGTATAATAAGGAACAGATTCAGCTGATGCATGGGGAAATGCAATACCACAGTGAGGAGTTATCATAGCTGTTACAGCACAAACCACAGATCAGAAATTGGCTCTTTGATGGCGCCAAGAAGCACAGGAGTAAGGGTGACCTGACTGACACAACATACTTGAATTCCCAAGAGTTTGGATGACCAAAGTTGGGAGGGGGAAAAATGGAATCTTTCCAATAGGACATAGTGAGAAAAATGCAGATTACCAGGAGAATGTGACATTTATTCTGGGACCTGTGCTAGTCAGCACATCAGTAATTTCTTTTTCTTAAAGGATGTACAAGTGAACACTGAGAATATAAAATTATTCATGTTTTTCAAGACAACAGCACATTTCACAGAATGACTGAAGAATCTCAAGATGCTACTGGATTAAGTAATAAAGGCAGATTAAACTGAATTCTGAGAAACATTAAGTGATTCAAAGAAACAAAAGTATTCTTAATTATACAAATCTAGTGACAAACAGTAAACTAGCCTTTGTCACTCAGGACAGAGATCTCACAGGCACCACGGATACTTCTTTGAAAACATCATCTTGTTATAATGTCAAGATTTACGACTGGGGGGGAAAAACCCAAAAGCTAGAGAAGAAAATCAAAAAACCTCATTAGGCCTCTATTTAAAACCCTGATTTAAGCACATTTTGAAAACAACATACCAGACTCACCCCTCTTCTCGATTTTTAAAAGAAGTACCCAAAATAAGATTTACAGAAGGGCAACAAATGAAGCAAGAGGAGGAATGGCTTACGTATTCAGGAGATTAGACAGACACAGGCCCTTCAGCTACGCAAAGATAGCAGGGAAGATGTGCCAGCAGGAAGAGGGTGAACAAGGAACAATTATTCAATAATTCCCACAGTATGAGAATCAGAATGTATCATTAAGAGATTTAAAGCACAGGCAGGGAGGTACTTCCTCATGGCTATGGGATCTGTTGGAAATACAATGAAGTGCCAAAGCAGAAGTTTACCAGAGCAGAGATCCATGAACATTGAAGTGCATGAGGACCCAGTTCTGGGAGCCCTGATCCTCAGGAGAGGGGCAGAGAAACTGCAGCATCTCCTCTGGGTTTATCTGTTTGCCCTCAGCATCATCCCCTGCCCAGTGCCAGAGCTGGGACACTGTCACAGCGGAGTAGAAACTCTCTGCTTTTGCTCTTCTGTGTTTCCAGGCAGATCACTGAGGTATTGCACACGTATTCACTCGCAATACAAAATGTGAAAGGAGAAAATGATGTTTGACATGAACCTAACATTAAAGAACTTGCTGTCATCACCACTTCCTTGGGTTTATTCTAGAAGGGGGAAAAAAAAGGATTAAGAGATTTCCTTTTTTCACTCAATTTAGTTTAGGAAGACTGAAAGTAAGTAGATTTTACCCTACTCCCCAAGAGCATGTGATACTCCGAGAGATAACAGCTCTGCATAAAATATATTTTCACAAGTTGAAAGACAGGCAAAGAAATAAAGGAAGTTCATTCCAGAGGAAAAAAACCCCAAACAAACAAACAAACAGCTCAAATATGCAAGTCAGGCATTGGAGGCTGTTTATAGAACTTCTTTCTATGCTTATTTTCCCATTCATCATTATGTATAATATTTTGCCACAGAAAAAGAAAGGGAGTTAAAATACTTTCTTTAGTTGCCCAAAAGTTTCAATACAAAAACTCTTTCTGCCCAGGAAATGACCATGGGCTTGCTGGTGGGAGCCTTTACAAAAGGACAGGCAATATTTATGAGCAGTTTGAAGGTTTCCTAGTGAATATCCATCTGGACAAAGTGGATATGCAAGCTTTGCACTCTCTCTCTCACTCCTAGGTCAGTTATCTAATCCTAAAATTACATCCAATTTTCTCTGAGGAATAGTTCTGCATAAGTGTAAGTTAAATGCCTCAGAGGCATCTAAATCAGGATTTTCTTAGTAGTGGAACAGCCCTGAAATAAATTAAAGTCATGCTTTCATGACAAAGAGGATTTTGTCTCAGGCTTCAAATTCCTTTCAAGGAAATGGGTTTATTTTGTACCCATGCAGTCTTGACGAAAGGAGGCTGCACATCCTGTGGTGGGAGCAGTTGGTAGCATTTTTCCCTTTTCAGCAAAGATGCTGCCAGGCAACTGCAGAGATGCCCTGAACTTTGTCTCGCTCACCTTCCTGCACCTGCCCCTTGATATGCAAGCGGGACTCCCAGATTGGCCCATAAAAAATAACAAGCACTTCTAGGACATCTGTATGGAGATTATATTGTTAATCAATATATTTTGCATAGCCCCATGGATCACTTGTTATTGATGACTACGCATTTTAGCTCCTGTGACAATTTGTCAATAAAATAAAAATAAAAAAAAGGCTAAGGATAGCATACTTTTAATTCAAAGATGATCTCCTTCTTGAAAAGAGGTGCCACTTTCCAAGCTTTGAAAAGACCTAGCTCATGAATATATTCCATTTACCAAGTGGAAGAGCTGTTCGAGGAATCAAAAGTTTCTTGGTAATCACAATACACGTATCTGGAGGTGAAAAATTTTCTTTTAGACTTTGGTTACTTTTAAAAACGAATGTTGGAAAAAGAGCAAGTTTGCTAAAAAGGTAAGGTTTGAGTTGCTGAAAGCATGTTATTCAAACTCAGCATAGACTGGCATAGTTTTTACCTCCACAAAGGAGAAAGCAAAATGCTGGTTATGGACAGTTTTAAAGATTTCTTTTTTTTTATGAAACTGTCTGGCATTTCATTTCCAAGTTTTAATCCAAAATAAGAAATACTTTGCTTTTTAAGAGACAAAAGAACAGTGGGTGAACAGACCAAATTCCCTAAATTATCCTTAAGTTCGAAACAACATACTTGAGTTACTTAGGCAGTCACAAGAATTACTTCTTTCTCCAAAACATCCCAGCCCCTATGGACTCTTTCTCCTCTCTAAGGGTTTGCTTCCCTTAAACAAAACTGTCCAGTTCTTTGTTTTCCTAAGTGTGTTTTCTATACTCCCAACACAAGTTTGGGTCAGCCCAAAAAGCTCCCAGCTAACTAATAACTCTCGATTACCGACGAACTCACGTTTAATTTTGGCAGTGACAAAGATGCAAATGGCTGTCCCCTTGCAGATTCCCCGACCTATCCAGTCCTTGGCAGAGAATGCCATGGCCATTCCATCTTCCATATTTGCCACATGGAAAGGACACACAAATACTAAACCAATATTTCAAAAATCCCTTTCTTTTAGTAGAGGATATGAATGACGAATGCAGTATTGATCCACATTCAAATGCTGTACTCAAAACACAGGACCTGGAGAGCTGTCGATACCTAAGAGGAGCTTTCATGGAAGAAAGGCTGTGATGACTTTCAGAGGTCCTTCGTCCCTGACTGTCTGCAGGAGTAAGTTAATCAGAAGATGAAGCTCTTGTATCTAAGCCAGGCTTGGGATGGAGCTGTGCAGTCTGAGTGGAAATAAGAAGTTCTATTCTATCGCTGTAAATACATTCAAAGAGGGAATTTGCTAATTGCAGCACTCTGTGAGCTGGAATTAATATAAACAATAAATACAAAATAGAATCCAGGAACCTGCTAAAGTTACAAAAGCACTAAATGTGAGAGATGAGATGTTGAATACATTATTATTTTAAGACTTGTGCCTAGTTAAAATGAGATTAGAAAAAAAGCCAACTTCTTGCAAAGCCATTTTAATTCAGTTTGTGGATAGCTGCCGGAGAATCAAAATTTTGATCAGTTATGCCCCACTTGGGATGCATAAAGCTCCAGTATTCAGCTTCTGTTAGTTTAATACAAGGATGGCAAAAATCATGTGGACATTCCCTTCATTTACTCTTGGAACAAACAATTTACTCATCACCATGTTTTGGCTGTCTGCCTGAACTGCTGAAACTGTTGCTTCTCCTTGAAGAATAACATTTAACCAGTCAGATAATAACCCAGTCAACTCGAGGTCCTCAAAAAAAACCCCTATCAGGTCAATACATTGCTCTAATGAGGAACAACCCTGGCTTCCAGAACACTGTTTTTACATGGGATGTCTGCAGGCAAGGGAGATGGGAATATTCAGGACTACAGCCTGTACTTGAAAAAGGCTGGCTCTATTAAATAGCTGTCCATCTCCTGGCACTCCAGGGAAGGAAGCATGGCCCTCTAACAAAGATGAAGGGAATATCAGTGGGGCTAATCTCTTCAAAGTGCTCAGCGCTCAAAGCAATCGCCTGCAGTAGCACAGTCCCCACCCTCATTAGCTCAGCAAACACGGCCAGAGACAAAACACTATCTGCAACCAGGGCAAAAAATGTAAAATACAGGGGTTCCAAGCCACCTCCCTTTCCTTTCCAAAGGACAAATATTTCATACATTTTAAATTATGTCTGTACTGAAAATAAAGTCGCATATTTTAAGAATCCCTTTTCTTTCCCTTCCAGCATATTTAAATATTGTGGCGTTTGCTCGTATTGAAAAACGGTCATGACACAACAGAAATACTGCACAGTGCAACTCTTCTCCTGATCAACAAAGGGGGAAAATTCATTGCCAGCTTTTTCCCTTTGGCAAACTGCAACAGTCAGAAATAAGGAGTGATAGTTTTATACCCCCACGAAACAAACAGACAAAACGATCTGTCAATCAGCTCATATTTGTGTTAAGTCCAATCTACCCATTGCCTCCAAATTAAAGAATTTTTATGGCCAGGAAAACAGATGTTATGAATGAGAAAAAATGGCATACAGCAGCAGAGAGGGAAGGAGTGAGAATTATGAGACAAGGAATTACCGTTGAATAATTCAGTCTTCCAGCACATCCTTTTATTTCCATGCTGACCATAGGAGTAATTAAGGATGGCCAACAGACGCTATAAGCACTCCTCAGGGAAAGAGGCTGACAGGGACGTCTTGTTGATCTGACTTCCCAGGCTAAGCAGCATGATCAGGGCTGGAAAATAGGTCATGGGTTGTGTAAACCAACTCACACCGTGCCGGAATCTCTCCAGGGAGCTCACTAATGGATTCACTAGTGCAAACACATGGGCTGGGCAGGCTACCTAGGGACAAAACATCAATATTGGGGCAGTGTCGAAGATCACACAGCTGGGACAACAGCATTTGCTCTGCCAAGGCAGGGATTTCAGCTGGAGGCACAAAGGACAAAACTTTTTTCCCAGTGTGGCTGAGGTGAACCAGCCCACCAGTACTCCCTCTATCCAAGGTAACACTTTTGAAAATCTTTGACTTATTGTATAAAAACAGCTTTGTCAAGAATTGGACCTGAAAGTTTATCTCCCACCCATCGGTTTAAAGTAGAGGTGCACATTCAGACAGGGAGCAAACACGTATCACAGGCTTTAAAGAGAAGTCTTATAAAGGGATACTCAAGTTCAGACTAAAGAGAAATACAAAAAGAGAGGGATGGACAAGACAAAGGAGAAATGGATAGCCACCACTGCTTCAAACTTGCCAGCATAAAGCAAAAGGGCCTGACTTTGGTGTTCGGCCCTATCCCGTTTTGGAAGGAAGGAAGGGGAGTGTTCCCTGACTACTACTTGGCCAGTTTCTGCAGGGGACAGAGGAGGCACACACGGATCAGACACACAGCCCTGACACAGCACTCCGACATGAGCTGAAGCCAAGAAGAAAGTGAAGGCAAACTAAAAGTGGTGATCACCAAATAATAAAGGGCGAACTAAGATATGCAGGTGGCTGCATTTGTGCTCATTAAGCAAAACCTGTGAGAATGGGGACAATTATATTTAAAAGAAACAGACCATGTGAGTCCTTAGTTCGTACAGAAAAGGGTGTGTGGGGATGCAGGGAAAACACACAGATCTTGGAGTGCTGACCATAGCAAAGCAAACGGTTCTGAAGGGACAGACACTAAGCAATTCCTGATGGGAGCAAGGAGAGGAACAAGTGATGTACAATTACAAATGGACTCGAGAAAAGCCTGAATGAGAAGCAAAGCAGGCAGCAAAATAAGTCTCAATTCTCTATGTAAAGAGGAAATGTCTCAAAGATTTGAAAGATGTGCTCCAAAACCACGGCTTGGTCACCTTGCTGCCCTGTCAGGAGGAGCTATAGCACTGTAGCAAGTCTGAACTGATTAGTAACCAGAACTGGGAACTGTCTCAGTGAAAAGGCAAGTGCCACGACAAATCCAAAGAATTACACTCCTCCTGCATCCCCTGTTGCTGAACCAAAGGAACTGAGATGATGGGGCACAGCCCGCAGTGAAAACAAGGCAAGAAGAAACCAGAAAGGGGGAAGGAGAGATGTTTGGCTCATGCTGAGACTGGGGAAGGGGGAGAAAAAGCACTTACTTTAACAATTGTTTAATTCTTCATGTTTTGCTTTTTCTCAATACCCAGAATCAGTGATCAGAAGGTTGTGTTAATTGGTAATAACTTCAATCAAGTAAAAATTACCCAAGTTGAGGCTGTGTTGCCTGCGACAGCATATACATAGTCAGAATTGAGGCAGGAACTCAGGCATTGAACCACAAGGGGAAAAGCACCCTAAGGAATCAATTGATGTTATCAAGTAATCTGCCTTGGAGATTAAAGAACACAGAGCAATAAAGTGTTGTAATGAAAAAAGCTTTTGAGTCAGAAATGGGAGGCACAGGGAAAAACACACATTAATGTCAGCACATGATTGCTCTATGTGGACAAAATCAGATGCCTCTAAAAAGATTACTGCTAAATTCTGTGCTAGAGAATTCTTCTCCCATCAAGCATGACTTTAACTGTAATCAAAAGGGAGACAAATACAAACAGCAAATTCCAGAAACTGCAAAACAAGTGCGACAAAGGGTAAAAACTGCTTCAGTTCTCTTTATACGTGGCCACAGTGGCCACAGTCACCTCCTGAGATCTGCAAGTTGCAGGTGTACTCATGGCCAATTCAGCCTCTAACTCCAAAACTCCAAACTGTAGGCTTCCCAGCAAAGGAGAGCTTCTTCCATCCTCTGGAGAAAACTCTCCACCCTACCAAGATGAAGCTTTATCTCCTCAGTGCCACTTAAGGGGTATCAATTAACCAAAAATGTGAAGGAAAGGAGGAAAGAAGGAGAAAGGACAGACACCTGGCTCTGTCATCTTAACACCAGCTTGTCTTTGCAGTCAATACACCAACCAAAAATTGAGGAAATCAAAGAGAAAATTGAGAAGGCACCTCACTGCAAGATCGATTTGCACGGACTACATCTGCCAGTTCTGTTCTGAGCACACGAACTGTTACCAGATTAGGGATGTGAAAACTGTAATTTTGGAACTTTACCTGATGTCTCAATATCAGTGGAAATTCTAATCATCTGAGCTCTTATCTCCATGCCCCCATCCCTGTGGGGATCACTTGTGGCTTTAACATTATCAGTAACAGCCCAAATAATGTCAAGTGCAAATATTGAAAATGCTTCAGTGATGACATCCCAGAAATCCTGTCAATAATTCTGTGTTCAGTAAAAGGGTGGGTAATATAGAGAAAAAAATTCGTCTCTGCTATTTCACACCAAAAACAACTGCAGAGGAACAGTAAACAATTGCCACCCATTGGACCAATGTCTGTCTCGTGGTAATGGTCTTGGGTGATGCAATGTGATGTGTAATTAAGCAAATTAAGTGTGCTTTTAGAGAGCAACACTGAGAAGTTGCCCTGACCCCACCATGGCTGACAGTGGTACCATCTGTTCACTGTCAATGTGTCTCCTGCACCCCTAGAACTGTTGTCTCCTAAAATAAACCTCTTGTATCACAAGATAATCTCGATCCTGCCATTTCTCAACTTTCACATTCATTTACAGCTTTTACATTCTTTTAATCTAATTTTCCTCAGAATAAGACATGCACCTATAGCCCTAGGGGATGGTCAGAAGCACGGTAAGGTTATTTGTTCATGCTGAGAGAAACACAGCCCAGCCTGGATGGAAGCAGGTTAAATGTTAACACCTCACTGTATCTCCAGAGCTCAAAATAAAGCAGTGCATTTTTCCAAATATTATTTGCTTGCCCTCGGCCTTACTGTAACTGCTCTTGATTTTGGATTGTTGCTGTGAAGTGGGGCTTGTTTGGTTTGTTTGTTTTAATGTGCTGTGATAATAAATAAATACATCATAGCACATAAGCTGGAATCTTCTGCACCTTCTCTTACATATGCAATGCTGTGTTGTGATTAATCTGATTTACATTTCCTAAACAGCAACTGGAAACACAAAAGGTGATGACAAGAGGGTGCTCCAGGGATGCATGAATGCTACACAAGAATATATGCACATGGAGATGCTGGTTAACTTGTACATAAAAAAGTAAAAGTGAATTTAGTTTAAAAATCAGTTATGCTGTGGTCCATCTTGCATAATAACTCTGGTCAGCCATTTCCAGTTTGCAGAGTTCAAAGGACATGTTATTAGTGTATAATATCAAAGAAAGTTCTGATATTAAACACAATATTGAAGAGCATTACCCCCAGTAGACTGAGTCCCAGGCAGCTCCATCACCACCTCTCACTGAAGGACCATGAGCTTGCTTCAGAAAGAGCAGGGCAAAGCAGAAAATCCCCATGAAGTGCAATGGTAATTACTAATGTAGTTATTTTCTCCTCATTCACAAGTATGGAAGAGTCCACCTTTAAGCTGATCTAAAGAAAAGCTGAGGCAGAGTGCAGCTAAAGCAGGAATATTTATACACAACTTTTGTCACTAACATCTGAGATCTGAGTGTGGCTCTGATAAAGCAGGAAATGGCTTTAGACTGCTGTTTAACTAACAATGCTGGTCAGGCATTTAGGCTCCGAATAGCAGTCGGATCACTGGAGCCAGCAAGGCCCATCCCCAAAAATGCCATCGGGAGAACGCCAGTAACTCGCAAACTCCTCCTTTGGGAAGCACCTCCCACCTGGTGCATGTCATACCCACAAAGGTAACACCACTTAAAAACAAAAGGTAAGATGTGCTTGTCTACACTACATTTGCAAAGATAATTACTTGAAAACAATACAAAGGAAAGCAAAACAAATTCTTCCATTAGCTGGGGCCTTCCTATCTCCGACCTCAATCTCATTTGCTGATACCGCCAAACTTTTCATAAACCTCTTCGATCATTATTAGCTTTAATTTAAATAATTATTGGGCAGAAGAAAAAAGCCTGCTCAACCATGGCTCTCTAATCTAGTAATTAAATCCACCTGTAAGAGCTGAACAATTTGTGTCTCTGACTATTAATGCAGTCAAGTATTTTGCACTGGGTGGTGTAACATCAGCCAGAGACACTGAGAGATACAGCTGGAAATCGAGCCATGTTTTGATAAGGAAAATCAACCCAAGCTGCTCCACAGGCAGAGGTCCCGACTGAGGCAGATGTCCCATTCCCAAGAGGCTGTTAAACACAGGATATATTTTATCTAGTCTATCCCTCTTGCAGCAGGTACAGCATGTCTCAGCCAGGCATTTGCCCATCTTCAGCCAGCTGGAATTCCATCCTGTTGCATTCTGTCTCTCTGTGATCATCCACCCCAATTTGATATCTCTGTTGTGTGGCTACTCCTGCAGAGAAAATTTTGGATTTTGTCCAAATGATGGAAAAATGTGCCCATTTAGATTACCTGAAGCTGATAACCTTTCTAATGGAAAGTTCCCATCTGGCAGAAACACTGCGATTGCATTTTTCAGGGATGTGGCTCCTCCGCAAATGACCCAACATAATATACCAGAAACTAAGATGCAAAACTTCTTCAAAAGCTCCTGAACAAAAAAATAAGCTCTTATTCCAAATTACACACATAAATACAATAGTGACTAATAGTGGTTAAACTAGTCTTTGGGAAACTGTCCAAAAATGGACAGGGTCAATGCATTTTTCTCCCTTGGAAGATGAAAGTATCTTATTTTATGATACAGCAGAGAGATCCATGTAATCACTACACAAATAATATGGAATCTGATGTCAAAGTTTTCTGCCAAGGGACTCAATATATCGATTATATGCATTCCACAGCATGTGGGTCATTATGACAAAACACCATCCTATTATTTTTCTTTAACGATTCCTTATTATCTCTCATTTTCTATCAAAGCTTTATATTTTATGAACATATAATGCAAATGTATACTTATTTTTCAACGTGTCTATATATATATATATTATGTTATATATTATTTTATTACATCGTGTTGCACTAGCTTTGAGTAAAACCATTTCCTAAGCTAGGATCTAATTCTGTGGAATTAGATTTCTGCAGAATTAGGATTCTGTGCTGCAACATGAATGCTTGTCTGTGCTCTGGAACTGAAGATTTTTTTAAAACAAAAATGTTTTAGAATAGCCCCTCTTCAAATGAAAATGCAATGTACACGCACAGTACTGCTGACATGGTAGTACATGGTTGATGATGAAAAATAACTGTTTAATTCAATTCCTTGTGCCTAGTAAGCAGCCCTGTCAGCACGATGAAGTTCTGAGGCAATTATAAGAGGACTTTGTAAGATTGGTTATGAAATGCAACTCCAGAATTAGCAAATAAAAGAACAAACAGTAATGGAGAATAAACATCACTGGAACACGGGTAATCTCACTAAGCTTTTTACCCCCATTGATCAGTTCTGTATTTCATGTAATACTGTTGCAATTAATTCTGGTCTTTGTTATTGCGCATTTTTTCATTTTATATAAATGGAGCAGTAGTCCAATTTGGCAGTTTAGCCCACAGAAAACAAATGCATTGATCATTGGCACAACTAGGCATTTCTTCTTCAAAATTAACACATCTGTGCTGCTTCACACATGTTATCTGGCTTTGGAACTAGAGGAGAAATTAGAGAGGTTTCAAAACAAACCTTGTTTTAAGGGGAAAAAGTTGTTTTAGAACCCTACCAGATTGATCAAAGGCGACCTGGTTGGCAGGATGGGGACCTGCATCGATGGATAGAATAGGGATCAACTTCCGCACGTCCCAGAGCTTCATCATGCCGGAGGAGTCACAGGAAGCAATCGTATCCCCCTGCCGAAGATGGAAACAAAATCAAGGCATTGCTTCTGTACTTCTGCCAACATCAAAGCCTCTGGCACAGGGCTGGGCAGCCAGACACAGCAACTGTATTTAAATAAATAAATAAATAAGCTGTTATATGTGGGGTTATCACAGCCTCTTATCAGCTCTGTTGGCTTGAATAGCAACGAGACAATATGACTGCTAAAGAGACCAGTTCAGGAGAAACGGCAAGTATAAAAAGAGAAAAGAGGTCATCTTGAATTCTGATACCAGTGTCCCCTAAGAACATGCCTTGTAGGTCTTTTCTTCTCATGCAGCCACAGGATTGGCCCTTTAGCCCTGATTTTAAATTTGCCTACTCCCGTTTTCCATGAGAAGCGTAAGATGAGAGCAGAACAGACACTCCTTCCCTGCTGTGTGTTTCACAGCCACCCTAAGGGCAACTCCCCACTCACTTAAGAGTTGCACTGGATGATCCTTCTGGGTCCCTTCCAGCTCAGAATATTCTGTGATTCTGTGATAAACTCCCTCCTTTCAGTGAGCCAGAAGCATGCAGGGACTATGCAAGGAAAGACAGCAGGACCATGTCCCCCATGCCTCTGGTCAATATTAACTAAAACCAAAAAACCCCCCCACCCTAAAAAGAGTCTTTTGAACATGTAGCATATAAATAAATGCAAAAATCAAAGAAGGCAGGGTAAAGGATGCCCAAACATAACTTTGTTTAGCTAGTTCCTCCCACTAGAACAGAAAGAACTGCCCAGAAACCCATGTAGAAACATTTACTTTTCATTTTAACCTCTAAAATAAAGATTCAAATCCCTAAAGCAACTCAGCTGGTGTGCACTCACAGATATCAATGTCTTTTCCAATTTACGCAAGTGAAAGATTAGATTAAAGAATATTGTTTGGAAGGGGAATCACAATGATATGGGACTGAAAATCAGGTGAAACACAGGACAGACACTGCATCCATGATTTAAAAAAAATTATTTTTTTTTTTACGTCTTCCACATAAATAGTACCTGCAATAAAATATGTGGTGTTTTCTAGCAAACACAGGATTTAAGATCTTAAAATATCCATCAGCTTCTCAACTAGAAACTAATGGCTTGCAAAACACTACCCTGGTGTAAGTATAATGAAATCTTTAGATCCATTTGGAGGAGATCTAAATGTCAAAACTCCATTCTGGCTTGTTACAGGGACCAATACTGAGTTAACACCAAGAAACAAAGTAATCATTGCTTGGAGAATTCAGCAGCCAGGCTCTCAGCACCTGCTGTTTTGCAAAAAAAAATGTCAGTAACCATAACTATACCCCACCCAACACAGTGGTGCTGAGCATCATGGCTCTGTTGAACTGTCTCACCAGCCTGTGCCCACTGAATTCCCCTTCACTTCATCTGGCTCCTTCCAGCAAATTCAGCCTGTACAAAGGATGAGGGCAAGCAGGCTGGTCAGGAAATAAACAATGAAAAACTCCAAAATCCAACAACTACACTTCAAATTGTTGTACGGCTTGAACTGGATTTCAAGAAAGCAAATTTTTAATGGAGGGGGAAAAAAACCCCATCATCGTGGATATGAGACTTCAAGAGTCATCAAATCCAGTCCCTTACTCTTAAAAGCAATGCTTCCGTACTCTCTATCCATTCCCTTACTCTTACAAGCAGTGTCTTCATACACTTGCTGTGTTACAAGTACTAAATTCCAAATTAGCAGCAATTCCCCCATCCACCCCATGCTGCTGATCTAAAGCAGCCCATGAGTATAACAGGAGTATAAAAGTACTTGTTCACATGCAATCTGTATCCTTTAGGTTAAACACAAATGGGTTTTTGCAGTAAAACTCCTCCCTTCTTGCCTGTCCCTGACACATTTCAATGACTGTGTTATCTGGATCTCACCTGGACACTCTTTTCTTGGACTACAAAAAATTAGCTCTTCCTTCTCTCCTCCCCACCCTTTCCAGCACTGAGCCTGGATTAATTATGCATGTACCCATTGCTGATGTTTATAAAGCAATTTTGGAATGATCTGACTTTCAGAGGGGTTAGAGATGCACATCTCAGCTGAGCAGAGATGCTGGTGGAGCTGGCACTCAGCAGTAATTACAGAGTGGGATGTCTCCTTTCCTTAGGTCATTACCCATCACCCCAGTAAAGGGAAGAGGAAATGAGTGTGTGTGCACAAAGATCCCTCCACTCCCCAGCACAAATACTTGGCTTCTGGACCAGCTCTTCACACTTCATCAGCCTCTCTCTTTTCACCTTCTTCTGCAAAGATTATATCCATCTCTATCCATGGCCCACTTAGGAAATCACCAGTATCCTTTATACCCGTTATTTCATATCCTTTAATATGACTTTGACATATGATTGCATTTTACTCTGGATTTTTTTTCTATCCAGAGAGACATTTTAACAAAAAATGACTCTGGGGGGTATGTGTGTGAGTGGTAGTTCTGGTTTGGTTTAGATCACGTGTGCCTTCACACTTGTTTTGGATGTGCCCAGGACACTTCGGTTCAATAAATGCTGCTTAATTACAGCTCTGGTAGCTCAGCAATTCTGACCCAGATCAATGGCCAGCCCACCTGGGTGAGACTGCACATAATCCACTCAGGGTGGTTACAGGAGACACTCCAGTGGGTGCTCTGCGACTCCTCCTTGTGTCATCTACAGTTGCACCCATGGATTTTCAATATGACATTTCTCTTTTAAGTAACAGCATGGCCCAGCTGATAGATCATTATAGCGTTGAGAATGTGTCCCTGGAACAGATATTATGCAAACATTGATCAGAGACAGTCCCTGCTGCAAAGTGACTGTGACTGCAGAGCTGACTTTGACCCTTCTCACTGGCCTCGACTTGTGGATCGTGACTAGTGGCATAATTAGGAGGAAAACACTCTCTTTTACTTGTATTGCAGGTTTTCCCTTCTATTCATCAATTTTGCTACAGCAGCTGGCACACCACAACAGAAGCCCCATTCCCCACTTTCTCGCAATCGTGCCATCCCGTTCTCTGCCATGTTTATTTTCCCCCATTGCTACTATCGACCTCTAAGGTAAACGAACCTCCTTTCTGGCAGGAATCTGTGTGAAATCCAACTTTCTGTAGGTGCCAGATACACTGCACCACCCTAACTCCTTCTGGGCTCAGCCGGTCAGAGCCTGGTGCTAATAACACCAAGGCTCTGGGTTCAATCCCTGCATGGGCCACTCACTGAAGAGGTGGACTCCATGATCCTTGTGGGTCGCTTGCCATTCAGACTATTCTGTGATTCTGTGATTTGTGGCCACACCAGAAAGGATGAACCCCTGATCCTTGATTACCAGCAGTGCCGGAGAAACCTGCTCTGGGAGCACCACCCTATGTGCCACGTGCTGGGTGACCTAAGGAAGACGGTCCTGCTCCAAAGGGTTTGCGCACTGTCTTAGTGGCAAAGATCAACCAGTTCTTGCTGTCCCAAGTCTGCAGACATTTTAACAATTTCCTCCCAGAGGCCTGGTATAAACAAAGTGTGTGTAAAATGTAACACCCAGCAGTGTATTTGGCCTGATTTCTGTGATTAGACAGCACACCTCATCAGGAAACAGAAGTAAGAAAACACAGGGTTCTGGTGGCAACATGTCAACACACACAAACAGGTATTTGATCAGCCTCGACACACTCTGCCCACAGACTTATTACTAAATGCATTAATTATCAGTGATCCCGAGGCAGCTGCTCCACTAAGAACATCACATAATGATTTTGTTAGTGAGCTGGATATTACACTTCACCACTTCTTCGCTCTATTCCACACCTTATCCAAATCAAGTGAGCTGGAGATGGGGGATAACAACTTTTCAATAGGAAGAAATAAACCAGGAACGTAACCAAGCTGAAAGATTATTTGGAGCTACACACCATTGAAAGAAAAAGAAAAGGATAAGTCATATGCTAAATGAGCTCATTTCCATCTGGCCATGGGCCATTTTCAAAAGCTTTTAAGGAGGAATCACTTTGAATTCTCCTGCGAGCTTTTGGCTTTTTCATCCCCGTTACAGTTATTATTTTAGTCATTCATTGAAGAACCCCCTGCCTTGCTCATGGTTTACTTCTTCTTGTTTTTTGCCACACTAAAGTCTTTTTTATGATGTGTTTTGGACGCCGTATTTTACTGAACAGCATGGTGGACCATCAGAGCTTGACTGATTTCCTACATGTAAAAGGAGGAGACAATGAGTTCCAAGAAGAGAAGCAGAATCTGCAAAAGCAGATTCCCCTTGTTCTGATTTCCATTTACACTACATTTGCTGCTGCTCAGCCCGGTTCCATTAGCTCCTTTAATCAGAGAGCATGTAGAATGATTCTATAACACTGGTCAGACTTGCTGCCTAGTCTATAGAATCAAGCTGGTACTGTTTCTTATGTGCACACTGGAGTAATTAAAGAATTTATACAAGGATTCAATTAGTTTGCATTCAAAGACTGGCTCTGTTCCAGGCTCTACTTAAAGGACTTTGCAAGTCCTTTAATTGCCTTCAGAGTTCTACCCTCCACTCTTTACCTTCCTGCCAACTTAATGAACATCTTTATATTCCAGAATACCTCCCATTAAAATGGACATGCTCAGCTCCATATACATCACAATCCCAATCTCAACTGGCACTTGCAAACAAACCAAATAATTGTTCCATCAGGAATTAACAGATTTATTTAGTTTCCAGGAAGTTTTTAAAATCTATTTCCTTCTTCCCTTTTTTAAAGAATACATTTTTTCTTCTGAATATTAATGATTAGCAGTGGGATTAATCACCAGGTACATTTTAGGTAAATATTCCCTGAAAACTGCTGTTTCACACCAGTGAGAAGGATAAAAATCTGCATAATTATGTCTCTTGCTTATAAACACACCTCTGGATTTACTGCTGGAAGATCAATAATACATGAACCGCATCAAGTTGGTTTATCTAATTTAGAATGCAGTAAACTCCTCCCAGGAGTATCCTCTTTACAGTTTATTTCTGAAGGCAGGTCAGTAGCTGTTTCATCACCTTTTGCACATATTTTTAAACAAGCGAAATAGTGACCGAACAGCAACTCATTTTCACTATGACAAGTCCACTGCTTTGCAATCCTTTGTTTTCAGGACAGATGCAGCTGCATGAGGTGTATTTTAGGGGACTCCTACGATGACTCTGACATTTTCATCAACCCCAGTGGCAACGGATCCAAGGCAGGCCCCTATCCAGCTAGAAAGAAGCTTGATAATTACTTCCCCTTTCCATTATTCCCGGGAATCTGGTTGAGCTCCGGCATAACAAAGGGCTGATGAGTTTCTTACTGGTCTTACCAGTCTTGTTCCCAGTCTCTGAACCCCGCAAAAGGAGGTTGTTCTGTGTACACAAAGCTGGCGGGAACTCCTCGCCATTAAGTGCCAGTAGGCAAAGTGGCCACATGAGGAACAGCTGCCTCAAACGCAGAGGCTCCAATAATCTGCATTTCTAAGGTGCTCCCTGTGGGACGCATCCTAAATCACTTAACAGTACCCCCATTTTATACTCGTTCAAGTGAATGTTTTTAAGAGAAGTCATTACCTCCCACATTTGCAGCATGAAGCACATCAGAAACCTGAGGAGAGTTACTACCTCAGGCCTTGTTGCAATGCAAAAATGAAATACACTCTAATAAAAATAATGACACAACCAGGCAAGGCATTCAGAGCCCCATCCTTGTGCCACCCCATCCCACTTTGGAGCAGCAGCGAGCAAGGGCAGAGAGATCCCAAGAGAATCCAAGCAGAGGAGGGTGAATCTGCTGTAGTGGTTACAGGGAAAAAGATTTTAATGTCCAATTAATCCAAATGAATTATGTAAAATATGATAAAGATGGAGGAAAAAAATGCAGATGCAGTCCATTATTAGACTAATGACTAATCGATCACCACCCATTTTTGAAATACCATGCTTAAATCATCCCAGTTTCAAATGAAAATAGCATCTCCTTAGAAAGACATGGAATTACTTAGCCTGGCGAAAGTACAGAGCTACACTGATCATACTTTCAAAGTATAGTGGTCTATTTTTAACAATTATTTTCATCAAGAGTGAGGGAAAGCGGTGATTAAGGGTTATTAACAGGCAGAGCCAGTGTTTTCCCATCTGCTTTTTTCCTACCTTTGTCCTTTTATAGTTTTGAGTTCTGCATTGTGATCAAAGTTGCAAAGGACCATTTATATTTCAAAGCAACTGAAAACCCAGAGCTCATTAAACTGGGGTCTGGCCCTCACTCCCAGGGACATTTTTTACAGCTTTGAATAGACGGGAACTGGTGAGACACCAGCTCTCGTGGGAGTGAGGAGAATCCAAGGTATTGATGCAAATACAATCATCTCAAAGCTTCACTGGTGGCTCCTGCAGAACTCCTCCAACTTTCTTAGCAGCTGTCAATGAACAACTCCTGATTTTGCACTGAGTAGAACTGGTAAAACTTGACCCAAGAAGGTGGCTATTGTTGCTTTCAGAGCATATGGAGACTCAGAACATCCCTTGTGTCCTCCAAAGGAGGAGCTCCACTAAGAGTAATTCATGGGAATGGCAGAACTTTGTTGCAGCAGAGTTTCCAATTCTACTGCCTTTCAAAATAATCACGGATCACGGGTCTCTAGATTGTGTACATGCACTCTGCAGGCTTTCCTCTTGCTGCGTGAAACAGGGGGGAAACACTCTTCCCTTTGTCACATCAAGTAGCAGGAAGTGCCTGGTGGTGTGTTTGAGGAGCACAACACATGCTAGGATTGCAGAAACCCTTTGCATAAATTTACATGAGAAACCACTGCACTCCCTGCAGAGTTACTGCTCAAGTAGTTGACACTGCACTTGAAACAGTGCTGAAAAGGGAGCAATAGCTTTTGCAGAGAGGTTTAAAATAATCAATTTTGGTTTTTTCTTTCTAACCATCAAAGAAGGGTCTGAATTCTGGGAGTGATGCAGTGAGAGGAGGTGAATGATAATTGCCATTACTGGCTTTTCTCTGTATTTTTGAGAGATACCATGGCTAAAGTAAAGTTAGGTGCCATCATTACCTGATTAGACACTCCTGAGAGCAGTAAGTGTAAAAAATTCCTGGGCTACACTGTGTTTGTGCACAGGGATTTATCGTCGTTCAGTTCCAAATGTGAAAAACTGGGTACTATTTACTGCAGTAATGTTAAAATACAGATCTAATGCATACTTTCTTAAATTCATAAATTAGAATTAGTGGCAAGAGATCTATTGCTGAAATGCAAAATCCTTCATTTTAAAATGTAGAACATCTAAGTCACTGAAAGAAAATGAGTGTCAGTAAAGTATATGTACTTTTTAAAAGAGAAACCACCAAAGGAACATGTAAAGTCATGGAATCATTTAGGTTGAAACAGACCACAAAGATCATCAAGTCCAACATAATATTTGGCTCTTTATCTTGTCTTTGGGTGTTTAGTAAGGGGAACTAAACGCATAAAGAAAAAATATCAACAATATTAGAAATTTATTCACAGAAGCTTACCCAGTTCTGAACTCCAGTAAGTGTATGAATCTTTCTCACAGTTTCAATGTATTTCAGGTGAAAGAATGATCAGTTCAATAAATCTCATCCCATTATTTTGAGACCTACTTCACAAAAAACCAGCTAAATATCTCTGGTGGGCTGACCCTGCTGGGTAACAGGTGTCCCCCCAACCCACTCTATGATTCCCTGCCTCAGCTAGACAGGACAGAGAGAAATAGAACAAAAGGTTTGTGGGTTGGGATAAAGACAGGGAGATATCACTCACTAAGCACTGTCATAGACAAAGCAGGCCTGACTGAGGAAAAAATATTTAATTTTTGTAGGAGGCTGGAGGAATGGTTAACAGGCTCAAAACAACCAGGTGGGAAGTGGTGTGGGAAACAGGATGAGCTCTCTCTCTTTCTTCTCCTTCTCAAGATACCTTGTAAGCCAGACTGAAAAATTCCAGTCAATGCCTTCTTAAGTGACTTGTTTTGTCTGGATAAGTTAAAGTTTGTGAAGTGCCTTACTTGGTCTGGATGTTGTTTAAAATTTTGCCAAGTGGCAAAATGCCACCTTATTCTACCTTAATGTTCTAAAGTTTGAAAGTCCAAGTTTGTTATTGAACCTCCTGAGAATGCACTGCCCAGATTAAATCAAACCACCTTCCCCTGAGCCCTCTGAGTGGGACAGGGCATTACACCCTCACCGGCCCCATTGCCCTCAAAGCCCTCATGCTCCCCATTGCTCTCACAGCCCCCACAACCTTCACCACCCCACAGCCCTCACAGTCCCCACAGCCTTCAAAGCCTGCATAGCCCTCACAGCCCTCAAACCTTCACAGCCTGCACAGACCCCACAGGACCCACAGCCCTCACAGTCCCTACAGGCCCACACCCACCACAGCCCTCACAGACACCACAGCCCCCACAGCACTCACAGACCCCACAGCACTCATAGCCCTCATACCTCCCACACCCACCACAGCCCCCACAGCTCTCACAGCCCTCACAGCCCCTCCAGGCCCACCCCCACCACAGCCCTCACAGACCCCAAAGCCTCCACAGCCCCCACAGCCCTGACAGCCCTCACAGCCCCCACAGACCTCACAGGCCCCACACCCACCACAGCCCCCACAGCCCTCACAGCCTCCACAGCCCCCACAGCCCCACACCCACCACAGCCCTCATAGCCCTCCCAGACCCCATGGTCCTCACAGCCCTCCCAGCCCCCATGGCCCTCACTAACCTCAGAGTTCTCACAGACCCCACAGCCTTCTGTAGGAGACCAGAAAAATGGCTGACTGGCTCAAAACAACGAGGATGGCCACTGCTCCATCCCCCCATCCCCTTGAGTCTAAGTCAGCCTCTGGGCCACACCGAAAGGGCGGCGGCCGACCTGTGGCCTGCCCCAAGTGGCAGTGACTGACCCATGTCCTGGCCCAAAATGGCAGCAGATGATCAATGTCCTGCTGAGAACCCTGAAATGGCCATGACTGACCCAAGGCCTGCCCTGAAATGGCGCTGTCTGTCTGCATAGCAAACCTTGCCCTGCAAACCCAATATAGCACCAAAACAATCTGCATTCCTACCCCTGATGGCCTTCAGCTGTGCGTTCTCAATTATTTTCAGATTAAGTCAATCTGGTATTCAAGTACCTTCTAACAGTGATATTTATTCAGCCGCAGATTAATTGCATTTTGGTAACAGAGAAGCCGTTCTAAAGTTGGTCCTACTTTCATGCTTCCATAAATTCATTTTAAACCCAGCTTGGCATTCTATACAGCCACATCCTTTGCACCACAGATACAGCCCTGTTCTAGGCACCCCGCTTCCCTTTGGCCATGATTTGATAAGCGGTAAAGGTTCGAGAGTCCTCTTACCAAATACAAACCACTGGTCTAAACTAATCCCATTTCTCTACCCCAAGTTTAGTTTCAGCCCTTTTGAAGAGACAGCTTGGCACAAACATTGTTGGAAGAGCTGTTCCCTGCCTGTTGGTAACCGATGCAAATCCAACAGCACCTATTTAAAGAGGAGTCCAGGCTAATGCAATGTGAGCCCCCACCAATGCCAGCCCAGAACAAACCGGGAGCACTGGGAGAGCTGGCAGGGAGCAGACCCAGTGTGAGCAGCGATGTCTGGAGCCCTGGCCTCACAACTCAATGGTTCTCAGTCCAGGCAGTGACACCAATGGCAGAGCAGGTAACAGTCTCACAATTTGTCAAAAACGTGACTGTCACATGAGAGAGTCACAGGGTAGAAGGTGGGCACGCTGTGCTGCTTTCTCACGCGTTAGAACATAATTTCCTGTGAAATGCCACAAAGAGAGGCAGGGTGGACTGTACTGCATATGGGAAGTTGAATTTTAAGGAATCCAGGTGGACCTTTGCATTCTGATTTTGTTTGTTTTGCAAAAAGACGAGTTCAAGAAACAGCTGTTAAAAAATGAATTATGCAGGGGTCTGGACCCACAGTGTACATCTGCCACAGGAAAGGCTGGCGTGCTGGGCCAGGAGATGCAATTTAAAAAAAATCCTCATTCCTAAGGATACACAAATTAATTCTTCTCCTCTAAGAAAGAAGGGCAAAGTTTTCCACAGTGCTTGTGGTTCTGCATGCTAAACAGTGCTTGCTTCATGTACTGTATACACAGAGGGTCACATTCACTGCAGAACACAGAAATAAGCAAACAAAATCACATTAAAGGAGATAATCTCTGTTTCTTTTAGTTCGCAGCAAACGGACATATCAATATGTTTATATTTGTAAATATAAAGTCTGAAAACATAAAAGAAAAATACTGTATAGTCAGTTATTATTGGTTTCTGTTGAAGATCTTTCAAGGGCCAATCTGACCTAGAATATACAGGGCTTTTAAAGTTACTCAAACCCAAGTTATGTCAAAGCCATCTAAAATGATGCCACATTTTTTCTTCTTGAGCTTTACAGAGCTGTCTGAATCCAAATGTCAGTGCATTACCCCAAATTTTTATCGTGAAGAGTTGAGACGAAGCTTCATCATACGCAAATATTTACATGAGAGCAAAATCTGATTAAAAGCTTCAATTAGAAAAGTTAAATATTTAAATATTTCATTTACTGCTGGTTCAAAACGAATGAGACAGAGTGATGGCAGACACCTGCCTTGCTTCCTACCCCACATTTCTCATCTACACCATCCTCATGTAGATTTCTTCCCAATATCCAGTCCAACCCTACTCTCTGTTAGTTTGAAGCCATTACCCCTTGTCCTGTCACTCCAGGCCCTTGTCTCTCTCCATTTTTCCTGCAGGCTCCCTTCAGGTACTGAATTTCTTGATGGGTACTGAATTAATTTCTTGATGGGTTTGAAATACTCTCCTAGAACCTGCCATGAGGAAGAGCAAAAGAAGGTCTTCTAAAATCTAAGCTTCCCCATGTTTGTTTGGGTGAATTTTACAACATACTTCGGGGTTTACTGTGACTCCCTGCATGGCAACAACAAAGAGCACCAGAAGGGATTGTAAAAAAAGAACTAAAAACCAACTCTGTGGTAAATCACAGAATCACAGAATATCCTGGGTTGGAAAGGACCCACAAGGCTCGTCAAAGTCCAACTCCTGGCCTGCACAGAACAGCCCCAGATTCCACCCTGTGCCTGAGAGCGTTGTCCAAACAAAAGACAGATACAAACCCCGAGGCAGAAGGAGAGGTCCTGTGGCAGAATGAGCTCATCTCACGTCTCAGAATGCAAAGGCTTGAAACAAAAGAAGGTGGATTTTCTTGAGTTGTGATTATTTTTAGAGTTAGTAAACTTGACAGGATTGGGTTTAAAATCTTCAAACAGGTTTATGTTTATTTATATACAATGTATTTATATATGTTAGGGAGAACAGAAAAAACAGGCAATGCCAAGTTTTCCAAGGCAACTTGTGCCTTGATTAAGCAAACTGCTAGACTAAGAGATTTTTTAATGATTTTTTTCCCCAGAAGAAATTATAACTGGGATTTTGATCCAAAAATAACCCAGGAAGACAAAACAAACAGAGAGTGAAGGAACTGCATTTTGTCTGATTTAGGAGTGCAGAGGCAAACTCCAGCAGCAGCCGGTGCATTTACTGACACCAAAGGTTTCTCAGTCACCATCATCTGCTGCATGTGGCTTTTCTCTGCCCTCGGCTTATTGAGGTGTGTGACACATATTACAAAGTTTTTCCTTGCAAATGATCTCTGATGGGAAACCTGAAATGGTGATGGGAAACTGAATGACACAAACAAGGTGTGACATTTAAAAATCAGTCCTGGATTTGTTTTTTTTCAATCCCACTGAAGGGCCTTGGCTGCGAGAATGCCTCTTTTCTCAAGGACATGGTGATATAGCAACTCGGGAGAGCCACCCCCTTCCAAACCAATACATCCTGAATTTCCTTGGCCTTCAACAGCTCAATAAGTCCTTACACATTGCAGCTTCCTCACAGTAAGATCTGGAGGAATATTTTTAGTTCTAGCCTATCTGCTAGACATATTTATCCAGACTTCTACATTAGGAGTATCAGAGTTGGAGAGCAAAAATATTCAAAATGATCAAAATAAAGACGGATCTTCCCAATACTACTCGAGTGGCCTCAGAACGTGTTATCTGGTCCGCACAAAATGTGTAAAGCAGGCACAGTGCTAACTGCACAGGGAGGATGGCCAAGGGAAGGGAGCATTCCAGGAAACTTACTTCCAAAAATAAGGAATAACATGACTATGTCAGAGAATGGCTGTAGAAGTGAATTCCAGCACAATTTTCAGAGAGTTTCCCTATTATCAGAAAGAGCTGTTTGCCAACAAATGAAAGGCAGGTATTTTGACACAAATTTTGTTCCTTGCCATGACAGAGAGATGGAATAGATTTTTTTTTTTACTTCTAACAATGTTTGATAGCCTGAAAATGGTTAACTAATGATAATAAAATCTGTTCTTAAAATGTAATTCAGTTCTGTAATTATATTTCTTATGCACGGAGACAGAAATAAACTACAGGAAGAACCCATTAGCCCTTTTGCATGTATAATTGAACACGCTTGATATTACTGGGTAACCTTTGTAAGCAACTGGCTTTGAGTTTATGCAAAGAGGTGAACACTTTGAATACATAAATAACAATAAGAGCAGATAGGCTTTTGATTTTGTATTCTGTTCTTTTCTTGTTTGTGTCTGTTAGATGCAGTCAGACATCCCTGGCTTTATCTGGCTATCCATAGAAACATCTGAGAGATCTGACTTTTGCATCATTTGGGTGCAGTAATGAATAAGAACTGACATCAAATATCAATATTATTGGCCCAGCTAAATGGTAGCTGACATCCAACTGGACTGCTGAGGAAGTAAACACACCCTGTGTTTTGTTTTTGTTTAAAAACTGTCTGACATTATTTGCCCTTCAGTAAATCAATGGAAGAATGACCTAGATGCTGTTTGCATTTTGGCTTGGGGAGGTAAAATTGGGCAGTTGTTCTCAAGCATATTTTTTATAGTCTTTTAGATTTTCCTAAAATAACCAGTAATTCTAAAAATACTTCTTTTGTTTTAGGGAAACTTGGTAACTACTTTAATGACTCCTAAACCTGCAGATATGACACAAACACAGCACGGCAGACACTTGGCATACTTTTATTTGGACACAAACGCATGTATACACACACATAAGGGAGCAAACCTTGTTCTACTTTAAATTCATGACTCAACCAAGCATCTGTAGTCTTTATACTTCATTAGCATAGGTGATTTACCATTGCAAAGGAGGTACAGAGCTTTCCTGAAATGCTGTTTGGGCCATACCCCAGTGCAAAATAAATATCTGAAACATTTTTCTCTACAAAGTTACTGTGTTATGGAAACGTGGGACTAAAAGGGATGGTAACAGTAACTTTTAGGAGGAAAGATGCATTTTTCTCTGTCCTCAGTTCAAAAGCAGCCATGTGAGTTTTGCTCAAATTTTCTCAAACGTTCCACAGGCATGGAACCAACTTGGAAAACTCCAGGATTTAAATGCTGCTGGAAGTGTTATCTGTTAAGTTCTGGCACAATCACAAGGGCAGAAGTTTCTCCAGGGCACTGTGACTCCTGTGTCCCAGCAAGGCAGGACCCAACAAATGGGCACATTCCAGATGCCAAGCTGGCAGTTCTGTTCCATAAAGAACAGGCTAATTAGGGAATCTCAGCACTAATAAGAGTTCTGGCTGCAAACCTTGCCCACTTAACAAAAAAACTATTAACTACAGTTTCAGAAGCGTGGTGTAGTAAATAATTCGGATTTAATCAGTTTCACAGAGCTTAATGAGAATTTATTCAATTTGTATAAATGCATTATTCTTTTTTAGCTTCTTCTTCACATACTACTCTTCCCCAAAAGTATCCCTTCATATTTGGACACACTGCCTGGATGACTTTCTGATCTAACTAGGAAATCTGTTCTTTGTTCTCGTGTAATTAGAATTTCATGTTCTTTCTGAACTCCTTTTGGCACCAAGCAGCCTGAGACAGGATTACCACAAGCCCACTGAAGTGACGGGGGACTGACCACTCAAACTGACCTATGTCCAAGCAGAAAAAGGAGTGAATCCCTTGGGATCTCTCAGCATTACAGCTCTGCACCCACAGAATCTGACCCTGTAGGCAACACTTCTGGCAAAGCATGGGATGTGCAGACCCGTGACATTAGTATATTAAAAAAAAAAGAAATCTAAGTAGGGTTTTTTCAGCAATCTGCCGTCAGTTTTGTCATTGCAGACTTCCTGGGCCAGGTACAACCATTAGGTTGGACACTCTGGAAGTAATGTTGCACTTTGTCCAAACAGTCCATGATGTCCAAAATCTTTTCCATGAAAGTATTGTTCAAAATATGACTGTTTCTATAAAAACATTTTTCCTCATAAAATAAGATTTTTTAAACAAAAATATTGACACTCAAAACACCTTAATCAGCTTGCTTTGGGTGGAATACTTTAATTTTTTGTTGAGCAAGCACTAGAGGGTAAGAAAATAGTTCTCAAGTGCTATATTTAGCTGAAATATAGCATTTGCTTTGCTAGCCAGCCAGTGGGACAACTGCTGTGTGTACAACTCAGGGCCACTACTTAATTTTTCAGCAGTACAGTTAACTTATAGAACTGCAATCATAGCTTCTGAAGTTCTATTCCTCACTCACTTTAATCAATGCTGCACCAAATGTTTCCATTTTTACTAATTCAATCACTGAGAATGTCAACCAATGATTTTAGTCTGGAGTTAATGCCAACTATAATATTCCTTACCAAAACAACCTTATCTGGAAGGTTATCGGCACGTGGTCTTTCAGCTTCCTGTTAATCATTATAGGTCACATGAGGCCCTTTGTAAATTAATACCACATTAAAGACAGTGCTGTGGTATCTCTACATTATTTCCCTCACCACGCTTGCTCCTGTTAAATACTCTTTGTTCCCCACCACAGTGTCTCAGAGCACTGAGAGGCAGGTTGTGCCTGTCAAATACGGACAGATGCACATGGCCAAGAAAGAATTAAGATGCCTTGGGAATTCCTATTCCCCTCCCCGACATCAGCTTATCCCACACCTTCTGCTGTGCCAGCCCCTGGGGTTTGCCCTACACATACACAGGGCTGGCAGAGCAGTTGGCAAAGCAGCAGCTGATACTGGCCAAGAGGAGAATATTTAGGATCTCCTGCAGGAAAAATTAGTACCTTGCTCTGCCTGTAATGAAAGTGTCAGCGGGAGCACAGGGAGCAGGAACACCACAAAGTTATTTTTCAGGAAAGATGGTCTCTGAGAGAAAAGGCTGCTAGTGGCAGCAGAAACCAGATCGTGCCTCAACACTTCCACACCAGTTTTAAAGAGCAGTGTGGCCAGGAGAGCTGCAGGAATCATACATCACAAATGTTTGGGTCATTTCAGAGTATTTCATATGGCCTCTAAGAACCATTCGGGAGAAATTCCTCCCCTTCCAAAGTTATCAGTCATTCAGACAGCAGTCTGTCACCAATCCCAGTCAAAACGGTTCCTTTTAGACAACAGCTATAAATTAACCTGCCAGGGAAAAAACCTCACAGCAAATTTCATTTAAATAAAGTAACTAAATGAACCCAACAGAGGAGAATGGCTCAGACATCATGCACTGATCAAAGGAGGAAGGAGGGAGCAGCAAGGAGGGGGCAGCTCTATTGTGACAGGCACTGGGGCTCTGGTCTGGCTGGCAGGTGGGGCCACTCTGAGCCACCACTGATTTTGAATCCAGCCCCAGAGCTCTCTGTGTCACCAGGGAGCAGGACAGTATGGGCAAGAGCAAGGAACGTGACGGTTAAAGGGGGAAAAAAAGAGAAAAATTCGCATGCAGAACGTACCTTCTTGTTGAATGTAGCATGATTACAGGGATGCATGTGACCCTGGAATGTGTAAACACGGAGACCCTAAGAACGAAACAAAAAGAGAGCATTTAAATAAGCCATAGCAATATAAATTATTCTATAGCCTTGGTGTAAACAGAAAGACCTTGATTTTATGGCTGTGTGAAAATCAAGACACATTGTGTGCTAAAAAGCCAGCTCCTGGTAGCTAGAAGAGGAACGCATTTCTCCCCGTTACTAAGGATGTATCTCCTTACTTCACATAATAGCCAGCAGAAAAGGTGCATTCAAAATATCACCAAGCAAAGCCATCTCCCTGGCTGCAGGGCTGGAATTAGAAGGTGTAATCGCTCCTTCCAAAAGACTAAGCTCTTGCTCTCAGGCAGTGAGTCAGGACATGTCTCTTGATATTCCACACACACCATTAAAGGCTTCCTTAAGGAATCACAGGCATGAAATCAAAATTAATTATCTTTTGTCATCGCCCACATTAGGCCATAAGTGACCTACATAGCGCAGTAACATATGTCAGATGTCATCACTGATATCTGGCTTGTTCTCCCAGTACAGGAGCCATCCAACCACAGTATCTCCTGCTAAAAAACCTGAAACCTTCAGGATGGCAAGACAGGGGTATTGAAAAGAGATGCCCTTCTCTGTTTTCATAGAAACCACTGGCTTCAGGGGTTAAAAAATACTTACTGTTAAAAGTGAAGCCCAGCTTTGAGCAGTGTAATCATATGCCGAAGAACAAATTTGCCTTCTAAGAAAGCATTTTATTAATACTGCAATTGAAAGACAGTTTGTTGCATTTTTCTGGAGAGTTGAAAAAACCCAAACACAAGATCTGAAATTCCACTACTCATCCTGGTCTTGAATCAATCTCACAGGAGCAGGGGTAACATAGGTTAATCATACCTCTGTCATGCTTTTACGGTTTATATCATCAGCTTAATCCCATTTTTATTTTCCCCATGAAAAAAAAAATCGCTCCTACCCTGACATAAGAAATTTGAATACTCTATTTCACTGACAAAACGTCCTACATTTTATCATCAGCACGTTTAGCCGCATATTCTCAGTGTTTGCAACAAGCCCTTTCAGAAAGTAGTTAATGAGGTTTGACCACAAAGTAATTCTGGAGGGACATTCCTCGATAATGCTCTGCGGTTCATATTATATCTCTGAACCACTTAGGAGAACTCAGCCCAACAAAGCAGCAGTTGAAGGGGATTACATTGTTGTTGGAAATATCTCAGGGGTTAAGAGCAAGGAGGGAAAGGAGCTATTGAGGCTGAAGAGCAGTGTTGATGCCGGAACATATGGGGATTCATTATCTGCAGATAAATTCCAGTGGAAAATTAGAAGACAGTTCTCAAATGGTAAGATACAAAAACTTACTCCACTCCAAGTAGCGGGGATAAAAAAATTCTCATTACTGTAAGAAGCTGCTTGAAAAGCCTGGAAATAAATGACCTTCTCCTGCATGTGATCTTTTGCCTGCATTTGGAGATCAAGGAGGCTCTTTCCAGTCTTGCTCATATGGCATTAGAATACAAATCTCTGATAAAGCCCAGCATTTAATGCTGCACAGAATTCCTTTTGTTTAAAAATATATCACCCAAAAAATGGAGCAGGCAACTTTGGCAAGTGCCATTTTGTATCTCATTGTATTTTTCATTTACCCTTCTGTGTTGAAGTAATTTCTGCTCCAAGGCCACATATGCTCTTGTGATCATACTAGGAAATTGATATTACTCCCATAGAAGGATTGCAAGGCAACAAGAGAAAAAAAAGGCTCTGAACTATTAAAAGCTCTATATTTAAAGAGCACACCATCCACTTCAAGCATAAAAAGGTTGCCAGAGCACAGTTCTTGAGTCCTCCACAGTTTTCAACAGAGTTACAAGGGGAAATAGTGCTAAACAACCCACTCCGAACCCTTGTATTTTTTTTTATAAGTTAGATATTAGATATCAGAGAAAGGTTCTTCCCCCAGAGGGTGGGGGGGTACTGGACAGGCTCCCCAGGGAACAGGCACAGCCCCAAGGCTGCCAGAGCCCAAGGAGTGTCTGGACACCACTCTCAGGGACAGGGTGGGAGTGTTGGGGTGTCTGTGCAGGGCCAGGAGCTGAGCTGATGATCCCAATGGGTCCCTTCCAGCTCAGCAGATTCTGTGATTCTATGATTTCTAAGTAATAAAATATGAACCAATAAATGCTGATAAAAGGAAAGCTTAAATAATTACTATCCAATTATAAATTCACTGCTGGAATAGAAATGTGATTACACAAAATTCCCTAAGACTGACAGGCAAATTAACTTGATAAAGGTAACAGGATAGGAGACAAAGATAACTAAACACAAATAAGCAAGAAAAAATGTCAAGGACATAAGACGTACCTTGTGGCCCAGCAGCGATATCGATTGCACCCAGCCCATGGTAACAAACCAAGTGTCTGTGCATGTTTTGCATGTAAAAAGTAGCCCTTGTAAAATAACTGCTGCTGCTCAGCAGGGTGTAGTATTTACCCTCAGACACTCTCAGACACCAATACATACACAGTAACCTTTCCACAAACACAGAAAAAGCATGCTCTCACAAACCAGTGGAAAAAAGAAAACCACATGGATGCTGCACAAAATGGATGTTAACTTGCAGCTTTCCCTCCATAAGTCAATTCAGTATAAGCCCTCTGAAAAGGATTTTAATAAAAGTAATAATAATGATAATAAAAGTGAGACAAAGGGAATGGTTCTGCAAAGTGTTTCTCAATACTATTGAAACTTAATTTTCAAAGTGCCACTTTATTTTTATTCAATGCACAGTTCGAGATTTCTTTACCAACACCAGGAAATCTGAGTTTTGCAGACATAAAAACAAAACTGGAAAGCTACTACTTAGCTGTAAAAGCTCAGGAAAAAACCAAATAATAATAGATATTCTGTGGATCACAGTTCAAGTTAGCACCGAGCTTTCAGCACCAAGGGCTCAGCAGTGAGTTAATGAAATCCCTTTTGCACATGCATTCTGCTTTTCAGGCTTTAATTATAAAATAATCCACTATAGCACCAGCAGTGCTTCGTGCAGTGTGGAACTGAACAGGGTGCCCACAACCACCTGGGTGCTATCTGCCACTTCAATGAATTTCTTTAAGGTTCAAGTTGAGCAAGAACAAACATTTGGGACTTGTATCACAAGGAAAAGAGCAGGGGAAAAAGAAGGAGATTGACATTAGGGCAATTCTTAGTTACAGGAAAACTACTGTCCTTTGCTGTCCTTTGTCCCTGAAGGTCTTACTGACCATCTCCCCTTACAGAGGGAATAATCACAAACTGAGAGCAGAAGAAGCAACAAAACATCAGAGCAGAACTCTGTAGCTGGAAAAAGGCCCATTTCCCCCACCTTTAACCCATGGGGTCTATCCAGTCTCATTGCATGGGACACTCCAGCAGTGTAAATCATGGAAAATTTATTATTATTGTCAACTGAGTCTTGACTGAAATATTAATGGATGAAATCTGAGTTCCATTCCCTCCTTGAGCTATTGCCCAATTACATTAATAATCATACATTCTTCCTCTGCAGGAAATACACAGATAACAGCAACATTCACAGAAAACAAAATATGAAGTGTTCTGCATCACGGAGGTTTTGGAGTTTTAAAATTATTATTCACACATGCACACACACATATAATTTTCCAGTCTGAAATCCAGAAATTAACATTAGAATCAGTGGTTAGAAACAGCCTGGCATTACACTATGGAGCCTCTCAGCTTCCACTGAACACAGGCATTAATTGCCTGCCTTGGACTGGAGCTACCTAAAAGACTCCCGAGAGAGAAAACACTCCTTTGTTAAAATGAAATCTGGTATTGTGGAAAAGCAGCCTGATCTTTGGAGCTGTGGATCTGTGAGCAGTAATCTCCTGCTGCAAAAGTAGTTAAACAAGGTTTCTAAATTCAAATTATTTTTTTGTTCCTACTTTCACAGGATGAAAACCCAAGATTTGGGAATCAATAGTGAAATTCTGCTGTAAATCCTCCCTATTGTGTATCCACACAGATATAGGAATAGCAGGGTAGGACAAGACAGGCTGAAGACAATCATAATTAATTTGCTTCTTTGCTTCTTTGCATTGCAATAATTAAGTTCAACCTTTAACTATGTAACACAGCAGCGGAATCTTCCTATACTTATTTTAATTACCATTTCAGCAGCAACAAAATAAACTCCCAAACTTAACAAGCCATACTTCAAGGACCTCTGGAGAAAACACACAGCCAAAACCAGCAGAGTGTCATTTGAAAGCTACTCATGTTACTCAAACTCTGCTCTTTTGGTTTTCTTTCTGGATTTTGAATGCCTTGCTATACATGAACATCTGACATGAATAAACTTACTTTGCAAGTACAGAATCAAGATAACAAATCCATTAGACCAAGCTGGGTGTAATATCCTAGTCACAATAGGTAATTATCTTTATGAGTTTGATACGAGCGTTTAGATAACAACATTTGAGTATGAGATTTATCTAAACACTGTTCAGATAGGAGATTTATTTGTAATTTCTTGGTTCATTTAGAAATTAACTCTAAGAAATAATGTTCATTCAGAAGGACTAAACTAAGAAAAGTGTTCAAACCATGAAGCACTCAGCTGTGGAAATGTTCACCTCATTCTCTTTATTAAAAACAAACAAAACCTCCCAACAGTTCTTCATGAAAGGTTTAATTGTATTTGGGGGAAAATGAAAATTCTGAGCTTACACAGGTAGAATTTTCCCAGCAAATCAAACAGTGTAATGCTTTGGAGGCTCCCTTGGCTGGACCTGAACTTTTCTTAAAGCGAGGAATGTTCAGTGTACCGTTATTTCTGGCTACCGACTCACTGGGAAGCTCTAACCCTCCTCTCAATCTTCCTTGCTGGATTTGTCCAAGGGCTTCCTTTTTCATAGCCAAGTGCAAAATTAAAAGCGTGCATCCTTCTCAGTCCCATGCCTTATTCACAGCATGGCCTGTCTGCCTCAGCCAGCACTGGGGAGCTCCACAGGGAATGTGGCGGATCCAGCAGAGCTGTGACTCCGCCCTCCCTCCGTGCCACAGGGAATCGCCTGCGTCATTGCCATGAAGTGGGTGCATGGAGACATCAAAAGGGACTTGGAACTCTTCACGAGAGAAAAAGGTAATTTTTAGGAGAGAGAAAACTCATTTCCATGGGATATGATGGGTAAGCACAAAAACTGGGAGAAAGAGCCTAAGAACATCTGCCCCTTCTACCTTTGCAAGACAGCTCCTTTCTTTCCCAGCCCCACACCAACCATATGAGGTTCAACAAGGGAAAGTGCACCCAGGATGGGGCAGCCCTGGGTGTATGGACTGGGGAATGAGATGCTGGAAGGCAGCGCCACAGAAAGGGACCTGGTCAATGGCCAGTTGGATCTGAGTCAGCAGTGCCCTGGAGCCAGGAGGGACATCCCTGTCCCAGGGCCATCAGGCCCAGCATGGCCAGCCAGGCCAGGGAGGAGATTGTCCCACTCTGCTCTGGGCTGGGGCAGCCTCACCTTGAGTGCTGGGGGCAGTTTTGGGTACCTCAATGTAAGAAAGATACTAAGCTATCAGAAAGCATCCAAAGGAGGGCCACAAAGATGGTGAAGGGCCGTGAGGGGAAGCTGTGTGAGGAATAGCTGAGGGCACTTGGTCTGTTCAGCTGGAGAAGAGGAGACTGAGGGGAGACTCATCAGAGTCTGCAACTTCCTTGTGAGGGGAAGAGGAGGGGCAGACACTGATCTCTGCTCTTGGGGACCAGTGACAGGACCCAATGGAATGGCCTGAACTTGTGCCAGGGGACATTTGGGTTGGATATTTGGGGAAGGTTCTTCCCCCAGAGGGTGCTGGAGCACAGCCCCAAGGCTGCCAGAGCTCCAGGAGTGTTTGGACAACGCTCTCAGGGACAGGGTGGGATTGTTGGGGTGTCTGTGCAGGGCCAGGGGGTGAATTGATGATCCTTGTGGGTCCCTTCGAGCTCAGGATAGTCTGTGATTCTGTTAATAACTCATTCCAGCAGCCCCCTGCACATCCCAGGCTCTGTGTGTGTCCCCCCCCAGGCCAGCTCTGCTCGCAGCCAGAGCCGCTCTCCATCTGCCCCATCCTGTCCCCTCCGGAGGGCTCCGCTCCCAGCAGGGCAGAACCGCGTCCGTTTCCCAGTTATGCTCGGAGGCTTCACGGGCACGGCAGTGCAGTGTTTGATCAGCGAGCGCTGAGAAAATCTGGAGAACAGTTTTACCATCTGTCACCACAGGGTTTACTCAAGAAACTCGAGCACAGAACCTTCAGTGCAAAGTTTGCTTCTGTTCTCCTTGCTTGGAATAGACCCCGGGGGGAAGAATCACTCAAGAGGAGGTTTCTGGATGTTAGACCAGAGTTAAGGCCAGGGCATTACTCAGATGTTTTGTACTCCCTTCTTTGGGGAATAAAACTAACTTGCCACCATTTGTGTGCTCTGTTACACGAGGATTCACAGAGGCAGGCGTGTGCACCAAAACTGAAGTCCATCAGCTGATGGGCTCTTTTTTAAAAAAAAAACTTTATTCACTACATCTTCCCAAAGAAACAAAAAAGAATTTTGAACCTCTTTAAAATGCATGAACTTCTGTATCAACTTTCATACTGTGAAACATTAAAAACTCGAGAAGCAGCATTTTTCTAAATCTGGTAGGTCATAAAAACTAGAAAGAGAGCTCTGCCTGCCAGCTAAGCCCAGCACCATGCTTTTCATCACAGACCAACCTTCCTTTCACTTCACAGTTAGTAATACCTCCTATTAAATATATCAAAAAAACTTAATTAACCTTGCTCTGGAATACCCCTGAATTACCTCATTCGTGTAGGTCTGAACTTTCACCTGAATGCAATATTAATATACCTTTTGCACTGATGATGCAGGCATATTAATTTTTCTTAATTGGGATGAGAAGTATGATTCTAGGCCAAGACCTTGTATGCTAAATCTGTTCAAAGTGAACCTCTAAGGCTCTCCTAAAAAACCTTAAAAACAGGAGTTTATAGTAGAAATGCTGACAGATTATATTCTTACCAGCATAATATAACCTGACTCAAAGATAAATGTTTCATGAATTAAAAAAGTTGAAAAAAGCTCCTCTGTTCAGCTTTGTTCTCGAGATGAAAGTGAATTATCTTTTTGTCTTCTACTGACACTTGGATTTTTGTACTGCAGTCTGCGGAAAACTGTAACCACAGGCAGTATTTAAACAGACATGACCGTGTGGGATTCTCTCCTCGCTCAACTCCTGTAAGAGACATCAAACTTCCGGCTGCACAAGGAGGAACAAAGGTTTTATGGGAAGCAGATCCTTTCCTGTACCTGCTTCTGTGAAAAGAGAGAAATGTCATCTCCAGTTGAAGAGATCACACATGAGCACACCTGCACGGCCCAGACAGGCCAGCCAGAGAAGGCAGAGAGAAATGCCTTTGCTGGACCCATCATTCCTCCACAAGAAAATAAAGTAAAAAGAAATCCGTCCAAGATACTGAAATTCTTTCAGTGAGAGCAGAGCTGTGCATTACTGCCCTGGTTGGTATTGGCAGAGGGGTTCCTTAGCAGAAGCTGCTGCGTCTTCCTAAGGATCCGTAAGGCGGCTGAACGGACGTCACCCTGCCAGCACCAGAAAAGCCACATTCCATAACTGCGTTCCTCCTATCCAGCGTAATTCCAGGAGTTTCAATGTTCCAGGGAGGGAAGGATCAGCAGTGCATGGGCAGGGATGGCCGGGGAAATCCTGCTGTGAGGAATGTGCTGGAGCTCGTTAGCTGCAGATTAACCCAGGAACTTTGCAGCAGTTTCAATTAACTTGGCATTCCATTGCTTTTCAAAACAGACCAGCAGTTTTCAGGAGAGCAATGGCTGTATGACAGGAACCTGGTAGAGCTGCCTAACATTAAACACCATGAGCTCTATTACTTTAATGTAAAAAAGATCAAAAAGATGAATTATAAATGAGCGGAACTTTCTGGTGGAATAGAACTGGAAAAGTTATGAGTGTAGTGCAAGCATAGAAAAAATAGAAAATCATTTCTGTTGGCTTTGAAAATTAAATTATATGAAGGCAGAATAAAACAATGAATATATAATTTAATTATATATAAGAAAAAAGTGAGAGCACTACATGTGGGAAATAATTTCCTCCTTATCTGACTACGAGAAATTGTGTATGAGTCTGAAGGGCTTTAGTGCTCTTAAAAACTGAAGCTAAATTTTGGCCAAAATGCCAAATTGTTGCCTTCTGTGAATTCCTATCAGAACAATGGATTTTTTTTCGTAGCAGGAGAAAGGAAAAACTAAGTGGCTTTAATTGCAAAAGACAGTGTAGAGACAAAAGCAGGTACATACACAACTGTGTTTATTAAGTAAGACAAGGGAGGTGGCCCAAACGTTTAAAAAAAAGAAAGGAAAAAGAAAAAGTTAAAGAATTTCTTCCCTTCAAAGAGTCAGCATAAATCAAGAGTAAGCCAGTAAGATCAAAGTTCTTACTTGTCTGACAGCCATTGGGAGAGGGTTTACCTCTATTGGAATAAAGGAATTTGTAAGCCTGCTGCATTCGCAGTGTGAATTTTGTTCTGGCAGTCACAGTGCACCAAATGCATCTCAGCCAGATTTCGAATGGCAGAAGCACAGCAAAAAATACCAAAATAAGAAAAACAAAACCGGCAAACCTAACAGAACATGGCTGCAGTTCTCCTCCACCAACCAACACCGCGGAACAGCTCTGCAAAGGCAGGCTCTTCTTTGATCTCCATTGCTCCATTAACCAACAGCAAGGGAATGACTTCCCAAAGAGGGGGCTTGGCAAAGAAACCAGGATCTGAATGGAAGTGGAAAGCACACCACTTGCTCACCACGATCTGCTTTTCAAAACTACTGCTGCTTTGGGAATAACAGGATTGTTGACCTGAATAACAGGATCAGAGGAGAGAATCCAGACTATTTGGCTAGAAACACTGAAGAAGTCACTCATTGGAAAAAGAAGTCACTGCAAGAGAAAATAACAATAAGAAAAAAAGTGACTGTGTAATTTTAAAAGAGTCTTTAGATATCAAAATTAAAAATAAAAGTTCACCAGTGGAAGAGGAGAAAACATTGCAATCAGCTCTTATGAGCACACTGTCCACAGATTGTCTACACCAGATCCTGCTTACGCCATCCACAGATTCTGAGTGAAAGGAGGGAGAAGGATTGTAAAAGCCCATCAAAAATATTCCTAACCTTCTGCAATTTCAAATTCAGAATTTTATAAGTATTTGAAATCAAATTCATGCCAACATTTTCAACAGCAGGATTTTCTACAGAAAAAAGAAATTATTGCAGGAAGGTCTGGGTAGTGATGGGAGTAGTTCTATTTTTAAGTAAGTGTGCTGGTCATCTAAGCTTTATTTTTCACCATAGCACTGACCCCTGTAAAAACCTGTATTCAGTCCTGATACAAATGGAATTAGGCAAAACACCAATTTTGAAATTCCTACCTGTTTTTAAGAGTTTATTGATCACTCCACAGCATAATTATTTTAATCATTAAAAATATACTCTAGTGGTTTAGCTTTGTTAAGTTTATTAATGTTTCCCAGTAAACTTAATGACTGAAAAGACAGAGGAATAACTATAGTTTTTAATCTATCAGTACTGGCACCAGAACTGGTGACTGGACTTTTGGGACCAGAGCAGGCAGCTATTTATGTCACCTTCAAAGAAGCAGGAATAGAGGGCTGAAACCTGAAAATCTTTACCGGGAATACCCCGCAACAAAACAGATGTCATTAAAAAGTTATACATATGTACATAAATACATAATCCTTCATGTGCGAGAGAAGCTGTCAAATAATAAAAAAATGCTAAAAAATCATTCCAAAGCAACGTGAAATTTTCCCAGAATGCTTTTGTCAGGCATGATGACAATATTTAGCAGCTGAGAAGCAAGAGCTCTTCACCTGTTTTAGCACCATTTTCCCAAGATATTCATGTCCTGGCAAAAGATTGCAGCAACACTGAAGAGAAACAAAACTCCTGTCAGCCTTTTCAGAGGCCTCTTGTAAAATTACAGCATGATTACATTACCTCTTAAATTAAAAAAAGTTTCTCACAAAGTTCAGCCTGTCGGAGTTGCCAGGATTAGATCTGGGACCAAATGTATCATGACTGAGCTCAACGCTGTATAAATATTAGATCCATTATTCAAACAGCTCGCGGGACACCGCCAGCTCGATTTTACAGTCACAAAATCTCCCCGTGAAATCTCTGCCCTGGGATTTTTCCCCAGGAAAGGAAGGGCTGTGGCATGCGCCCTTGTCTGAGCAGCAAGGAAATGTAAACAGCAGGGTCCCACTAAAGGAACCTCAGACAAAAGAATTCCAGCCTTGGGGTTGGTGAGTTATTAACAGCAGCCGGCTCTGTAATTGTCGGTGAAATAATCTCATTGACACATACAAGTTAGGAAATAGAGGGCTCATTAACAAAGCCTCCAGCCTTTATTAGATCATATAAATAACCAAGAGTGCCTGCAAAAGATCGATTACAGCCTTTAAACGTTTACTGAATCAGTGTTTAATTAAGACAATTTTAATATGCAAATCAAGCCTAATTATCATCATTTGTTAATGTTAGTCTGCCTGAGCTCTAAACAACTACAGCTGCAAATATGGTAACGCCATCATATTTCTCCTGCTTTCTTTCCCCTACGAAGAACTGCAGAGGAAACGATCGAGTTGCACTCCCAGTGTGTATGAATGCTTTCAACACCACATTTCCATCCACTTTGAAGGTCAAAAAAGTGCTCAGCGTAGCATAAAATGGAGCGGAAATGTTATGCATTTCTTCACCCACTATTTTGCAGAGAGCTTTAATTAATGCATTTCCTACCCCAACCCCTCTGGGAGCTTCTTTTGATGAAAATCTGCCCTCGTTCCATGCAGTGATTGAATGGGTGGGTTTCTAACACAGACCTTTGTCACTCAGAAGCTGATACTGGGACTTTTTTCCCTTCCTATTTCCTCTGCCCTGGGAATGATAACCTTCCTATGCCAAGAAGCCACAGCATTATGGCAAAGCCCCTGGGAATTAAAGTGTGAAGCAACCAAGAGAACAGCACAACCTTCAGCATTGTGATGGCAGGAGCAGCCAGGGAGAAAACAAACGTCTGTGTTCTGATTCTCGAAGAAGTAAAATTAAAGCCTCAAAACCCCCAGGAATTTGTTTTGGGAAAGAGGGTGGGGCAGCTGCAATACAATCCTGGTAGAAATCATTCCCTTTTCCTGGCACTGTTGCTCTCCTGATGCCACGATGAGCTGTACAGATTAAAATGAAGGAAGGGAACCACTCCCTGCTGGGCACTATTGATTTGTTGTTGAATGTTTACACTGACAGCGGGGGAAATATGAAATGTTCCTGTTTGCAACATTTCACAATATAGAAAGCCCCTTCTTTGTTTTTCTTTGCCATTATGTTTTCTTTCCTCACATTCCCACTGCTTTGGAGCCTGTAGCTGCCAAGCCCTCAGCTGATTGAGGGCAAAAGGAAAACTTTCTACTTTTACTTTCTGTAATACATTCAGTATTTCTAAGGAAAAGAAGTCCTCATGGAAGGAAAAAAAAAGGACATGCAGTTACAAAAGGCCATGAGTCTTTCAAGACGGAATGAATAAAAATGTAATAATCAGAGGAGAAATGAAATACAAGAGACAACTTGAAAAGCCCCCAGGTCAAATGGGAGCAGAGTGGCTTTCACCAGCATCTGGACTGACTGGTGGATGAAAGGGCTCCATACAGGAAACACATTTGGGTACGTCTGGGTAGAGATCTGTCAGGCAGTCACTTCCCAGCTTCTTTTTGTAAGGTCTCCTCTGCAGACAGCCTTGGAGAACAGGGCATATCTAATAAAATCTGGGCATGTTATTGCCCACACAGCAAGTCCACACAGAAGCTGGGTTAGGCTAGGGCACGAATTTGGGCTGGGGGACAAACCCTTAAGTAGCAGGAGCCCCTGGCCCGTGTGAACTGCAGGCATTGAAGAGCCAAGGCTGGAGAAAGGGCTCCAAGACACAGGCAGGTGCCAATTCCCTGCATTCCTGATGTGTGGCCATGGGGAACTGTGCAGGGGCACGGGGCTCCCACACGGACTAACAACAGTGGTGGGAGCTGTGGGTGCTTCTGGTGAATACCTGAACCTGAGGAAACCACAGGAATTTGAACTGAATCATGCGAAGGAGAGCCTGCCAAGTTTAGTCTTCTAAAGTTCTCCAGTAGCTGTTATGAAAGATGTTGACACTTTCTTATCCTTCCTTAGAGAAAATGGCCAGGATTTTCAGAGCTGGAATTCTAGTGGAACTGTGCGTAATGAGTGAAACAAGTACACTTTCAGGAAATACCTGCAAATCCAAGAGCAAGGGAAGAAAGACTGGAAATCAGGTGCAAGCTCGGGCACATGTAATAGGCTTAGTGGAGAAGTTCCATGCTCAGACATGGAAAACATACACTTACACTGTGGAGCTATTCCACCAGGACTAGGGCAGGGAAGGGAAAACCAGAGGAGCACTTCCCAAGTTCATTCAGACATTCACTCAGCACTGCAATGCTGCCTTGGCTGGTTTTGCACAGGGCATGTTTCCTTAAGAGTCACCAGCCCCAATGTGCTTCAAACACACAGGAACTGATGGGATTCATGGCTGAGAATTCTCATTTTCCTGGTCACCTTCAGGCTACTCAGCAACACTGGACAAGAGACCATCCTTTCTGTCCCAGCTGCAACTTCCCAGACCATGGGAAGTGCTGTGCCCTGGCACACCTGCTCCAGTTTTCCCATCCAGTTACATACAAAAGCAGCTACGAGTGAGGAAAGTTCCCTTATGGAACAGTTACTCTGCTGTCCCCACTATTATTTCATGTTCTCCAGTCTAAACTTGCTATTCATAGAAAAAAATACATGGAATGCATTTTGACATCATGTATGGCCCATTATAAGCAGTCTGATGTCCATCCACTTTGTATCCTGTTAAAGGTGATGGAAAGTTAACAACATTCCCAAACCCCCTCCTATCTCAGCAAGATGAAAGAGTTCCTGAGTCAGACATGGATCTGACAACTTCCTAAGATCCACAGACATATCTCAAAGTAGATATTACGGTCAAAACCCAAAGAGTTTTAAAAATTAATTCAGAAAAGAAATGATCTGCGTTAGACACGCACATCAACAACTCTGCTCCATAGCAATGTTCAGACATCTTCCAAATGAAATGGTACTTCTTATGCAGAGATCTTCTCTGGGTTCAGTCATTTGAACATCCCAGTTCGAGAACATTGCTACAAGAACTGTCATAAATAAAAAGTGCTACTTAAACAGCATTTACGGCCTGAACAGGTTAAGCCTCTCCTGAAGTCTGATTCTCCAACGACAGTGGAATCAGTGCCCATTTTGCAATGTGGAGCACAGGAAGTCCACTGGCATATATGGCTGAAAGCTGTGGGAGGAACCCTGACACCACGTCCAAGCAGGGCAGGGCAACCCCAGATTTCATTCCATCCCTCACACAGCGAGCACTCGGCTCGACTCTTGGACTATTTACGTGTGCTTTGCAGGTGAACATTTTCAACACATGATTTTGATTAGCAAAGAATGAAGTACAACCTAAGCTTTGTCTTTTCAGAAGGCAAGGGCAAAAAATTATATATCTTTTTAAAATGAGAAGTGCCTTCTTTGATAAAATGCTTTCATTTGGGCTTGATTACAAGCCCCAAACACATTATTTTCATTTTTGCACATTCTCCTTTCCTGTCTGCCTCATCACTAGGGTCAGCACACACAGTTATCTCTTGATCTGAGAAGTAAAGCTCTTTCATTAACTTTATTGGCTTTATACTTTTTCAATTTAAGCCAGAGCTTTCCTGATTACTGAAAGGCAGACAAGCCTTTTTTCTTAAATTAGAAAAAATGTAACATAACAAAAATATTTAACAAAAAGAAGCTCAGAAGGAAAGCACATAAAGCCCTTTAAAATGCACATGACCTATAACTTGCATTCCAGTTCTGCAAATTTTCAAATAAAATTCTAAAACCTCATGGTGTTGCATGGTACAAGACAAGATGGCACAAGAAGCTCTGCATTACAAGACACCACACTCTGTTCTTTTTCTCTTCAGCGAACTGAACTGCAGATAAATGACCCAGAAATCAGCAGGAAATGAGGACATATCACCAACGGGGTTTTATGAATATTATTTGTTAGAAGACGTAACTCTCCTAACAATACTCGACCCGTGACTAATTTCAGGGGATCAAGGTGATCTTTGCCCTCCACTGTGTAGGGTATTATTCTTCTCTAGAGAAGTTCAGAGGTTAATGAATAAAGTGCCAGCGAAGAAGAAATGAGACTAAGCAAGAAAATGCTCGTTCTTGGTCTCTGCTATAAATAATGCTCTCATTAAAATTCTGCCTTGGAAGAAAGGCAAGTCCATTAGTCTAGGAGCTAATTTTTACTGGCTCCTTAGATGTATGCATATTAAAAATTCAGCGTTTATAATTGCCAGCCATCAACCACCTAGTCAGTGCTGTTCTTGGAGTTTTTAATTATTTACTTCATTTGCATAGACACTCCAATTTATGATCAACCATTTGGTTATCAAGGGACAGTTTTAGTAATTCCTCTTTTGCATTTTTATTTATTCCCTCTGTATCCCGAGCAGGAGGGCTGAGAGGACCTTTGCCAAGGTAAGTGGCAGTGGGATGGGCTCATCCCCAGCCTCCCACCCTACCTCATGGCCAGGTTCCATGGACACCTGCTGAACACCTGTATCCCACCCTGGAGCATCACAACGGGGTACAAGGACAGCCCTCCTACCCAATGCCTTTACCTGCTCTTCCTCAGCTCTCGCTGAAGGCCCTCGCCTGGTTCCTTGGCCCCAGAAGAGGAGGGAGAAGCTCACACCTGGGAATGTGCTCCCTCTCTGCTGCAGGTGCTCTGGCATGTTGTCCCAAAGCTGTTCTCCTTTGTGATTTCGGTCTGGGGCTGCGTTCTCCTCCTCCCACAACCTCGCTCTACTTCCTGAGGATATAACTGCTGTGAAACCTCCTCCAGTCCTGCCCTCGCCCGGGACCAGCAGCCTCTGCTGTTCCTGCTCCTAAGCAGACACATTTCTCCTCAAAATGCTGCCTGCCCAGTGCCCTGAGTACACAAAAAGGAGAGAAAACCTTGGGAGTTCTGCAGTGGCACAGGAGCTCACCCCAAGCATGTGCCCTGGGCAGCCCAGCTGCAACTCCTGCTGCCAACACAGTCTCCAGCTGGACATCGTCCCCTCAGGGACCACCAGCCCAGGGGGAACACTGAGTCCTGAAAAGCCACCCAATTTTTGGTTCACCCTCAAAAACAACTGAATTACTGAACTCAAGACATGCTGTCTGTCCTCAGCATTCCCCAGTGGGCTCCAGCAGCAATGGGAATGATTGATTTGCCATCCTGGTATCCCTGTGTCCTCCCTGGGCCCCACAGCTGGCGGCTTTTTGCAGACAGGATACCAGGCAGCAAATGCTACGGGAGGGAGCAGCCCTGCCTGGCAGGAAGGGAATTGATTACCAATCCCTCTTTTTGCCAGGAACCATTTCTTTGCTGCAATTCATACTTTTCAACAGCCAGCCTCCAGAAGGCTTTGGGGGAAGCGAGGGCAATGACACCAGAGATTACAAATCAATCACTATTATACAGCCTTTTATTTGGTAGAAGCTTCCAAGCAGAAAACAGATACCAAAAATATATAATATGTCCTGATTTTTTGTTAGCTGTTTCCTTTCCTTAAGCTCTTTTATGCCCTGTTTTTCTCTTGACACCACTGCTTACTTTGCTTTCACATCCATCTTTCCTACTACTTATTTTTCATTAATCCTTGATTTTATCTTTATATCATCTTTCTCCCTCTTAACCTACACCATTCATAGTTATCTGGGAGGGAAGTACAACATGATCTATCTACTCTACACTGTCATCTTCCCTCTTGTTCCATCCCGGATCCCTCTCGAAAATGGGTCAGTAACACTGACAGAGAATGGAGCAAGGTCTACCTAATTTATTTTGTCTCAAAGTCATTACTTAGATCACTCTGCCTGCTTTTGGTCATGGCATTACGTGGGGTTTGGCACAGTAGGATCCATGCAATAAGGAGAAATTTCAGGCATGGAATGGGATACCCCTCACTTGTGGGACACTTCTCATCAGGGCAGGAATTTTGTAAGGGCCACCATGGGCGCAGCCAGAAGGAATGAAAACACACTGTTACTCCAGAGCTCGGAACAGTCCCGAGAACCCAGCTCTGATTTTACGCACATTTATGCTTTCTCTCATGATTTAATTCGTGTCCTGTTATTAACACAAGTGCTGTCAACAAGTATTGGCAATGTGGGAAACAGACCTCTTCTAACAATAAACCTGGTCAAGGAACAGGTCAATTTAAATAAATCAGCTGACACAAATTTGGTAAAATAATATCAGCAGTGCTGAAAAACACCTTTTAGAAAGTTTAGGCTTACTGAATCAAAGCAACTTTCTGTTCTAAAGTACTAATAAGTTAAGATTTAAGTATATTGTTAGAAACTGAAAAATAGATCAAAATTATCGAAGGGGAATATCCAAAATTCTGTAGACACTACTGTCTGGTTTTGCAGAAGAGAGGTTTCCTCCACGAATTGATACACAGAAAGTTTTAAACCTCTTGACTTTTCCCACTAATCCAATCATCCCAATCTTGCAGATGGCAGGACACAGCTCGTAGGGGGGGTACAAGTGCCCGAGTGACCCATTTCACACATCTAATACAAGATATGGGATCCAAGCTCTATTTCTACATCTGTTCTGGGATAAAACTGTTGACAGAAGCAGTTCCAGTCAGACATCCCTGGGCTGCCCAGGCCCTCGGCAGCAGAGCAGCTCCTTTGCCATGCACTGCACACCCTGAGCTCTGAGCTCTGCCTGCTGCAGAAATCCTTCCCAGGCAGCTGCACCAAGCCCTCCCTGCTCCCCCCAGGGCATGGAGAAAATTTCCACTGGGATGCTACCCTGCATGTGAGAGAAGCTTGCAAAATAAAGACGTTTCCACAGAAATAATTGGATCAATCGGGGTTTTATGATTAAATTCTCTTCCATCAGATAATTTTCAAACAATGTTAAGAGTGATTTTGTGTTTAGGTCTGTAACATATCCTTAGACTCTATAATTATTTTGAAAACTATATTGTGTTTACTGTATTGATTCAACTATTGGAAATCTTGAGATTGCCATGAAATATTTCTTTTTATTATGCCATTTCTGAAGTTGAATATTGTTGAAAATAAATAGCAGGCAATTATTTTAATACCTTCTTACTGCACATTGCTTATGAAGATTGTTCTAAATTGCTAAAGACAGAACCAATTTATCTAAACAGAGTTATTTAATACCAGTATGGATTAACTTTATATAGTCAGGTAGGCAGGAACTATGGAACTCTTTCCTTTCCTGGTCTTAAATTAAGGAAAAGAGGGCTGCTCCAGAACAAATCAAAACAGTGACTTTTATACCAGAAAGATGTCCTCCATCAAAATCTCTGCTACTTTGGTGATGCTCATAGAGCAGTTTGCTGCTATTCAGAAAGCTTATATTTTATATATATATAAAAGATATATATATATAATATAAGCACCATTTGCAATCCATATTACCTGCACCTAAAGAATTTATCATTTCCTCTAAGCTCGTATACACAAGGGAAGAAGATTTACAGAAATGGAAAACAATTTTTTGTGGCTTTTTTTTTGTCTGTGAATGCTGGCAGAAAGCCACTGTTTTTCTGAATGTTTTTTATGCCCCTGTATTCAGCAGATGTTTATCTAAATCATTTAAATCTGTCTTTTCTGTTTTAGACACATTTAGTATTAAGGAATGATCCCTGAGTAACAGCATACATTAAAAGTTAATTAAAAGGAAGCTAAAGAAGAAAGAATTACTTTTTTCATACCCTCCGTAGACATTTATTTCATTTTGGCATGTTAAAAAATGGGAAAATTTGGAGTAAGGTGTGAAAACCAGCAATGCATATTTTTTGGGAAAAGCTTTATTATCCATTTCCTTACATGCTAATTAGGAAATGCAATCCACTTGCTAATGTTGAGTGAGTAAGAAATGTAAATTGCTCCATTAATTTGTTTAATAACCAAACTCTCAAAAGTGGTAAGTCAGACAGCAGATGGGGGCTGTCATCACAAACCCAGCCCATTTCTGAACATGACACCAGTACACACAATTTACTGCCTTCTTAGTTATCATCAGTGCCGAGCAATGTCTTTATTGTTTCAGATTTAATACAGATATTTACTCTTGACTACTCGTAAGTGTTTCTGGGGTAGCAAAATATATCTAGAAAAGGTGTGCAGCCCCACACTCGTAGACACACACTTTTGCAGGTGCGTGTTCAACAGTTGTTTAACTCCCTTTTACAGGAGACACTGGAAACAACAGGGTCTAAATTAAAAGCAATATGTGCATTTTCCTCCAGAAAAAGAGTACCTCTTGAATTAAACAAAAAAAAAAAAAAAAAAGAATACTCCGCAAATTCATAGCGGTTCTTGCAAACTCCATTTTCTAGATTAGGGAAAGAAAGGTTTTAGAGTGGCCCAATTTCACCAAAAAATCTGCCCCTGAACCAAAATTATTCAAGTATGTTACACATTTTTTCCCAGAATAAAACTGTTTTTTTCCCTCACAGTATCGTGCATTGCCTATCCCATTTCCTATGAACCTGACTTTTATAAACTCCAATTACACTCATACAAATACAACTGACCCTTATTTGCACTTTAACTGGGTCAAATAAATTCCACCTGCATTTCCGAATGCAGTGAGTTTCAGACTTTCCATCTCAACCAGTAAAACCAGTTGCATGGCACTACTGGATGGAGCTGGGAAGTGAGACAGCTTTGGCACAGGTCCTGACCACTCCTGCACTTCCGTAACTTTTTGCTCAAGCAGCTCTTTGTTGCTTTTGCACAAATCTCATATACACCAGGAGAGATTTAAATCAAAAGTAGGTCTTGGCACAGTTGTATCAACATCCACCATGGAGTAACCTCCTTTTCTGTGGTTTGTTCACAGTGTAGAATTGGGCCATTGATGCTGGACCATTGTCACCAGCAGGGGAAGATCATAGACAAAGGCTTTGTCACATTGCTGAATTCTGCTTCTGGCCCACCAGCTTTGTCCCAGTGCTTCTAATCTGAGTGTGATGTCTTATTTCTGAAAGATTATTGCTTCTCTATAAAACGTTTTCTGAGGGGAAAGAAACAATCAGCTGAGTAAGGGACTGGCATGTAAAATACTATCATTTGCAAAACACTGGCCTGAAACCCACTTGGAGACAGAGAAGCTGGGCTTGAGCCACAGAAGAGGGAAAACAGGAATGCAATAATCACATATTTATTTTTAGAGAAAATGAGAAGCTAAATAAACTGTAAAACCAGTCTTTACCGGTAAATCCTTTCTGTCCTGAAAACCACGCTGAGCAGAGTGGGAACAGCCAGTTCCCAGAGGATCGACTGGGGGTACCTTTTGGCAGCGCCTCATTCCGCCTGTGTTGGTGCCAGGACACTTTGAGTCCTGAAACAATTAATTTTAGTAGTGCCACAGTGAACCATTGCCAGAAATCTGAACTTGAGAGACAACAATGCTGCTCTGCTGAAGATGATTTTTCTACTCTAGGTCTGAAATCACTCTGCAATCAAGAGAGGCTCTGGGACTGCTCTCCTGAAAAGAATACAGACCTCAGCCTGCCAGGAAAGCAGGACACAAACTATCCAAACAGAACATTTGTGAGGGGATTAGTGCACTCACAGTTGGATTTGTCATGGGATAGTGTGGGACACTGGGATTTACGGCAGGGATGAGCAATTGCACGCTAACTGCCTTGATAAATGTGTGTCTTTGAGGTATGACTAATTGTTCCAAGAAAATAAAGGAGATGTCAGTACACACAGGAGGAGAAAACACGCAGAAGAAATTCTGTGAGCAATCCCAGGGTACTCAGAGGAGAAGCCTGACCTCAGCTGAAGGGCCTGGCAAATGTCACAGTGCAAGAAAACCTGGCTGTCAACTGCAATGACACAGCAAGTCACACCTCTGACTGGAACACTGTCTCCTTGACGGGAAATTCCAGATGGGCCCAGTGATGGAGACAGATGTCTTTCCACTGCCTCACATAAATTTCAGCATGCAATTAGCAGTGAATTCTTTGCTGTCGAGTGAGGGACACTCGGCGCTCTCAGGATACCAGAAGGGACAGTTCTCCACAGAGTCACTTCTAGGTCTGACAACCTCACAATTCCAATGCCATGACATCACCTCATCTGCAAGGCAGCAAACGAATAAAACTGTCCATTTCTATGGGCGATATGAAATCCCATCAGGATTGTCTCCTGGAGCACTTTTAAATACAACTGTACAACACAAATGCTCCTCGTTGGGTCTCCTCTCCAGCAGCCCAGGCCAATGTCTCCCAATCCACATTGATACTGCTCAACACCTGAAGCTCCTTCTCAGGACATCTGTCACATTCTTCATCCCACCTCCACCATTTTAGCAATCAGGTCTGTCTCTCCTTTGCATCAAATTAATCCTTTCTACAGAACAACCCAAAAACATGAGAGGAGAAAAAGATTCCAGAAAGAGAGAACTGAATGTGCTGGATTTTAGGATATCAGTTGAAATATCTTGATGATCCTTGGAGGTCCCCTCCAACTCAGCATATTCCATGATCTGTAGGTTGTTAGTACAGCACACTGACAAGGCAGGACTCTCACTTTTTCATGTGCTTTTCTCATGCCCAACACTGCAGTCCAAGGGTGAAAGGCGAGATGGAAGAGAGGTGAAGTGATATGGTGAGGTGATATGGTGAAGTGCTATGCCTACCACTCACATGCAAATCCCTGGGGCTGTGAGGAAGACACGAAGCACCTCCAGATTCCATATCAGTATTGCAATAGACCAACCAGGATGCCTCTTAGCATAAAATATCCTCAACTACTAATCATGCTTCTAAATGTGGCAGATGAATTCAGCTGTAATCAAAGGGCTGCATTTTGGCCTTGGACCATAGCATGTGAACACCACCTCTCTGTGCTGTTGCCTTCAGGGTGTCAGAGCACAGAACTGCTGAACACCTGTGAGTGCCTGGCAGTTCCCTGTACATTAAATATGTACCACAAAAATTCCATCCTATGGGCAACGTTTGAAGTGTGAATTCCCACTGCAAACCTTCACCATCCATCAGCGCTGCGTGGGGTGTTCTACCCAAAACCAATTTGGCAGCCTACAGCTTTTCCTTCAAAACCAGGGCCCTCAGCTATTCTGCACATGACAAAGCTGACTACTTAAGCTTTCCTGAAGCAACAAGAAAATATTTTTAAGCAAATACCTTACAAGGTCTCAAATTCCACTTGTCTGAACACAACACAGCTGAAGTCATCCCAAAGGTCTGCCTGCCTCCCAGTTCAAGCCATTTCCCAGGCCGTATCTGGTTGCTCTTATGAAAAGGACTTGGAAGTCCAAAGCAGCCACCCCATAAGGCTGTGGGGGAGCCAAAGTGGGAATAAATGTATCCACAAGCAGTTAGAAGGGAGTAGTCTATACAAACACATCGAATCATCATCAATATTTTGATTCAGTTTTTACCGTTGAAAATATCTCACTCACTTCATGTTATTGTTAGAAGAAAGGAAATTGATTTGTAAGGTTTGGAGTTTGTTTGGGTTTTCATAGATCTTTTTGAGAATGTGTAGGCACAGTCACCACGGCCTTTAACTTCACAGACTAACAGATTTATCTATTTCTCGTACAACCTGAATGGCACAGGAATTTCCCCCCCACTCATCAAAAAGAGGATCTGGTTCGGAGCAGATGTGCTGAAGCAGAATCCAGCTGCAGCCAGCACAACAATCACTACCCAAAGCAACAGCGTTAAGTGGTCTTTTGAAATTTTTCTGGCAAACACCTTCGTGCTGCCCTCCCTGCCATCCTTCACACCTGTAAACATCCAGCCAACCTGACTGGCTTCTAAACCCTTACTTCCCATGCCTATAAAAAATAATAATAAAAATAAATGCTCACTGTAGTACAAAGCATTGCTTATGATATTAAACAAGAACATAATATTTCCAGTGAAATTTTGTACTCTTTGACTGAACTTTCTGGCTTCTGCCCTGGGCTCTCAGCTGTCCAGAGTAGAAACAAGCTATGGCTTTGTATCTTCTACTGCACTTCACACACCAGAGGCCTGGTCTGGAAGAGATGTGTTAATATAATATCAACTAAGTAAATGTAGACATTATTTTAAATTAATTTAGGTATTGTGTGGCCAGTGGTCATCTGGTAGAAACATTATTACACACATGCACACACCAAATTGCTTTCTTGCTAATGACTCATTTGTTTTATTCCTGCCTCTTTCAAAAAAGCGATTAAGTTGAAAATGACCTTTTGAAGATTGTACTTGTGGACCAATCTTTTCATTTTTAATTACTTACTTTGGTTTAATTGTTACATTAGGAACTATTAAGAAATCAGCCAGCTTCATAATCAATAATTTAATTAGAGTTTTAGGACCAAGAAGTCAATGCAAATGTTATTCTGCAGCCAGGCCTTTCCCAAAACCTTTGAAAGAACTTTACTCCCATTTTGTTTCAAAGTGACATTGGTGACATAGAAATTCAACTCATCCTTACTGCAATATATCCTGCCCACACAATATGGGTGGACACAGGCAGCTGGTAAGAAGTTCAGATGCAGGTCAATCTGCTCCCTGCCCAGGCAGGAGCACAACCTGCTTCCCTCATTCCATTTCCCTCATTTTCATTTCACCCCGCACTCCCCCAGACCTCGTGCCAGGAGCCACACAGTGTTTACTGGAACCCATGGCCAGACTTCCAATACGTTAAATTTATCTATTTATAGCTCTCTAATTACTACTAATACTTTAAAACAAGCAGCAAGTGAAAACAGATGAAATCTGCCTCAACGGATGGTGAATTAATGCCCCCCCTTCCCTCCACTGCTTCTCTATGCCTGGCCTTCCAAGTTTGCAACCCGCCAGTGACCCATCAGAGGGAGCTGCCAGTGCAGTGGGAATTGCAGGAGCTGCTGCCTGGAATGCAGGTGTCCCTCCTTTGTGATTACAGCCACATGGATCACATGGCTCCATCACTCCACAGTGCCTTACCCAGCAGCAACCCTCCAGCTGAGTGCTGGGAACACCTCCCCATCACCCATCCTGGGGACTGAGGGAAACAGCACAGGGATGAAAGGGAGCCTTGAACCACAGCAGAAGCTTTGGTGAAAGGCACTGAGCCCTGCGGGGCTGCAGCAACGGAGGCAATCCCTGTGCCGGGAGCTTTGGGAGCGTGGCAGCAAACAGGGATTCCAAGACAGGCACCGCTATACCTTGCTAGGGATGGATCACAGGGCTGCTCCAACCCTGGGAAAGGCAGTGACGTGAGGAAGGAGCCAAGACCTGCTCAAAGACACCAGTAAGTCAAAGCCAGGCGGGGCTGCACCACAAGGAGCCTGGTCTGGAGGGTGCAAACTTTGGAGGAAACTCCTGCAGAGTGCCCGGGGAACCCACGACTGCACAGGAAGGAAAGCATCCAGCTACAGAGGTCCCTGGGGCTCTTGGAATGGTCACGGCCCCAAGGCTGCCAGAATTCCGGGAGTGTTTGGACTACATTCTCAGGGACAGGGTGGGAGTGCTGGAGATGCTGCTGTGCAGGGCCAAGAGTTGGACTGGATGGTCCTTGTGGGTCCCTTCCAGCTCAGCAGATTCTGTGATTCTCCAGCAGCAGCTGGAATGACTGTGAATATTAGGATGGAAAGTGTTACTTTAATCTAACCTCACTGCCATTTATATGTTTCACATGAATTGCAAGTCAAGCTGGAGATTTAAACTTTAACACACAGAACTGTCTTGCCTTCTCAAAGACTTCCCCTTGAAATTAAAAATGTAGCTTTTTATATTTTGGGGACAAGGCAGAGGAAGACAACTCATTAATGGGCTGAATTCCCACTGGCAACAAGACTCCAACATCCACTGGACAGGACTGGGCATATCAGTGAACAGGAACAGCTTAATAAAACAATTATAACCTTTTAAGGGCTACTAATTCACCTGGAGCTTTAGAGTCATGGAATCATTTAGGTTGGAAAAGACCTTCATGATCATCAAGTCCAACTGCTGAGCTCTGCAGAACAACCTGTCTGATCTAAAAGGTTTAGTCTAATTTAAACCTACTTTAACAGGGAAAAAAGCTTAACAGGGAAAAGAAGCCTGTGGGATCAGCTGATTATACCGTTTGTTAGACTGTCGATTTAATGGTTTGACTTGGAAGACGAGACAAAGGAGGAACAAGTCCAAAGGAAAGCCATAGTTCCAGTCTGAGGGTGTTCCTGGGGACAGCAGCCACACACAGTTTGAAGGGCAGTGGTTTTCCTGCCTCTCAGCAAGAAAAAAAAACCCACAGCAAAACAAGAGCATCAGATATTTTCTTGCTTGCATCTGGGTCAATTGATCCAAGTTGCACTTGTATGTTCATTATTTGAAATATTTTATTTCAATCTGCCTTTTTCACTGAAGTTGTTTTGATATAAAGTCAGAATGTAGCATTTTTAAGAACTACAGTGACCAAATCAAGCTCTTTTTTCCCAATTATTTTTCACTATTAGAAAGAAATCTGACTTTTTTCCTCAGCCATATTTCTGGTTTTGAAAAAATTGGCACTAAGTCTCTAGGAAAGCATCCCAAACAGATTTAACATAAACCTTTTCAAGTTTTACTTTTGTCTTTTGTGATACTACTTCTGGGAGAAAACATAATCTGTATTCATAACTATTTGTTCTTGATTTCATATTTCACTGTGACTCAAATTCCTTTTCATGTTAAGACAGGGAGTTTTAAAATATGAACCCATTATTTACAAATGCACAGAAACAGGAACACAGAATTTTTTACACTTCATGCCAGGAACTGGACTTACCCTTGCACATCCCTTATTTACAGCAAAATAATTCAATTGCACTGGGAGATTTGGAGTTTGCATGGGAGAAGCTCTTTGTCTCCAATACTGACAACTTCAATCTTTGACCTACTTTTGAAGAGGATTGATTTGGACCTTAAACTGCCAGTCAAAGGTTTTTTAAATGACCCATCCTGTCTATCCACTCGGTTCATGAATTCATTCCTCAGGAGTTCAAAAGGGTTCAAATAAAACTGACAAATCCAATACTCTGAGGAGATTCTGACTGATAATTTTGTGTTAAGGTGTTTACTTGGGGATAAATCAACTGGAATAGGCTAAAAATTATAAAGACAACCAGACTGCTTTTGAGAATCGCTCCCTTTTGGCTGCTCAGTGCTTCTCTTATACACCTGATTCTTAAATACTCTGTCATTTTTCCTGAATTTGCCTCATGAATGCCCATTCCAAAGGGCACAGGCACAGAACCCCCCACCACAGATAGGCAAAATCCCTGCAGAGATCTGGGTGTTCCCACGTGCTTTAAGTCAACTGACAAAAAGGTTCAGACAAAATCCATATTGAAAAGCAAAACGTCTACAAAGCTAATTTATATTTCACTGGAAGAAACAAAACTACAATGGGATATGTCAAGGAATTACTAATTTCAAAATTACTAAATAGTGATAAAATAAACGCTGGAAAATAAGTGGTCTAAAAGACAATCTCATTAGAAGAAAATAAATAAAAAAGGTTATCTAAGGAAATGATAAGTTTGGAACAATTTCCCTGAATTTAACCAGAAGTTAACCAGCTTTGAGCTGCAACAGGAACCACAGCATGGCTGTCCCAGGCCGAAGACATCACAGGGTGGGAGAGGATGGGCTGTATTGTGAAGGAGAAAATTGCAAGGCTGCAGCTTAGATCAGCATCCTTGTAATTATTCTACATCCATATGAAACACACTGGCAGCCAAGTGCTCGTCATTAAAATGCTGCAGCACAGCTGGAAACCTCAGCCAACAGCTCAGAAACTGCCCTGTGCATGGATTTATTTATTCTCTGGTAGGACATAGAGTGCAAAGCCCTTAGAAATGGCCACTGTCCTCAAACGACCCACGTGCCTTCAGCCAGAGCCCTTTTACAAAGGCAAAAATGCCAATGACCAGCCCCAGATTCTTGGGGTTCACTCTGCTATTTCTTCAGATGCACAGATGGATCATTTTGGGACCTCTGTGGGGCGGATCAGGAAAAGACAAGGAGAACAGGCAGAACCTCGATTGTAACACTCCTCAGAACGTGGTGCTGGGGTTGCTGAGTGTTGCTGCTTCTCCTACCAGGTGGGACATCCATTTGGGTTTCCCTGCTGTTTCCCACAGACCTAATTCTGTGGGAACCCTATCAAACTCAGCTAATGTTCAAGAGCCAATAGCAGACCATGATAAGCAGACGCCGGAGCACAGAAGCTGCAATTTATTAGCAACTACTGCTCTAAAAAGGGCTCTGCCTAAGAACCTCTTTTATCCAATGCCACATTTGAAGGCAAAACGCTGCCCTACAGAAGCCCCGAGCAGCCTCTCCACCTTTTCCCTGACTACTTCTTCCTAATGAATTCCTCTGGGTGTGGTGCAGCCCTAGAGCCCCAGCCTGTCCTGCTGTATGAAGTGTGGTGCCCCACACTCAGGAACCATTCCCAGGGGCTGAGAGATCCAGTTTCTCCACAGCTATGCACAGATATCCCTGCAGGAGCCTGAAAGGAGGCTCTGCCTGCATTCCCACTGCCCTCCCTCGCTCTGGGGAACTGCAGGAGTCTCTGAGGAGGAAAATGGCCAGAGCCGGGTTATTACTGGGAGCTTCTTGCTGCTGTTCAGGCAGGATTTTGGGCAATTTCATGCTGTTTTTTCCCTTTTTCCTATGAGATTGGTGCCTGCATTATTCATCAAGGACCACACTACCTTGGAGCTTCTAACTTTTAATTCTGCTGTTCAGCCCACAAATTACTGACAAGGACACAATTTGATGTGCAGAGCCAGAACTGGCATCTGGTCACTGTTCTGCTGCGCTGCCTTACCCCTGCTCAAGTCATCTTTGACCCAAATAGGAAAAAGGTGACATCTTGATGCCTTCCTGCCTGAATGTCAGAGGTATGAGTTTGATAGTGGGGTGGGAATGGGATTCTTTTATTTGTGTTATGCAGCAATCTTCTGCAAAAGGAATGCAAAAAAACCCCAGGTCTCATCTTAAATCACTGAGCTGCACTGCATAAAGAAATATATCCCAGAAAACTACAATATTAAACTTGAATGTCAGTGAGCAGTAGAGACCAAATGGACAAGAATTATCAAACAATATCTCAAATGCTTGTTATTTCACAAAATTGAATAGAAAAAGAGCATTGTATGACTGTGACTTTTTACAGAGCTCTGTGTGTGCTGAACTTCATTCACAAGAACAAGGTCACTGACGTGAATGGGCCTGTCCTGCTAAGGACACACAGAATTCTTCCCAAATCCTCGCTGGACACATTCCTCAGGGCATTACTACTGGAAGCTGCCTTATAAATTACTGTCTCTCCACGACGTTTTCAAAATGAAATATCCAGTTATAGAACCTGACATTTCAAAAGTCAGAAAGCAGATGAGATAGTTACTAAATCAATAAGTTTCAAACATGTAGAATGAAAAATGTGAGTACTTTTTTCCCCCCTTCTATTTAATTATTTAAGTGTATAAATATTTGGTATCTCATCTGTCTGAAAAAAGAGCAGAGGTTCAGCCTGGCTCAAATGGTGGCGAGACAAATGTGAGCAGCCCCAAGAAATGGCTCCTGAGGCTGTGGGAGATGCAGAGGAGTGGCAAGTCCCTCATCATGGGAGGAATTAACCCTGGCAGGGGAACTCGTACTCAGGGGGGCACAGGCTCTTTTGCATCTCTCACATTCATCACTGGACACACTTTGCAATTCATGAGCGGAGATGCTCTCCCTGATGTGTCGGTGAGAAAATGTTCTGGTGAAAAGCCAGAACATGCTTGCCTTTCTATGAAACTGGCACAAAGAGGAATAAATTCCGCACCTTATCTTGGCACCAGATCCACCAGCTTCACCGGCAAGAAATTCCCACCAGTGAACTGCAGCCTGGGTCTCCACACCTGATCTACTGCGTATCTGGCACAGCACGAGCGTGGTCCCTGCCCAAATCCAACACCGAATCCGTAATTCTCCCTCCATGTTTGGAAAGAGCCACAAGTGCAATTCATCTTTCTCTGTTCTCACTTTCCTATAGGCAACATATATCTTAGGTTTAAAATTAGAGTCAATGTGATGTAGATTTTTTTTAACCACTGGATGGATCTTACTTTCTGTTATCCAGAAAAAAAAAAAAAAAGAGGAAAAAGTAATGCCCTGCATTTCCAAATGCAGGCTGCATTGGAGTTCCACCTTAGTAACTACAAAGATTTATGTTCCATCCTGCCCCAAATCCAGAGCTCATTGTCCATTCAACTTACACTGCTCTGACTTCTTCTGATACAGTTCTCTGTACCCATTATCTTTAATAATAAAGAGCTGACTGCACTTAATGATTGAAGAGCAAGATGTGATTAGCAACAGGAATCTGATCTATGAGAAAACAAACCTGAGCGTGGTTTTCATGTTTCATTAAAAGTATCTTAAATGTACTCCTTAATGCTAATTGATCTCACGGAGGTGAGAAAATAGTCTATTCTCAGTTAATGGCACAAAATAAGTCATCTTCTTTCTGGAGGGAACATTTAATATCATTCAGCATTTAGAGGGAGGTGGAATCTTCACAGGGATTTCACCACCTCAAGTGATGTTTCACTGTGGGCATTTATCCCAAACCTGCACGATTTCCCACTGAACATGGAAAAAATTCAACAGCATAAATACGCAACAAAATGCCACATACAACATTTTCTTTTCACAAAAGGTCTTTCCTATCTTAGCAAAATTACCCAAAGCTAAAAAACAATACGGATGAGCAAATATAGAGGCTTTTTCCTTATGTTTGTCAAAGGAAAACTCCTTGATGACTCTGTTAATTTGCTATGAGCAGGAGATTACTGAGATATTTGCAAGATAAAGTTCCTTGCAGGATTTATTGAAAACAAAACAAAGCAGAAATCTATTTTTCCATTAAGCATTTCACTTTTGTTTGTATTTCAATAAGTTTTTTCCTCTTTCTGAATTATTCATATTTGGATATCAAATATTCCTACAAACCAATGCATTTAGGAATAATGAGTCTTGACTAGTTTCATTTTAACTCATTGTGCTTTCTGACCAGGATTATTACTATTATTACATGACCTTCTGTTCAGTCTGTTTCTATGATCCATAAATAGAAATTGCCTAATGAGCATCTCAAGTACTCCACTGTCATTTCCATGGCAGTTTTTCCTATCCTGTGTTTGTATAGCTCTGATGACAACGCCATTTAATCCACAGCAATAGCTCTGCCTGCTTCCTCTCAAATTCCTTCCATCAATACAACCTTCTCCATTCTAGGCTGGAATCTTGTACTTTTACACTGCCTGAGAAATGCAGAGTGGCTGTAACACCAACTGAAGGAACAGTTTGAGAACTTCAAAAGTTGCTCCATACCACAGAAACAACAATAATTATTAGATTTTCTGATGAAAGAGGAAAAAAAAATTCCTCTTGCCTTGTTCTCATATTCTACTTGAAGAGGGTCTGCATATTTGGTGTGCAAAGCAGCAGGGACAAATACACGCTCCAGTGTACTCAATGCATTTTTACCTGTTCCAAAGAAAGAAGGTAGAGAAGAACAAAGGTAGAGATGCAGAGTTTCTGTCACTACCCACAGTGATTTATAAGGGAAAAAATAATGCATGTTCCGTGAGGAATCAGCAGAGTTCTGGAGGAGGGGAGGAAGATCCCTTCTAGAGGAAGTGTTATATGGTGACATTTTTGGTCAGAAGATAACAAGTGTGTTAGTGAATATTTTACTGGCACATCATCCTTACTTTCTCTTTTGATTTCATACTGGGTTTCATTTTTCTCATGCCACACACGTCTCTACTTTGTCTGAATTCAGGAAAGACCAAGGCAAAGCCTGCTCACCGTTCTGACATCCCAGAGAGACAAGGTCTTGTCAGCAGAGCTGGTGAGCACGGTGCTGGAGAAGGACAGGAACTCGATGCTGTTGACTGACTCCTTGTGGCCACGCAGGGTGTATTTGCACCTCTCACTGCAAGAGAAGGGAACAGGAATGCAGCACCCGCCATGCAGGATAATATGAACAACAGACAACTTTAGGTAAGTGAATAACATTATTTAACATAAGTTATAACAACATAAATTTCATGCATCTCCCCAGCTACTCTCTGGAAAAATGAACATTGGCAGCGATTCCTCACCCAGGCACTGCACCACAGAGACAGTTAAAAAACCCAACCCGCTGCTGTTTGCTCCCCAGTAATGAAGGCTGGAGCAGGAAGGTACGAAGAAATGAGAGGTGGGTTTTAAAAGACTGAATCCTAAGGAGCAACAATGAAAGCACCTCTTTGTGTTCCCTGGGTGCACCCTCAAAAACCTTGTGGATGCAGAACTAAAAGGGAATGTGGATGAAAAGGTAGGACACAGACAGCACCATTTCCTTTTTACAGATATCAAATTCCTTCTTTTCAAAGGGTCTGAGAGATCTATTGGACTGTGCCCACGTGCACCCTGAAGAAAGCCAGCGATTGCTGGCAACCTGGTTTCCCTATCAAGGTCCACACAAAGGCTCAGAGAAAGCAAGTGATGCCTGAGAGCTCTTCACTGAGGGTAAGGTCTTGGCCCTGTGGACACCCAAAACCCCTTTTCCCTGAAGGAGAGGTCTCTGGCTGTGGATGAACCACACCAGTGGCCATTGTAAGCTCCAAGTTCTTAAGGCAGAGGTGAGGGAACAGACGTTCACCCCAAGAATCGAGGTGTTCATCATGAAGTGACAACAGCTCGGATGGAATTACCCGCAAAAGTGGTTCTGGAAGTTCTTTCAAGGCTGAAGACACCCAGAACACAGTACCTTCTGCCAGCTGAGCAGCTGTGGAGTACCACTCTAGAGCTTTTGGGTTTACTTTCTCACCTCTTTGCTTTGTGTTCTATGAACGAGTTAATTTCTGGGACAACACTATTGGTCCTTCTCAGCTGAGGGGACGGACCGGATATAGATGGAACTCAAGACAGGAAGCTTTTCCCACTGTAGGAAACTGGACACAACCACGATGACACTGCTGTGGAGAATCAGCTCTCTCACCAAACAGCCTGACCTTGGCTGTACAGCTGTAATCTTGTGAAAGCTTTTTGGGTTTTGCTTTGCCTTCTATGTACACACCAGAGCAGAACGTTCTTTAAACTGGAGCCGAGGAGAAGAGACAGAAGAGCCCAAGGATGCCCCATCCAGACAACACAGAAGGTGACAGACAAATCTGGGATTCCTTAAACTCAGCAGACTGGCAAAGGCTTAACTCCTTCAGGAGCATGTCAAGAGGGAGGACAGTTGAAATGATCCAGGATCCATCACTCATTATTATACAAGAGTATCACTCCACGATTTCTTTAGATATAGGTAAAGCTTAAATGTGCAGTATTTGTATTGTTATATCCTGTGAAAACACACAGGTGGGGGAGCACACTATGGAAAAAAATAATCAATGTAAACTCAGTAGCAGTTCTATCCTCTTTGTTCAGCTGAGTCAAAAATAGGATGAAAAAATAAAAGCCAACAACTCATCATAAATTACTGCAGCTTTCAGCAACAGCTCAGAATTTTATTCCTTGCTCATGTGATTCTGACAGTAGAAACACACCTCCCCTGAGCTGGCTGCTGAATATATCACTGGGGCTTGCAAATTAGATTACTGGGTGGCTCTTAACAGAGAAATTTCTTACAATATTTATTAAGGAAGCTGTCAGCAGGGGGGAATTAAAGATGTGATTTTTCTTCCTTTTTTCTTCCTGCCTGTATGTCCCCAGAAGACTCTCAGAGCTCTTGCAGGTTCTGGATCACCAGCGCAGGAGATCAGTGTCTGCAGTGAGGTGCAGGCCAGGAGAGCTGCAAGGTTTGGATGGACACTCCCCTGAGCACTGATCTAACACAGGGACTCCTCAGATCTGTTTTAGTGCCTCTCCGCTTCCCAGACTGGAGTGATATCCTGTGCTGAACACCAAGCCTGTCCCCACAAAGGGAGAGCAGAAGGGAGATAAGCAGCTTCTGAGGAGAAATATTATCCAGGAAATAGATTTCAAAGAAATATTCGATCCCACTGGCATCATTTTACAGAATCTGTGTTTTTCTATTATAGATAATACATTACACCACCCAGTGTTATCTGTTATGTAGCCTACATGTGTTATTTTATCACAAGGACTCATTTTAAACTAGACATAAAGTGTTTGGCTGTTAGAACTCAGTGCACAAGGTATCTGATATTCATGATCACTTGATATATGACAGTAAAATAACTTCAATAAAATAATTCTTTTGTCTCACAGTCTCATGGCAATGTTTTACACCACAAAATATGCCTTTCCCATCTCAGATCTTACACTTTTATTTGTGCCTAGGTATGCCATTTTTTAAAGGTGCCCAATGATTTCCTGTTTGCCTGTTCCACTGTAGAGGCTCTGAGCTGCTGAACAGTTTCTGACAAGCAAAATCCTGCTGCATTTTTTTTTGTGGGCACTTAGCATTTTTGAAAACATAGACAGCTTTCACACAGTGAGAGAGTGGTTCCATTGGAAGAAAGGGGGTATTTTCCTGTAATAACAGGGTGTGTCTATGCCCTCTTCAAAGGCTGGGGGAGAACAAAGTCTCCAACCTGCTTGCCTGGGCTTGGGGTGAAAGAACACAGGAAAAGGAAGGAAGGTAAGGGGAAAATAGGTATTTTGTTTGTCAGGCACTGATGTAAGATCTGGACCATTCCAGGCAGCCAGGCTGCAAGAACAGGCTTGTGAGAGATTAATTAGGTGCCAAAGCAGGAAGGCCCATTCAGAATCCCTCAGCAAGGTGAAAATGGACTAAAGTGATGGACCATGACAGCAGCAGAAGGGAAGGAAATGATTTGCGCTTTTCCATCACGAACACAAACACCCAGCCCTGATGCAGCTCTCTCCTTCCCACTTCCCTATCACTGCACACTGATGAGCTCTGGCTCTCGAGATCTCATTTACCACTCTGATAACTGACTGACTGGATGTTTCTGAGAACCTTCCCCCAGTGCTACATAAAATAAACTCATCTTTCCTTCCAGCTGAGACATAATTTCAGCAAGATTGTCTTGTACCAGCTATCTTCTGTTTGGAAAGGGCAACTATTTATCTACACGTTCTTTTTCCACAAAAAAAATAAGTTGATATGAAGGGTAGAGCATCACCCTGTTTTTTCATGGAAGCTCATGTTTCTATCCAATGGTAGAAGTTTATCTACATTAGAATAAATCTGTAGCTGAGGGTTTTCCTCATTGCGAACACAGAGCCTCATGGCTATAAGCCTCGCAACCTCTGAGTATCCTCGTGCAGAAGATGGAGGGGATCAGGTATGAACAGCAGGTTAGACACTTGCACAACTCTTGATGCCTGAAGAGATTCTCAATAAACAATGCCACAGGAGAAATGCTGCTCAGTAGCTCAGTATTTTGCAGATTGCATTCTAAACCTCACTCAGACACCAGTCCAACTCTCATCCTTTCCCTGTGTTAGTACAGGACTAATTGTCCTCAGTGTTTTCTTTTTCTCCGCAGAGTCAGGTCCTCTCCCTTAAATCCAGGTGAGGTAATGATGTCCATCAATAAATCAGCCTTCATTCTACCTCACCAGGTTTGGATGTTTCCTAAGAGTTTCAAACAAACATGGACAGATACTTATCCAGAAGCACACCTGTTCCAGGAATGTTGGCTCAATTAACCACACCAATATTGATACCATTAGCTCAACAGATTGGGAAGATTTTATTTTTAGAGACTTCTCTTTTGAAAATCACATTCCGGAATGTCATTCAAATGCCAAAGGGCTTTCAGTAAAACTGCACTGAAAACGGAAGATGCAAAACATTTCCACTTACATAAGACTTACGTGAATATTCCCAGGCACTGCACTAATTTAAACCAGCAGCCAAAAAATGCACCAGTCAGATATTCCATCGACTGTGCAGAAATTAAAAGGAAATACAGGTAGTGGGTAGATTCCTCTTTCCCTGCCTACTTCCCCAGTAAAACTCAGGAAGAGCAGAGCAGTGCCCAGCCTGCCCTCACTTCCAGACATGCAGCAAACCTCAGCCAGGAGGCAGATGGCATGTGGCCAATTCTTCTGCTACTTAAGTGTTTCAAAAAACCACCTGACACGTGCATGCTGGCAATCCCATGGAATCATGATTTTTTTCCCCCTTCCTTGGCATTTTTTTTTAAGCATGTGGTTTCTATGTCAGCTCTAGTTGGAAAAAAAGTGGAGGAGTGAAGGGTGATACCATTTCAGTGAGTACTTAGGTAGTCATAATTACTTATTTTATTTCTGTGCCATGTTGAATCTCAGTTCAAGCTTGGTAATTAAAACTACCTATACAGCCAATCGGAATTAATGAGATTTTGAGCTTGTTCTTTGGAGTCCGTGCCTCTCCCAACCACCTTTTTCCATGCCTTCAGAGGAATTCATTAAATGCACAGGCACTCCCAAACTGTACTATCTTTCCCAACAACTGCTCTCTCAAATCATCCCATGGAGAGAACACTAAACGAAACTCTCTCTCATGTCTGTTGAGAAACATTCTTCTGTGTGAGCTGCAATCACAATTTTCAGGGTAACTTACACCAAAAAAATCACCTGCTGTGACGGTGGACACAGCATTTCTGAGGAAGATTTGTAAGGACACACCACAACCAGCCTCCAGTGCTCTTACTGGGCTGTAATTGTAACATGCAAAAGGAGAATCTTTGTAACAAAACCAAATCCATCACTTTCTCATCATATGGCTCTACCTCCAAAATGTGTTTAAATTTGGCATAGGACTTTCCCAGCCAAGATCAATGGCCAAGAATAGCAAATGGGCTGCCTTAAGACATTAAAATGCCAGCTTGGTTTATGCTGTTATAAATGCATCCTATCATGTCTTTACATTTTATGACCTCTATTTTATTTCTAGGTAGCTTCACATATGACACATCCAATTATTCATGTCAAGAATGTAAAACTACCAGTATTTCAGTAAAAAGTGCCTGCCATCAGTTATGACAGCGATTTTTTTTTTTTTTTTGACCCATTATTTCACTAAATGTAACACATTTTCTGAGACATTGACTTGTGAGGACACTTACTCTGTAAAGTACATTTGTCTCTGAAGAGACACATGACAGTATGATGCTGTCAATATGAAACACTTTGTTCAATTATTACTTATCTTCAATAAAATGGAGCTCTCTTCTAATTGTGAACATTCATTTGTGTCCTCTTTCAAACCAGTGTTTGACACTTGGAAAATGCAGCGCTAAAGGAGATGTTACTGCAGTTTCTGTGACAATGCAAACACTTCTCCTCCAGTACTTAGAAACGTTTAGAAAGAAAATACAAATTTAATCTTTCTTTGTGTAATTTATCTTCATATTTAGCACTTGTGGAATGTTTTAATCTCTGCAGTCTGAGTCCTCTGCAAAACAAGGAGCAATCCCCTGATTTAAACAAAGCTCCGAGTCAGGGTTTCTCTGGCAAGGGTCAGTTTGCAGAGCTACTCATGAGTTACTCAGTCTGGTGAAATCTGGTGTCACATAATTTTTACGCTTTTGAAGTTCACCCTGAGCAGAAGCAGGATTAAGTATTAAACCCTGCTGTCATCGCTCCCATCAGGGGCTGCTTTGAGCTTGGGCACGAGGGGCTGAACCGCACAGGCACCGTGAGCACGTCCCACTCCCAATGGAAGCAGCACAAGCTGTGCCGCTGATTTCAGGAGGAGCAGATTAGATCCAGGTCTATCACCACAGGAGCCTGACAGCTCACACTTTGCTCTGGTGCACAGTAAATTGAGCATGTAAAAGGAAACTGATCTCTGAAGGGGGATGGACTTAACTGGTAAGTGCAGGGGGGTGATTTTCCCCCTTCCTCTGTCCTTGTCTTCCTCCTTCTGCCAAAAACAAAGCAAAAGCTTCCCAACTAGGAAGGCTTAGCCAAGGAAGAAAGGACCCCAAACATGATATAAATGTTTTATTGCTGTTTTCTAGGTATATAAACAAACATTACTCATCTGACTCAGCACATTTGTGAGTCTGCTACAAAATCCTGTAACATCCTTTTCTCAGACCTCCTTGAAAACAGTCGTACTGTTAAAACACAGAGATTCTGAATTGGATCAAATTGTGTCCTTCCACTGACAGGACATAAGTCAATGTCAACAGTTACATTTTTGTCTTGCTTGGTAAGTTTTGAAAGACTGCAGCCTTTTATTTTTGAGAGTGCAGATTTCCTCTCTGAGACTGAGCAAGGCTCTTTTCCCCTCCCTTTTCAGCAGCCGAACTGAGTGTGGCAGCTTTCCTTTAACACCAGTTTGTAAAGACTCAACACAACCCTCAGCAGGCCTGCTTCAGCTCCTGCTGAAAACAGTAATAAAATCCACCAGGATTTAGTAGCTGAAGAGATTCCACCTGCTGCAAGAGGGAACTGCAGTCCCAACCCTCTCCTGGCCCTGCTGGTGTAAGTAACACCCTGGGCTTTGTTCTCATACAGGATGCACCTACACCTCCAGGTGCCCCCCGGTCTGCTCCAAATTTGTCTCACACACATTGCAAGCCCCACTTTTAGCAAAGCTCTAAGAGAAAACTGAAGGGTGGTGCCTGAGCACGACAGTCCTTAGATGCGGGTCTCGTTTGATGAGGGGTGAGCACACCGAGTGCTCCCAGCCCAGCCCAGCCCAGCCCAGCCCAGCCCAGCCCAGTCCCACGCACTTTGGGGTTCGCTCTTGAGAGCAGCTCAGAAGTGTTAAAGCCTTCCCACAGCAGGGAGGTGGCCAAAAGCAAGGCCCTCAGTGTGCCCATAAGCTTGTCTAATCCTTCCCTTCCCGCTCCACATGCTCCCATTCCGCGGTGTTCCCTCCACAGCCTCCCACCCCTGAGGCATTCATGTGCTGTTAACAAGACACTCTGTCAACAGCAACACCCAAACAGGACAGGAAAGCTATTTTATTGTGTTGGAAATTCATTTCATCTCCAGGGACCTTGCCTCCTTACATATTTTGCTGTTCTAAAAATTACTTCGTCCCATTTCTATAACTTGAAAGAGCCTCTTTGGCAAATAATACACAGAAAGGGAAAATTGAATGTACCTGAGAACAAAAAAATACAAAAAAGCACACGCAGAACAGAAAAAGAGGGCAATGCATTACATTAAATGCGGTCTGATAGCTTGAACCTAAGATTCAGTGAGGTCTAATAGTGAGGGACATTTGGCATAATTCCCCTAATAAATTTATAATTAACCACCAGAAAGCAATGCTCCAGTCAGATTTCTATTCTGCAGTGAAATTAGATAATAGTCAAATAACCACAGTCCTTGAAAGAGAGTTCTGTGAATGCAGGAGAAAGAGGCTGCAAAACTTCATGCCTTACCTTTGGGATAAAGTGCTCATTTGCCTCAATTCCTGGTAATTTATGTAACACAATATGTATTACTGGAAAAGTAGCCAATTATTACACTGTATTTATTTTTCTGGCAGAGCTCTACTGTGTGTACTTAAGCAGAAGCTGTGTGTTTATTGAGCGTGTGGAAACTTCCACTACCAGGCAGACGCTGATCAGCGCACGAAGATGCAGCACTGAGTTAAAAATTCTCTCAGACAAAAAAGCACAAAGTTTTGAGGCCACCACTGGTTGCTGCGGTGTTGGACACAGACCTGGCTGCCCGATACCAGCCCGGGAAATAATAAGAACCTTATTTTTTACCACGTTTCTGTATTAAGTGCACATAGATAGTGGTAGGGTGGGCTTTAAAGAACAAACACTCTCCCTGGTGCCACGGTTGGTTAGAACTCTCAGGCACAAATAGACAAAAAAGAAACATAATCAATTACCTTTCGGTGCTTGATCGATTCCAAAACTACTCAAACTCAGGATCTATTTTGATAAACACTGAGAATACTAAATATGATTGACAATAGCTTTATATGTTTTCGTGAGTGAAAAGCCCAAGTTACTGAATTAATAATATTCTACTTAGGCTTTCATTAGAAGGCGTGAAAACTTTGCCAATAATCTATCTCCTTTTTTATTGGCTTGAAACATGAATAATGAATCTGCTCATTATTACACTGAAGATTTAGCCTCTTAATGTCTTACATTTCTTTGAACAAATGAAGTGTTCTATGTGAAGTATTATTGTTTGTATTATTTTCTGATTCCAGATAAAGGGGTTTTGGTGTAAAGCTTTAATTTTTTTTGAAAGGAAAGATATAACAGTAAGACATAAAATCTCTACTTAAGAATAGTTCATGGTCTTTTTGTAAGATTGTAATATATTCTTCATTCCCTTCTACTATGTAGGCTCAGCTGTACCTCATCAAGATATCTTTAAAATCTCACTGCTCAACACCTGATTGTTGGCAGCACAGGGCATATTCCAGCTCGTGGCAACAGCTGTTGTAAAAGCTCACTTTCCACTGAAATTGGGCTCCAAATCAATTCTGATAACTTATTTCAGCAACTTTAGTTCGAAGACAAGCCTGTTTCTTACAATCCAAATCTTTCAGAAGTGAGATGCATTTTTATATGTTTCATATTTGGATTACGTTTCATTTGACAATGCTTGTACTTCCCCAAGGTTAGAGTTAGGTCAACAAAAATGACTTTGAAAGTCATGGGACAGAAGAAGATTTAAGCTTTTATATCCAAAATGTAGATCTTAAGTGCCTTTTTCACCAGCTTGGTCATAACAGACCAAGTCAATTACACGGTCTCGCTTGTAACTGTGTGTAAAAGAGAGATGTCATGGAATGATCCAAAGTAATCCTGACTTAATTAGTAATTCTCACCCCAGCAGCCAGTCAGAAACAATACTTTTGTTAACAGTAATGGGAATGTTCTGGGCATTCCCAGAATACCTGTGACACACCAGTGGGATTTGGACCCACGCTGGGACCCACTCTGAGCACGAGGCAGGAGCACACACCCTACATTCCATATTTCAAAATCCAGGTTTCCTCTCCCTCAGGAAAATCAACACCCACGTATCAAACCATCAGTTTGTGGCTATGGCTTTTAACTTTTCCATCAAGTGTGTCTGCATGCAGAAAATAAATTCCATCAGCCAAAGGAAAAGCTTTGCGCAGCCCGGTGCTCCCAGCACTCGGTGCGACAGGATCTGAAGTGGTTCCCCTCCAGGGTCAGCTCTTGTATTTCTATTATTGAATAAAATGCTCTTTCAGTCCTTCAGCCAGGAACTAGAACACAAACAACTTCTCCTCCTTGGAAATGGCTGTGTCTCCCTTGCAGCATACGGAAAGCAGAGCCATCTATCCCAGAATTCCTAACCTCAGTCCAGGAGCAAGGTGCACTCAGGTTCAGAAAGGTTCGTGGTGATGCTTAAGATTATTTTTTGACTCTTACCCTTGCTCAGCACTTTCTGCAAATCAAGTTTTCTCAGGGGATTTTTTTGTTGGACAGGTGATGACAGGAGCACCAGGAATCATTTACTGAAAACCAGAGCCTTGTTTTATGAAACAATTATCTCCTCCCCCCTCCAGGCTCAGGGGTACGAGCTAATCAGATCAGCGCAGGCTCAGTAATAATGAAATAGCTGTAACCCATTTAAGCAGACATTAAACAGTGCAGGACAAGGAGTGTGTTTGCTGCTCAGCAGTTCTGCCACTGCATAAGCGAAGCCTCTCCCCAGTGACAGTGGGTTCTCCTCAAGTACCACATCAGCTGACATCAGCACGGAGCTCGCGGCCTGTTCCACGCTCCGTATGAAGCTGCCGTGATCTCATTATTTGTGTCTTCTTTTTTTTTTTTAACTACAAAAATCTTTACCTGTAAAACTACTGCCTTTTTGGGCTAACCCCGAACAAGGAAATGCAGATGTCTCAGTCCCTCCTTGCTTTTGAAAGACAATGGCACAGGTGTTTTGATGGATCACTGTCAGGTGATTTAATTTTTTGTGTCCATATATTAAGGCTTATGTGAGAACTATTCAAACAGGTTATTTTACAGTTTTAGGCTTTTGCTGTTCAAATAAAATATTGTGGAGAAGATGAGCCATCTAAACTCCACATTCTGATCCCCTTTATGGCGCATTCCAACCACCCTGAAGAATTTCTTTGTCATTTCTTTCATTCTCTTCCTTGCCATCATTTATTTCACCCTTCTACATGATCATGTTAATAAATAAAGAATATGGCATTATATGCACAACTACTGACTGGTGAGACATAACACAGAAAATAACAAATGTGACAATGAAAAACAAAATTTGAAATATCTTTACACCAGAAGACCGGATAAACTTACTACGTTACGCTGGAACACACATTTTCTTTGGAGTCCCAGCATTTTACTGTGAGGCTCATCTGATCTATTTCTTCTGAAAACTCACAGACAATGTAAGAACGAATTGTTTTTTACAGGAGTTTAAGTCTGTAACAGTGGATAACAGCACACTTTAAAAAAATGCCACTCCTGTAACACTGAACCCTAAATATACCTTGCCAAAGCCTACTAAGTTCATCCCATAAAGCTCTATCATATCATATTCTCTATAAATTTACATATTTAGGATGAGATTTCCAAACTGCCTGGACAAGGCAGAGTCTGAGATTCCTACAGCTGCTGAGTGCCCAAATAATGGGATTTGCCCATGTGACAATATCGCCAACGTATCTTCAATCAACCCTTCGGGCTCTTTGAAAGATCCAACTCCGTATTAAATGTGTATTAATGTATACTTCTGTGTATTAAATGAAGGGTTAGGGTGGAGCAGCTGCTGGGGGAGAACTTTGTTCTGTGCTGTCACCAGAATCAGGGAGCAGCTGATGAGGAGAACAAGAAGCAGCTCTCAGGCTTTTGTTTGCCAGGAGTTGCATTAAATTGCCCAATGGATGACCCAGGTCTGCACTTTTTCTAGCTCAAAATTCTTGCTTTTCTTAAAAAAAAAAAAAAAATCCACTGTTGGAAAACTACCAACAAAAGGGAAAAACTGAAACAAAAACGATACAGGAGGCCAGCAGAATAAATCCAGAGAACTCAATTACATCCACACAGTTGCCATAAAACTGATTCAAATCAGCTTTCAGCCCTCAAACAAATAACCAAACCCGAATCCAGCAAACACCCTGCACCCCAAAAAACCCCCAAAGCAAACCAAAGGTCCACCATTATTTTTCCTCAGGATCCATTTGCTGGTCTAGCTTTACAGTGATGAAATTCCATAAGCACAGAGAAAGCAGTAGTGGCACGTCATAATTTAATTTCCCCACCTTTTAATTTTTTTTTGTTTATTAATTTAGTAAGTTTTAATTTCTTTTTAATATATTTCTATTATGTCTTTAATCCCAACCCATATGCAGGAAGACTCCTGTAAGCAGCGTGGGTAACTCGCACGCAAAGGGAGTTCTGTCAGCTCTGCCTGCCCTGAGCATCACCTCCAAATGCACTGGGCACCAAAACCACCACCACACCACCGGTGACCCTACCAGGAGCTGCCTTATTGCTTCCTGACAAAGAAAAGAAAATGCCTTTACCAGAGAAGACAGATAAAGAAACACTTACAGTCTCAAATTCAAAAACTCAATGAGAAGTGAAAATTAGAGGCCCCACTTTTATTACTATTGCATTGCAAACCAGGAACTTCAGTCTTTGGTTTTTTTCAATTTTTTTTCCTTTTTTTCTTAAAGAGAGCAGTCAGTTGCAATAGTGCAGGGAACCATGAGAGCCTGGGCCAGTCCTGTGTACTGTAAATTAGCATGGAGTCACACAGAATATTAATGGATGGGTTTAATCTGCAGCATGCAGATTCACTGCATAAAAAGCACTGTGACTCTTGTTGGATGTTAGTTTATTTTCTTCCACATTTTAAATTTACTGAAACTTCTTTAGACCTATTAAAGAAGCAAATCCTTTTTGAAAACAGTACAACAAGGCTGAGATGCAATAAATATAAGCACTTAAATATTAAAGTGAGGAAAATGAATTTCAGTGTGCTTTCAAATTGGTTTTCTTCAGTGCAGAGTTTCTTTATTTGTCCAAATAAAATGGATTTGAGTGGGTGGCAGCTTTAAGGAGTTATGCAGCACTATTCAGTGGCTTTGTGAACTTGGGAAGGTATATGAATAATGGATTTGCTGGGCTCTTAGACATGGAGCCACAACAGAAACAGTGTCATTGGAGGTTCTCTAACAAGCAGCTGCTGGAGTGAAGAATAAAGAGCCTGGTCCACCCACTGAAGCTACAGGTGCAGGAATGTTTGTTCAAATCAGTGACTGAACACAGAATGGGAAGAGCGAAATTCCCAAGGATACCTCCCACCACTTTGATCTACTACCTTCTCATCATTTTTAGACTATGCACCACCCCCGCTCTCCCCAAATAGAGCAGGAAAAGGGCTGGATTTCCCTTTGCCAACAGCTGGAGGAAAAGATTAACTTGAAACACATGCACAAAATCTAAGAGTAGTGATTTAGTCTCCTCCTTTCCTAGATGTGAACAGTTTGGTTTCCATTCCTTTTTGTTCTAACTTTCCCTGTTAGCAGCATGAGTTTATATCAATGTAATTACACCTGTCTCATCCCAGTGTGCACCCAAGGTGTCACTGGATGAGAAGAGTATCCACTATTCCCCAGGGGAAGAGAGGCCTTTGCAAATCACTACTGAAACCTTCAGCTGCACACAGCAAAGCTCAGTTTGCAATTGTTGAAGGTGCTGAATATGTAATCAAAGTACTGTCAAGCCATGACTGATAACCTGATATGGATCACTTAGAAGGCTGACACACTCAGAATTAGGTTTTCATCAAGCTACAGTGCCAGCTGCTAACTTCACACCTAGTGTTGCACGGTGTCCCCAAACCCTCATTTCAATCTTAACCTTCCAAACTCAGCTAAGATCTGTACTACTGTGAAACAAACCCTGACATTAAAAAACCCCAAACATCTAAAAAAAGGGCTTTTAAAGGGGCAGAACGTAACTGCAGAAGGTCACACACAGTATTTTTACTTTTTTCCTCAAATTTCAGAGCAGGGATACGAGTCTGACTCCAACTAGGTTCCCAGCGTGCAGCAAACTCGCGTGCCCTTTATGGCCCAGAAACACTCCGTGACTGTCTGCTCTGTACTAAATAATTCACAAATTTTGTTGACATTTTACTGCAGCCTCCATATTAAGATTCCATTATCTAGAATGTTTGTGTTGGTGACAGAAATATGCTTGAAAGAGACACTAAAATATAAAGAAATTCATTGGGTTTGCATCAAGTGGATAATTCCAATACATATTTAATAGGTTTCCCACAGACACACACGCCTTTGCAGGCTCTGAGTTCAGTAAATAGATGCATAAAAATTGTCTCGCAGATGGTGAATTGATTCCTAGCTGGGAAAGATATTGGTCAGCCTAGAACAAGATTTTTGTGTGATGATGTGTCTCAATTCACATCAGAAAACCTACAAATATTGAAGTGCAGAATGGAAATTGCCAACGTTTTTGTTTGCTTCATCCTGATCTTCACCTCCATCAAGGCAAAACCCCCCTTATTTTCCTGAGAAGTGTCAGAGTGGTCCTGTCTGCTGTATTCACAGGCTTAACCATTTGGATCATGTGGGAACGGACTTTAGAGCTCTCAGTCTGCTTGAGGATTTGGAGATCTGACTCAAAGAATAACCCACACAGGGCACCAAAGAAGCTCTGTTACTTGCATCGGGTCCAACCACTTAGGGAAATGTAAAGGCTGAGGACAGAAATGAGCCCCAAGTTTTTGAAAACTGCCACAGACAAAAGAAATCACTATTGGGATGGAAACAGTATTTATTCACATTTTAAGGAGGTACCAACACAATTCAGTGTCTTCCAATGGCAATAAAAGACCCAGGGCACTTTTTTTGTATGTAAGAATTAATTGTTAAAGGACTAAGAAGGGACTTGTGTTCATTTTCCAGCTGAGGCTAATCGGAGATGAATAGAGTTTGCTCCAACAGGATGCACAACTAGAGTTCCAGCACTTGGGAGAGAGAATAATCTTGTGTAACATCTAAACCCTCAAAAGAAAACGATACAAAGGAAGAAAAATAAACCCCAAACGCATCACACGCAGACACAGACACACACACACATCTGAAGACTGCCTGGAGCCAGAGGACAAGAACTCAAAAAATTGCAAGAGGAATTTACATGTATTAAGGCATCCACTACAGCAGACTTTTACTTTGAAATCAAATGACCGACTCATCTAATTTCAAACCAGGAGACAACAGCAGCTAAAAATAGTTCACATTCATGTGGATATGTGGATATGCCTGTCAGAGTATTGCTGCTTATGAATAGTAAGATGTATTCCTCTTCTTTTTAGTTCACTGGGAGACAAGCAGGGAAACAACCTACAATTACCTGTGCTGCAGCACACGGGGATTTTGGGTGACAGTGCTCCACTTAAACGTGGATCACAGATCACATGTGTAATATTTGCACCAACTGGTACTGACAGGATATGGGTGTGATGATGGAAATACATCATTTTAATGAGCTGTTGTCTTCACTGAGTTCTGTAATAATATCTGGCAGTTTTCACTGCTCTGTGAATTACTCTGTTGGTACAATTAATTTTTGGTTTGGTGGAGATTCTGTAAGTCAGTATTTCTAGGAAAACAGCTTAGGTAAAGAAAAGCCTGCCAGTAATGAGTGACTGTAACATGAGAGAGAAAGAAAACAACTGGATAATGAGCCTGGATATGGAGCGGAAAACTATACTCTGACTTCAGTTGTGCTGAATGCCTGCAGTGCTGATCCTCTGCATTTGAGTTCTGAACGTAGGACAGTGCAACCACCCTGCCAAGATCTGACTGACATTTTGCAGAAGCCATGGTTATAATACCTGCACACTTGCAAATTAAGACAAAGAATTCAACTTGCACATTGTCACGGCGAGAAAAAAACAGTGCCTGAGCCTCCTCCAGTGCACATAATCCAAGTGGACTCAGCTTTGAGGACCTGCCAGCTGCTCTGGTTAGGACTTGGCAGAAGGAAGCCTCAGTGGTACCTTCCTCATTCCTCCTGCTCCTGAAGCAGATGCCAGGGAATCGAGGAGGTGTTTGGACAAGTGAGGGACACCAAGCACAAGGGTATTCAACTTCCAGAGGAGCACATTTCCTTCCCAGCTCAAATAAAGCTTCCTGCTGTCCAACAGGAGCCTCTCAGCCAACTACACAGAATTTAGAGAACCTGGCCTAAAGGAGGACAACTAAATCATAAAAACCCGCTAACAACTGCAAATATGTTTTTTCCAAGCCATATTGGATGCTGAAATAATGAAAGCAAGGAAACTTCTGAGATCAGAAAATGACACATCCTTTTATGCAAATCAGGTGCAACTTTCTCCACTATCTTTCCGTAAAAGAAATATTATGTAGCTAACTCTGGTAGAGTTCAGGTAAGCCTACTTAGAAATATCTGCAGAACTCAGACATTTTAGAAAGCAGCTCCATTTTCAGCTTCAGTTTAAAAAAAATAAAGTAGTAATTTGATTTTTTCCCCCCTCCATTAATCAAAAACTGTGCTGTGCAGTTCAAGACCAGTAGCAGAAATCAGAAAGCAAAGCACTTACATTTCTGTGTATTCAATGCTTTAGGAAAAAAGTCAAAATATTCTGAATTTTAAAAAAAAATTATCACTTTAACTACTAAGATCTTCAAATATGCTTCCTGTGCACAGGCTAAATTGCCACAGATGGTTCCAGTGAAAGCCAGAGACAACATGGATTTATCTAGACCAGTAGCCAACAGCCACCACTACAAATATTTCAGCAGAAGTTACGCAACTCCTGTCATGTTTAACAGAGTAATTAATAATCACATAAACATCTCTTTCTCATGGATCTATATTATTACTGAAAATCCAATTCTGATTTTCTTTCTTCTCACCCAGTAAGAAGATTTGAAGACAACTAATTTTGACATATTTTTAACATCCCCAAGGAAATGGAAAGTCAGGGTTTTAATGATGGCTTCAGTAGTAACTCACCCCATGGCCTCGAGTAAAGCCCTTCACCTCTTTGTTTACTTTCACCAGATGTAAATAATGGTTTGCCCAGCTTAGGCATTCCATGGGAATCAGCTAAGATTTTTCTGGCCTTTGGGACCTGCAAATATGTGACCATAATAAACATTTCTCATTACTGATGCATGTTGTCTCGTACTAAATCCACAACGTGATATAAGTTTACAACATGGAGTTCCAGCTACACTTCCTGTAAAGTTTTGTACTTCAAGCTTCATCTTATCCAGTATTACGAAGATTTAGCCATATCTTCCCCTTAACTGAATAGCTCTGCTTTGAATATAATTTTTTCCCTGATAATTCACATTTTCAAATTGATTTTTTACAATTGGCACTCTGGGAATTATAACAACTAGGTTTTAGACTTCCCTGATCCTGAAAAATGTGTTATGGAATTGTAGCATAATTATAAACTTGGAGACTTGGGCATAGGCCTAGGTTTTGATTTGAAGGATTAATAGCAGCTTGTCTCTGCAGTGCTCCTTGGAGGATTCCGAAAGGAATTCTCCTTTATCAAAATGGCAAGCATTTCCTGCTGTGCTGTCAGGAGAGACATTACAAACTACCCAAAAATGGTCCTTCCACATTTCCTCTGAGTTCTTCTACCTGCCTTCTAATTTCCTGGAGGACATTTGTCTTCTCTGAAAATGGATTAGCTCCACTCTTACTGGAATCTATTAAACATGGGATCTGGCCAGAAGAGCTTGTGGCTTCTGTCCCACTGAGCAGCCAGTCAGACAAGTGCCACCTCAAATGGGGTATTTGGACAAGGACTGGCTACACACACTCATACTCATCCTGATTCAAAATGTGAAAATATAGCTCCATTTTGAGACTAGAAAATCTTTGAGTTCCTTCAGAGGAGATTTTACAGGATCCTGATACGGATGCATTTGGTGAGGTGAAAAAACCCTACAAAACTGAGAGTAAATACTGCATTTCAAAGCTGTCCATCGCCTAAGGGAAAGGGAAGAAAAAGAAACAGAGAATGAATGTCAAGGATGGCAGGAGAAGCCAGGCTAAACCCTGGGCTCTGATGGTACAAAGCAGAGAGTTTGACAAGTCCACGTGGCAACTCCAGCAACCTTAAATTATTGCTTCAGTGAAACTAGAGAAAAAAACACCTCACGCCAAAGTATAACAGCAGTTTAAAATCAGCTTAACCATGTCTTGCACTGCACACACTCAGGATGTGTATTAATAAAACACGTGCAGTGCCATCGTTGCATGGTCTCATTCCATTCTATTATTCCATGCTACCATTCCATGCTATCATTCCAAGGAAAGCTGTAGCTGACAAGGGGCTTCTAATTAAACAAAATCCATCCCTGCTTGATTTCTTTAAATACTAACCCACAATTTTCCAAGATTAAATGCTTCTTATGAGAAGAAACAAAACTACAAACAGCAGTTACCAAGTGGAGAGACGTCTCAACAGGAGATAAGATTTTTAATAGAGGCTTAGGAGCAAAAGAAGGAATTATTTATAGAAACTAGTAATTAATGTCATATACATCTGACACTTAGGCAGAGAAGTGAAAACGTCCAGTCTTGTTGCAGAGAAGCAAAAAGTGTCAACAATTTTTTTTTTAATATCTGGAAATAAGTAAAAGAATATATTAACACCTCAGTAACAAGACACTATCCTAGAGGTTGTACAGGAGAATTAACAATAATCACGATTAGTTACTTCTGAAATTTGCTCCTGAACAAATGCACCAATGGATACTAGAAATGACTGAAGATTGAGGTAAATACATGTTTTAAAATAAAATTTGATTATGGGAGAAATTTCCATGCGTATACAAAAACTGCCCTGTTAAGGGAAAAAGAAAACAAATGAGTGATGGATTATGGAACAGCAACCAGAAATGGCTCCAATTCACAAACACTTCCTCACCCTGGGCTCTGCTGCAGGACAGCACAATTGCAGTTCTTGGTGGCCTAATTCCACATATTTTGTATTACTGAAAGAAAGTAGAGAAAAAGGGAGAACTGGTCTAATGAGTGCAGAATGGATCAACAGGAGAAAACCAATTCTGACTGTTCTGATTGCTGCAAACAATTTCTCAAGCTCAAAGCAGATATAACAATGTTTGCCTTTAACATTCAGTGTAGAGCATATGTTTCCAGAGCTAAACAACCGCCTGTGTTTACATGAGATATATGGTGCTCAGTTTGATTTGCATATCAGAGATCAGGCTGTAAATCTCTGATGATATTTACCACTGGATAATTGAAATTAATCCTGCCAAAATGACTTTGACAGTGCTGAATTTACAGTCTGAGAAAACACCCCTGGAACTGCCTGCTGAGCAAGAACATAACTGGCTGTATATTTTCAACCTGAGCTATGCTGCTGAATAAAATCCTGGTCACAAATTATAAACCACTCCCTTTCTTCTCCAATTTCGTATTTCCATAATCATTAGAAGCGGGGATAATTTTGAAGGTGGTAGATATGCCCCTGTTTTGCGGTTTTGTTTTGGTTTAAATTTTCTAGCCACAGCAGGCACATGAGTTACCGTTCTTCCCTGCACTCCCCTTCCTGATTTTACAACATTTTCTTTTTAATTTCCTTTCAAAGCAACCAATTCTCCCAGCAGAAAGCATCAGGAAGTTCCAACTCCAGAACTCAGACTCCTTCAAGTCCTTCAGTAACTTGGATCATGGTTGTGTCTCAGCATGCGTCTGTGTTTCCAGGGAAGAAGGAAGGGGTTTGGATTTTTGTTTACTTGCTTTCTGTTTTACTTCTTAAACTCAGATTGTATCTTTACATAGAAGACACATAAATTGTCCAGAAGAACATAGTTTACTACAGAACTACCTTACATTATCCTCCTGGTAGGAATATCATTTGTGACTTGATATATGATTGCAACTTTCAGTATACACAGAAGAAAAACATTTGTGAATAATGAAAAAAAACCCCTCAAACAAGCAAAAACCCCAGCAGTAATTTCATGTTCTAATTAAATAAAATTCCAATATTTAGTAGGCAGAATTTTCCTACCATTGGCAAAGAATTATGTAATTTATTAAAACTGTTGGCAACCTTTTCCTATTCAAGAGAGGCTGCATCTTGTTTTCTTTGGACTCCAATAATGGATTTGATGATTGTGCAAATTGCACCTTGGGTTTTGGTGCTAAAAGACAACAAATAGCCTCCCCAGTTTTTTGACACCAAGTTTACAACTATGGAGAATGATGGATATTTTTCAAAAGCAACATTTATAGAAAAGTATGTTTCTAAAGTATAAAAGTGGCTTTTTTGAAACCTGAAAATAAAAAGACAACTGTCACCCACTACAGAAATGGATGTATTTTTATTCACAGCATTTATTTACAACATATCTCTTTCAGAGAGGTGGCAGTGATAGCTTTGATATCCTTCTTGCTTTTCTTCCCCTACAATCTGCTGCTTTCCAGGCCCATTCAATTTGAAAGCAGGCATCCATCCAAATATGTAATATCAAGGAAGGAAGACAGCTCTCATTTATAAAAATCTTAATTCCTTGTTAGTGGAAAGAATAAAACCACTAGATTAACTGTGATCACTGATTATTATCCTCCCACAAGAATGTTATCTTGGGCTCTGTCCCCCGCTCAGAGTTTGTGGCACCTGGAGAGGGAGAACGCTGATGATGGCACCTGGATGAGCACCTGTTCTATGGGGATGGGGAGAAAAACAGCTCTCCAAGCATCGTAAGCCACGGAAAGCCTGCTCCACGTTCCTATTGTCACACAGCCCCAGGCTGTCAGGGAGGCTGAGGAGGGCACACATTCCTGTGGTGCCCAGCCCAGCTGGCTGTGTTCGCACCGGAGAACTCCAAGCTCGTGGCACATTTACAGGGGACATCCTGGGAACAGCTGGATTAGTGCTGCAAACTCGGCCAGGTAGCTCAGCAATCAGCACTGCCGAGCCCAAACTCACTGCAGGCTCTTTTGTAGAGCAGCTCCAAATATAACAGCAGCAATTTAACAATCCAATGGAAACCATCAGCTCATTAATCTGTCTGTAGCCTTCCCTTATTTCCAAATCTTGCCGTACATCCTGCACAGGCTGATTTTTCACTTGAATGAGCCAACACGGGCACAAGGCCCAACTGCAGCTGAGTGTTCTGCAGAACCAGGATGGATTAAGCTTGAAACAGCCACATCTTGTCATCAAACCCGTTTTACAGAAGCCCTTCAAAGGTCTGTCATTTCTGCACAGTCCTCATTTCATACTAAGAGCCTACACCACATACAGCTCTACAAACTCACCTGAACCGACCACAGCAGAACTCACCTGGCTTTTGCCAGGCAACGAGGCAATGCAATAGCAGCCAGCATGTGGCAACACATCAAAAACCCAACACTGAGGACTCCCATGGGGGCTTTTTTTTTTTTCATACTCTGAATACACCTTATTTTAATCAGACTATGTCACATTTTTATGCCACTTCCTGCTGCCTTTAGCCACTGAGATTTTGCATAATTTTTGATGTTTCAATAATTCTACACGGACAGTCAGCCTTTCGCATCACGGCTGGGATGTTACTCTCTTATTTTCACATGCAAAGCACAGCTCAGATAGACTGGAGGCAGAAATGGGAGTTGGTGATGAGTGTGAGTGGGAGGCACCATGGGTTGGTGGTGAAGGCTTGCTTTGATTCCTCTGACTACAAAACCTTCCTCAGTAGAGAAGGCATTTTCAAATGTCTAAACAAAACCTTTGTCTATGCAAATTCAAACCCATTCTGACATCAAATTAAAGCTATTCTTAGTATTATTTCTTAAAGGTCATGAATATGCCATAAAGGATGATCAAAGCATTAGAAATCTACAACAGGTTAAGGAAAGAGGCAACAATACATTAGATTTCTGCTGTTTCCATTTCTAAGGAAAACAATGACCATTAATGCTTATTACTGCAATGGTGGAAGCATCATCTGTTCTCAGAACTGGCCGACAATTTCTGTTATAAAACCCATCTCTCACCTGGCTTGGAACTTTGCCAAACCTTACCTAGTTGGGGTTTTTTTAGCCAAAATAATTTGGAATAATGCATGAAAGGATAGGTTAGTTGTCCCATTTTGAAAACAGTATTTTTAATATCGCTTACTACTTCCTCAAGTCATGGTTTGAAAGCAAGACTGGAAATCTGATACTGACAGAGTTTTACTTAACTCTCAATGAAATCTGGATGAATTACAACAGTTTGAAAAGTCTCCACTAAGGGTTCACTGCAATTGCAGCAGACTGGGAGGGATTTGGGAAAAAGGAATGATAGAAGAAATTTTCCCTTGCTTTTTCAGTGAAGCTTCTTCCCCTGCAGTGGCCAACTATATTGAAGGAGTATTTAATCTCATTCAAATGCAAAGGAAGAAAAAGACCGATAGGAAATGGAAAAATCCATTAGGACTGGATAATAAAGAACCAAGGAAAAGGCCTATAGGACTGGAAACTTCCCTGTGGACTGATGACATTCAGCTGTTAAAAATCAGACCTAGTACAGTACAGTAATGCAGGAGTCTAGAGGAGATAGTTTGAAATGAGATAAATCCATCCCATTTCTTTAAGGTGCAAGTTAATCAAAACTGAAGTCAACTGGAGAGAGTTAAGGAACTAATAATTAATTGGTAAGCACCAAAACACTGATATTCTAAAAGCACCTTCATAAAAATGCATTTGCCTGGATAATAGAGAAGGTATATGTTGATTTATTAATCAGGAGTCACCTTGCTGAAACATAGATAATGACTATAATAAATTTCCACTTGGCTAACCTTAAACTGTGTTGTGTACTTACGAGCTTGAAACAGTATATAGAAAACTTACTGAAAGTTTTATTCAGTTACTTATTCAAATTACATACTGAAGTTCTACAAAGCTCTTACCTTAAAAAAAACCCCAGCAATGAAGAATAACGGATGCCAAGTGAAAGCAAATACTTTCATTTTGGCACTATGTTAATTTAAGTCCTTCCCAGCTCCCTGTTTAGTAAAGCCTTTATCTAGTAATCTCATCAGAGGCTGTTTTTACCAGCACTGCCTTTAATTTCCCCGTGTTCTCCACGAATCGATGGGGAGCTAAAACCAACCCTGGTTATTAATGAAGGTATCAATTAGTGAACACAGAGCCTCCATACCTGTTAACATCCCAGATCTTGCTGGTGCCGTCCATGGAGGCAGAGGCCACAAAGTCCCCGCAGGAGTGCCAGGAGCAGCCCCGGACAGCGCGGGAATGGCCCCGCAGGGTCAGGATGCACCCGCGCCTGGACAGGTCCCAGATCCGCACTGTGGTGTCACCGCTCGATGTCACCAGCTGGGTGCCACTGCTCAAGGAATAAAAACAGGTTTCAGCCAGGAGAGAGGTGAGGAATTTTCAAGCAAAATAATTTAAATCTGTTTAGAAAGACAGGTTAAGTTGCAGTTGTTGATTTTACCTTAAAATACACACGAACAAAAATGATCTCTGGAAACATTCATATTTTTACTGTGCACAGTTTTCTGTGCACACATCATTATAGATGAAGTGTCCATGTATCAATACTCTATCAAAAGAAAAGGAGACAGGAAGTAGCTATCCCCCACAGAAAAGTAAATACGACTTTCAAACAAATTCCTACTTTTTGTAGCCTATTATGAGTTCATCAGTGAAATAACGTAAGCCCAGAGGACTGCTTTCAAAATACAATAAGATAGATTCAAGGAAGAATATCTTCTAATTTCCCAAATTCATTCCATTTTCAACACATAATTTTTTTTTTAAAAGCATCCTAATGCTGTTTTTTCTAACTCTGTAAAAACACTTCAACACATTCACCATCTCTTGGGGTCATTGATACGTTACATAAATGAAAAATACAGCACTCAGCTCAGGTTTTTTTTGGCCAAATCTCCGATATAAACTAGTATAATTCTGTTTCCTTTAAGCATGGACATATGGCTTCAGACGAAGAGTCCATCCGTAACATTTTATATACCTAGTAGGGGATTCTTAATAAAATACTAAGAGAAAGTATGTGCAGTGATTCTCTTATTAAACCCTCCCAGACCTACCCTGTGGCCCAGGATTTCTTTGTGCTTAAGAAGAATCCATGGATTTTTTTTCCCTATGAGTAATTGATTTTTGAACATATGCAAACCTTTGGCACCCGCAATCTCTTATGTCAATGAATTCCAAAATTCAATTATGCCTTGTGTGAAAAGCTCTTCTGGGGTCTTACCTGATTTCATTCCATGCTTCTAATTCTACTACTGCGATTAAAAGCAAACACTGAGTACACCCTCACCACGTCTAAGTGTGGCACTAGCCGTGGTGGGACAGGGCCCTGGCCTGTTCCACTGCCAAGGTGAAGACTGACTCATTCCTTGGGCAGAGGTGATTCCAGCCCTTGGAGCACATTTCCCATCTCTCTCAGCACCCTTTCAGCTGAAAGGGAAGGAACAGGTACTCAAGGAAGGTATACAGTGGCACTGTTTCCTGGTTTATTCTGTGTTCTTTCAATTTAATTACCATCTTTGGCACTACTGTACAGAATTTTTCAGCAAACTGGCCACAGTAGCTGCAAGATTTCCTTCCTGAGTACTGATAATGAGACACATTTTTACCTATTATCTTCTTATCTTAGGACCATTTCTTCCCATGTGCTTTACTTTGTGTTCACATGCACAGATTTTCAGCTGCTGCTTCAACCATCAAGTCAACTGTTGAGATTGGAAACTTCCTGCCATTCTTCACATGCTCCTTTTCACTGCCCTGGCTAATTAGCAAACTCATCCATCTCATTCCCTTCCCCAATTTCCAAGATCATCTTAATAACTCAGCTCCCAGCACAGATCCCTGTGGGACTCAGAAATTAACTTCTCCATTCTGAAAGTGGCATTTGATTCCTATCCTTTTACCAGTTTTTAAACTCATGAAATAAATTTCCTTTTTATTCAGGACGGTTTTGCTTCCTTCAGAGTTTTTGTCAAATGACCTCAAGAAGAATTGGCTGAAAATCCAAGTATAGGAAATTCATGAATCTCCCTTGATCAAATGCTCAACAAGCCCTTCGGAGAATTCCCAACCGACTTCTGAGGCTTAATTTCCAAAGCCATGCTCACAGCTCCCAGGGTTTCACTGCCATAAATGTATCCATGTATCTTGTAATTTGGCTTCCTAATATAATTCCTGTCAAGCTATGAAAATTAGACGAATCCATCTAGAATGCCTTCATCCCAAACTCTTCTAAAATACTGAAAAAAGTTAATGTAGCCTTCCCAGGAACAAGGGAGGTTTTCATTTTCTAAGCAAAAATTTGTTTCAATTGTTTTCATACTGAACAAAAAGAAAAGACCAAGAAAAATGTTTGGGGATAATACACAAAAATACAGGTCAAAAATTGTTAAGCTGTAGGTTTTCAGACCAATCTCCACCATTATCTGAGCAACATCAATAAGATGACCTTGCCCTTAGGACCCAATAAACTCTTTTATTTGAATAATGGCAAAGGTACTATCACAGGCAGTAGAAATCCTTCTTCCAAATCTCTGAATATAAAATTGCGGGGACTGAAAACAGCTCAAGGGTTGATCCTAAGCACTACTGTAAAACTTCAAGTAGGAATACTCACAGAGATATTTAATTCACTGCTGCAGTTTATTAAAAAAAAAGGTCTGGGACCTGTGGTGTCAACCTTTTTATTTTATATTCTCCCTTTCCTCCTTTTCCAATAGATGTCCACCAAATTGCTTGGTAAAAGTAGCTACTACGACAGCTTGAAATATGTGCATCATTTACCTGATAGATCTTAAGGGGGAACTTGCCACTATGAAAGATCACCTACCCAAGTTTCTGACTATTTTTAACACTTGCGGTTTAGGTTGCTATTTTTTGTGAAAATATCATTATAATATTCATTAAGGCAGTTACACCCCCATGCCTAAGACAAAGCTCTGAGAGATTAATCTCTCAACATTTTTTTATAACATCGCACAGGTATAATTCTAAAGCTTTTGTCACCTATACCAGAGCATAAAGGCTTGAAGTCTGAGTAGGGGTTTGGAGGAGACCCTAATTTTGTTGAGCTGTCAGGAATAAATGTGCTTTTGTTAATGAAACATTTGCACTTTTAATAAGCCAGATCTCGCTTCTGGAGATAGATAAAATTAGAGAAGTGACAAATTATCATAGCCCTTATACATTTATGAAATAAGAGCTTAAAACAAATTCAGAGTCAGGTATAAAGCGGGACTGATGAAATCTGCAATTGATTCAGAGGGAAACATGCGCTGCCACTGTTGTGAATCACAAAAAGAGATTGATGGCTTATGCATTTTTTAATACATAATCCTCAAAATGCTACATGAAGAACTGGTTCCTAGGGCTGAATTTCAAGAATACACCATCCAGGCAGTGATGAAAATCTTTCAGAAAACAGATATGAGCAGGAAGGTAGTTCAAATGGATTCAATTTGGCAATCTGCAGCAGGGGAAGGAGTTACAAGTGAGGTTTAGCACTCCTTACAGATCAAAGGAGAAAAAATTGTGGAGATTGAAAACAAAAGTGCAGCAGGAAACAGTTTTGAGGGACAGACTGACAGTGGAAGTAAGGGCAAAAATACTCAGGAACAGAGGGACCCAGTGCCCCAGCCCCCTGCAACACAAGTTCCCCATAATTCCCTGTGCATAAAAAAGCATCAGGTCATTAAAGGAAGGGGATCTGCGATTATCCACATAGGAACTTAACGCCAGCATTTCTGGGAAGCACAAATGGTGCTGGCAGGAATGCTGGCTGTCAGGGCTGCTTCAGAACAGGGGCTGCACTCTGCAGTCAGGAAACCCTCAGCACACACGAGGATTCAGACCAGACACACACATAACGAACAGGAAAGTGCTGTGTCAAGCCAAGTCAGACATCTAAATCAAAATGCTGCTATTAAGAAAAAACTCTATCTACTTAATAGCTGATCAATAATGACACACTTTCTCTGATTTGCAGCGTTTTTCAGTCCTGGGAGATAAAAAGAAACACCCCAAATTCTGAGGTAATGTTTTGTTACCCACAGCTGCAACATTTTTTTACCGTGCTATTTTTCCTTATAAGAGCACGTGGGGGGAAGAAACAAATGTATCAGAAAAAGCAGCTGTTTTTAATGACATAGGCTCTCAGTTTAACCGTGTATGGTACCCACGCAGCCCTCTATCATATGACTGATTTTCAAACAAAATGCATGCCGATTTTGATATTAAAAACGTATGAAAATATGACATTAGAACCTTCTCCTTAATTCTCAGCAGCTATATACATAAACTCCATTTGAATTCAAGACTGATCACTAACAGGGAAAGCTCCAACAAATCCTGTGCAGTGTGCATATATCTAACACAGAGGAGAATAAAACATTTTAATTGTTTTTTAACAAACACGTCAAAAAACTAGGCAAGATATTAGGAGACAAGAAAAAGGTAAATCCTATCTTGTTCTGTCACTTCAAACACATTCACATCCATGCAAATAACTTTGCCAACTTCTAGAAATGTGATGTTTTTGCAAGGAAGCAGCACCTTTGTGCATGGTGCTCTGTGGTTTCCAATCAGTTGGGTTTGTGTGGTCTTCTTTGGTTTGGTTTTGGGGGTTTTTTGTTTATACTTTCTAGAAGACCAAAGGACTTTATGGGATGAAACATGTCTGCATTGATTAAAGTATTTGTACAGAAGAATCTTTCCAAAGTTCCAGGCAATGGAGAGCCCATGGCACCCGTAACCCCTGTCTTGCCTCTATGGATAGACCATTTTTTAAACATTAAGTGCACATAAAGTTCTACCTTTCAGCTGATTTCTGGTATTCCTAACTGATACTGTAAACCTGCTGTTCCGGAAACAATGAGAGTGGAAAAACTTTGGAAACATTAATTCCACCTTCCACAAAAAGGGATGGAACACTTAACTTCTCAAGCCGTAAATCTTTCCTGCCCCGTATTCTAAACACACACACACACATTTCCTTTCATTACACATTCTTGCTCCTTCCAGCTTCACTGTTCTCACTACAAGACACCTCTCCATTAACACTTCCCAAGTTGTAGACACATTAATAATTAAGACTCATATTCAGCAACAACATGAGCCTTTGGCACAGAGTCACTTCACAGCATTTCAGGAGGCTGCCTTTGTGGAATGCCAGTCAAGCGAAGGCAACAGCTACACCGACAGCGCTCCCCTGTAAATGTGTCGCTCCTAACGCCAACAGCCAAAGCAGCTTCAAATACTGCTCCTCGTTCAATTATTTCTGGACAGTGGACTTAGATCTGAACCTTGAGCTGCTCCAGGGAATTCCTCATGTTCCCTCTGAAGACCCTGTGGAACACTGAGCTAGAAAAGCTCTTCTGCTCCACAACATCAGCTGCCAAGCAGGACCACGCATCCCATCCTTCAACATTTACAAGGATCGTCGTCTTGCAGTAGCCAAAAAAAATGATAAATCCATCTGTATCATTAGCTCTGTGATAAGCCCCAGAGAGGGAGACTCCACGCCGTCTCCAGGCAGCCCTGTCCTGGGCTCCACCACCCTCCATGGAATGAAGTTCTTCCTCATGTTGAGGTGGAATTTGTGGTTTAGTTTATGACCATTGCTCCTCATCCTGTTGCTGGGCACCGCTGAAGCGTCTGGCAGCACCCTCTGACGCCCACCTTTGAGATATTTATATGTGTTGATGAGATCAACACACGCACACATATATATATATAAATATACAAATTATAGATGTAATATACATATAAATTATATTAAATATATATTATTGTATATATTACGTATTATATGTATTATTTTTATATATATATATAATTTCTATGGGGCTGTGGACATGGCCAGTGTTCTGCACACAAACTGAGACACAGCTCCTTCCCTCAGACAACTCCAGCCCAAACCAAAAGGTGGGGAGCAAAGCCTCAGACACAGTGCTGGCCGACAACAGTTCTTAAAGCAAAACTAAGCCAAACAGAACTTGTGTTCAAGTTTTTTATCCCAAAAGAGCTGCAGCAAGAGGCAGCTTCTGACTGGAGCTTAAACAACACAAGCATCAGCAACACAACAGCAGATTTTAAATATACAGTCCAAAACATTATAGGGGTAAGGTCTTTCACCATGACAACTGAAAAACATTTTAAAATCAATATTCCAGTCAGTTAATTGGAAAAATGATGTCTCTTTTATTTACCTCTATTCATGCAATTATTCTAAAGCAAAATTCTAAAAGCCTCTATGTTATTTGCAATATCAGCACAGGTTGACAGTAGGCACAGTAAAGTACAAGGGAAGAACTGCAAATACTGCTAAAGTTTACTTGAATTTTGCTGACATTTTATGCTAGGTCAAAGAGGAAAGATAAAGAAAGAAAATGCCTAGGAAAAAAGTTATTCCGTGAAGAACAGAACTAATGAACACCGAGTGCCTATGGAAGCATCTTTTGCCTACTTCCTTCATCATCTTAGCTGTTCATTAAATAAATATGTCAAGAATTGATTGATCCTCTACACTTCTGTCTTCCAATTTTTGCCAGAATTACCCTGCAAGTTAAAAGTTACCAGAGACAGTGGAAGAGAGCGTAAGGGACATGTGCAAGGGGGTTGGGGGAAATACATCCTTGTAAACGTCCTTTACTTGGAAACAAGGTTAAAACCAGGGATCCAGACAACTACACTTAGGAAAGTAGACATCTACTGATGGACTCCCACCTTTGGTTATGAGAGCTGTATTTAAACACTCCATTTTCCAGTTGGTGCTGAAAACAGTGTAAGGGATGGAAATGCCAAACATCAGTTCAGCTCTGCAGTCATTGCAACTCTTCTTTATTCTCCTACTTGGTCACTGCCTCTCATTTTCCTCTCACCAGAGAAGGTGAAAATTGGGATGAATGTAAAAAATGTTGGAGTCAATTTACTGTTTAAAAAGTTCCCATTAAAATGATTGAAAAGACAACAGGTGATTTTCTGCCTCACCAGGCAGGATGCTCACACAGTTCCTCTATAAAGGATGATGTGGATCCAGCTCTCTGCAGGTCCAAAGGAAGATGGGACAAAGATTTAGAAGAGGAATGCAGCAAGGATTTCATGTGACGGCGATTGAGAGACGGGTTCCCAGCCGTCCCTCCATATACACGGAAACAGCATCTGCCTCAAGATACTTTGAATTAAGGAGTAGAGTCCAGCGGGGTACTAAGACCAAACCTCACAAATGCCTTTCCTATTCTTAGCCACTCTGAGGCATCCCCTGGTACTCACTGCTGGGAACAGGATATTGGTCCAGAAAAATCTGGCATGGAGAGCCATCCTTATGTTCTTGGTCTGTGTTTGAACAAAACATTCAGCAGCAAAGGTTTTGTTTCTAAGATTTTGTAACCTTGAAACAGACTTGAGATATAGTTGGCTTTTTTGTTGCTGGAGTTCTGAGACTCGTTAATTATTTAGAGTGACACTTATTAGAACCCCTAGGGGTTTTTTTGGATCTGTGGTTCATTTTGGGTGTTGCTTTAATTATCCTGGTGGACTATGTGTCTAAGACCCATTTTATGTAGTAATTGTAATATGCTTCATCCTTCAGAATGATCTTAAGCCAAATTTTACTCACTTTAATAACAGACATGAAATGTCATTTATACAGAAGGTGAATGCCAGAATACTCAGCAGTAGAAATACAGAAATACCTTTTCTTTTCTCATTTATCATCAAAGGTGAGGAGAAAAATAAATTAAATTTCAAAAATGCAAAATCAATTATAAACTGACATTCTACAAGCCAAGGAAGCGGTTCCAAAGGCAAGAAGCAAAGCAGTAACCAGCAGCTGGTAGATGGCACATGGCTTTTTGTCGGAGAAGAAAAACGCAACCATCCTGCAAAATCCTCTGCCATAAGGCTGTTGGCTGGAAATCCTCAGAATCCTGTCGATGTGTACTATGCCAAGTGCAAAACTTGAGGCAATTTTTCACTCTACATTACCTAATTGTGAGATCTTTCTGTGATGTTTCCTGCTCGTACATTGACCTGTGCCAGGAGAAGCGTTTCCCCTCGTGCTGCCTGGCTGGCATCTGGCTGTGACAGCAAGGGCAAACAGGAAAGCAAGTTTTTGGCACCAAACTGCTTCTGGATAGACAGACACCAGGACTAGGCACCACAAAAGTACCAAACTTTTGTTTAATGAAGTTCACCTTCTCAATGAAAACTGCCTTGAGGCTACTTCCCACTTCAAGAGTGACGGTTTCACATCTGCAAACATTTAAATACAACATACTCCTAACCAGAAAGAGTCCTGGTATGGTATATATGAACTTCGAGGTAACAAATTCAAGCCATTTACTAACAAGTTTGAACTTAGCAAGTCCTCCATACTTTAAATCATCTTCCCTTTCTGAACTGAGTACTGCTACCAGAAGCTGCACACAGCCACAGAGAAATCCTGTTTCACCTGAGGCCTTTCCCACTGCTCTTACCTGCACATCTTCCTGTGCTCAAGTACTCATTTTTCCCAAGGTTTTGGCCCACTCTAAACACAGCCTATAGTTCTAAACACAGCCTGTAGTTCTACATTCAGGATCATTATAATGATTTTTAGTCATTTTGTTAGAGTGATTTTTTGTTAGAATGATTTCCTGTTATTTTCCAGATTGCTCCAATGAAGGTGACAAACTACACGGACCCCACCCAGGCCTGCCTCATTCAAATCCAGTAGATGAGCTTGGTACCCCCAAAAAAATACTGAGTGTGGTCCCAATCGCTGCAGGCTAGACTCTTTAATGTATAAAAAATGGGTTAGCTGCCACCCAGTATCATGTAAATAGAGGTGGTTAAATGAGAATCTAAAATAATTTAGGTGCCTGGTAGAAGGCAGTTTTTAGTACATGTAAAATTGGCTTTTAGGAGGTTCTGGAAGCACACCAGGTAAGGAAAAAAATAGAAAAGACAAAAGATAAACTAGTTACAATACCTGGAGATTAGATACAGCAAAATATGTGTCAGCGAGACAGCAGGCAGTACACAAAGCCTTGCTCTAGGCAAAAATTAGACAGCAATGAATTACCTTTTTACAATTATTTTGCATTAAAAAAAAAGAAAAAAAAGATGTCTTTTCTAAAGCTTCCTGCCAATGCATGCCTTGCACCCCACAGCAAAATCAGACACCTATTTAGCAAGGGGTAGGAGCATCCTGGCCTCCAGCTGGGAGCAGGGAGCTTGTGGGAGCCTGGCTGGTGATATCTCCAACAATTATGAAGGCTTCTTATGCTGAAGGCAAACAGTGTTCCTGGGGTCCACTTGTGCCACCTTCCTGTAGCCTACTGCCAAGTAAATCTTCCTCCATTAACTTCATGAGAAATAACTATTTTACCTGAAATCAAATATAATGAGTAAACATTGCAAAACTACCATATTTTCCAGAAATTAGATCTATTCTGTGCAACTGCAACATTGTCTCTCAAACAGTCCAGTGTAAGTTAATCTTTCTATACGCTGTTGAATTTTTAAAATAATGTATTTAGCCCACATAAAATCACGCATAGTACCAATCAATATCCATGACATACATTAAACAGTGTGCCATTACAGCGTGATACTTCATCTCAACACCCATCCCATCCAGTTGGATCATTTTTCCTCCATTGGAATGACTCCAAATCCTCAAATTTTAATGAAGGGCTGTTGAAGTAGGGAAAAATGTAGTTTGGAAGGAGTTCAGATACATGAATTCCATGTACAGAACAGATTTATGACCTATATTAACAGCGATAATCCTGTGTCTCAGTTCCTCTGAAATGCAAAGTTGTGGCTCAGTTGTTTTAAATCCATTATCATCCCCCAACGGTGGTCTAGTGATGTCTAATCGCAATCAATAGCCAGTAATGAACCACAGTCATTAATCCCATTTGCATGTTTGTACAAAGCATCATTTTTAAGCTGCATATTCATATGCAGAGAGAGTTCAGCGAGTGCACAGAGATTTTGCAGCCGGTGGAAAGTTCTGCACTGGGATTTGAACATTCCCAGGCCCCCGGAAGGATATTTAACTCACACTGTGTAATGATCCTGACAGCGAAGGCCAAGAAAACACACAGGACAGTGCATGAGCCCAGTGTTTGTACTTGGGGCAAGTGATGACCTCACTAAGCCATGCCCTGTGGGGGGAATGAGTTAATGGAGACAGCGATCAATAACAATCTAACTCCAAGAGGGAAGGAGGAATGGAAATGCTGAACATGAGCAGAATCCTGGGCTGGTACAAGAGAAAGCAGAATAGCAAAGTGAATATAAATTTCCACCCTTTCTGCGAAAGTCTTTGCATGCAAACTGAATTTTCATCCAGAAGGCCATGCAGCCTAAACACTGACTGCTCAGGAGAGGGGGGGACACCAGAAAACCCTTCAAACCCAACAACTCTCAAAGGTGATCTGTTGCGGTGAGCTGGGAAGGGGAGGTCAAAAAAGATATTAGACCATGATTTGGTCAAAGAAAAACCCCTTCTTGGTTTTCTGGAGAAAGCCTCGCCCATCCACTTATGCATATTCATGTACCCCTGAACCACTTATGCATATTCATGTACTCTGCAAGCTGTAACCAAATCCCTATGCCTGCCCCTTGCTCCCATTGGTTGGTTTGTAACACCCGCCCTTCTCTCCCTCTCTCCCTATTGGCTGTTCTGTATCACCCCGCCCCCTCGGGTGTCCCTTATAACCCCGTGCCAAGCGGAAGTCCCCCCTCTCGGTTCCTAGGTCGCCATGTGGATCCTCTCCTTTCCCGGGGGGTCTACGGAATAAAAGCAATGGCGGCCAGCCCGAGGGCCACCTCCATCACCTCTGGGGGCGCCTTACCATCATTCGCAGGGAGGTGCAAGGCCCACAGCGGCCATGAGTGGGTACAGCTAGCTAGCAGAGGTGCTAACCTCGCCCGAGCCCCCGTGCAGGGGCCTTGAGGAACACGCAGCAGCTTGTCCCACTCAGCACCAGAACCTGCAGGCGCAATAATTTTAAACAGTGATCTAAACCATGGACACAAACACCGTGGCCTTCTCCCTCTGTTCCCCATTTGTTTTATATACACAGTTCTCAGATGCAAAGGAAATAACTACCACAAACTAAGAACTTGGTTCCACATCCACGTCCCTCAGCAGTCAAACAAGTCCTGACGCTCATTCCCAGTTGGACAACTTCTCCCGCTACCTGTGCTATGGCAACTGCTTTGTACCTGGAATTCCCCAGATTATTGCAGCCACAGAGCTTGAGGGGAAACACAGAAACACAATAAATGACTCTCTGATTCATACCTGGAGTTTGTGCTCCAGACAAAATCTTGTAAACACTCTAAATATTTGGGGGTTATTTTCAATTCAAATATCTTAGATATTGCCTCAATTGAATTGCCATTCTCTAGTCAACTCTCACACTAATGTTTGTTATTTTAATGGCTGCACTTTAGGAAAGGCTCATTTTAACAATATAACAAACCCAGATATCTCCTTAGCCACTCCACTAGAACCCTTGCAGCAGACTTGAGGGAAAATACAATTGCCTTTATTGCACAGAAGAAAGCAATAATGAACCGAGGATGTTAAAGGCATCAAGATTATAACTGCGCTCAGAGAAACATAACACAAGAGATTCTATTAAGAGAGATGTTTTGATGTGTATAACGACTCTGAACAGAGTGAGAGCAACCCGTTCAAGATCAGAGCAGTGAACTGAGACTCCCCAGCCCCAGAGAGATGGAAGCTCCCTCTACAAATCCAGCTCCCCAGCACAAAATGCTGATGAAGCCAGAAGAAAATCTAAACTACTCAAAATCCGAACCCACCACAGTAAACAACAGGTTTTTCTCACAGCCTAAATAAATGATCAGCACAGCTGAACTGCTTCTGGTGACTCCTAGGCAGCAAGAGCTGCAGGAACAGAAAATCAGGGAGATGTGCAGGAAGAGGAACCAAGAACTCCTTGTAGAGCAGACAAATTTCTGCAATACTTTCAGAGAACACACTCGTGGCTTCACTGAAGCTGAACTAATAGGTTTAGAAATATCCCGTCTTATTGATATTCTATAAAGAGATTTCAACTGCCTATTCCTCCACCCTTTCTCTATCAAAGTGGTTATCATAGAGAAATTTCTTTCTTTCCTTCAAGTAAACACCAAATCTAATTACCCACACAGCTGATCAGAAAGTTTCCTTGCAATTTCTAAGTCAAAACAATTACATCAAAATAGTGATTCTGAATAACTAAATAAACTTTTGTCAGAAAAAGAAAGATTAACTTGACATCTGTTTTGTGAAATTGATAATCACAATGTCTTTTCAATCTAATATCAGATTGGTTTAAAGCTCCCAAAATTAAATATGTCTGTTTTCAGGTCAAAAATTCAGGTAATGGGAGAATGTAGCACACAAGATCATCACTTAAGAAAAACAACATCATTTCTACGTAAGCTAAGCACTCAGCACATTTGAAAACTTTACTTTATGGGCAAGCATAACATTTAAACGATAAATTATGGAGATAAGGTAATTAAATAATAAATTAAACAATACTACACAAGGACTAGCTAACTTTTTATCCCAATTAGGATTTCTACTGTATCCAAGGTCACGCATTGTGAGTATGGAGATTGAGGTCTTTTAAAAAGAGCTTTTAAAGAGAAGTTTTGCACCTGTGATGGAGGGGCTGCAAATTAATCAGGAGAAATGGCATTAGTTTATCAACAGGTTTTCAATTACAGGTGTTGAAGTTCAGTACGTGTGTAAAGCCACCCGTGAAAGCACCTACAGAGTGCTTTCAGCAAAGGGCAGCATTTTATTACAAGGGATTTTCTTCCTGTAGTTATTGCAAATATACATTTGAATTGCTCAACAGGAGGACTGCTGCTTCTGCCAACCATTTCCTCCCTCTCCTCTCGCCAACTGTCCTCAGCACTTCTCTCTCCTGCTGCTCGCTGAATTATTGTAATGGAGATATTATTAGTGCATCACTAACTCGGAGTGGTCAGTATTTCCACCAACTAAGAAATACACGCCAAAGGTAGTTTTTCATCACAGCCTGGTCATTCTGGGTGAAAAGTGAAGCCTATTCAGTAACCACACTGTGGAATTGCACACTCTTTGCTTTCTAAAATCAATATAATGATAGACTCTTCAGGTTCCATGCAACAGGAACATTTTTTGGTCTTTCTATTGTCAGGGAAAACTACTTCTTTCAAGCAGAGGTAACATCCTTGGAGAACATTAATGGCCTAATTATGAATGTTTCTGAAGGCAAACCTTCCAGATGGCACGCGGGCTGCCACTGCAACCACCTCAGAGCCAGAAGATGAGAAGCGCTGGGGTAAAGAAGATACCTGAGGATTTGGCAACGAAGAAAATCTCCAGAAGTTTGGACATCTGGGAATCCCAGCCTGTGTGAGGAAATTCTCCTCAGCATGGCAGGAATCGCAGAAAAAAGGCAACTTCTGAACAACAAATCAGGATCTGAATCTGTAGCAAAGTTACAGTTGTTATCGGTCCATATTTTCCAAAAGTGCATTGCAGAACTGAGCTCTCTAAAGAAAATAAAAATGAGATATAAACACTGTTTTTTCTTGAAATAGATACTCACCAATAGCTAACAGAGCTCTCTGAAATGAAAACATACTTTATGTATATATTTACATCTCAAAAGCCCACAGAGAATAACCAACAGTTCCACGTGCCAGAAGAGATTACTGTGGGTAGAAACATTTGGCTTGTGGGAGTGGGTGGAAGGGGAAAAATTTTAATCAAATCCATTACCTGGTTATTGATTTCTCTTTGCCAGACTGATCCTGTAGAATACTTATGGAGCCTTTGACATTGAGATGTTTGGCCAAAGATATTGGATTAGACTAAGCAAAAGCTGAGCTTCTCATGTAATCTCTCATATTTCATTTATATGTGATTTATTCCTTTGTCCAGCAGAGGCTTTTTATTGATAAAAATAATGAGATTGAGAATCACAAAGGAAATCTAATGCCCATCCAAACATATTTGTGAGGTAAAAATAGTAGGCTTTGTAAGCTTGAGAGAGAATGATATTATGTTAAGACTGTTTCCTTGTATAAAAAGTATGAAGCTTATCAAAGATTTTGAAATAAATAAAGCTACTTTTGAAATTAAAATTTTGCTATACTTGAAAACACCATGCACACAGTGAATACTGTACACAGGGGAACTGAATGAAAGACTTCTGAAATAGTTCTTTTCCTTGCAGAATAAATGAATACAACTTTTTTTCTTTTGACTCCTGTATTAGCTCAGTTTGATAAAACACCTTAACAGATGTCTCAACTGCTAAATATGATGTGTTACATAAAGCCAGTTAGATGACTGAAAATTAATCGTGCCACTCAAAAGAAGCTTCTTACCACTGGCAAATTTAATATGTAATCTGGTAACTACACGTTTTACTGAACTATGCAGGAATTCAACATCCTCTAAAAAATTAAATCATTATGCCTTTTCATTAAATAGTGTTCAAAAGTCCTAAGTAGAACATACAGACTATCTCACATTTCCTTCATAGCTATCAATAGTAGTAAAAGGATAAATAAAACCCATCCGTTTCTGCAGTGAGGCCTGATTTAGGTTTCAAAGACTATTTCAAGGCACAAATCAAAATAATTCTATTCCACTGATAGCCAACAGGGACCTTTGTCATTAACACGAGTCTTACAAGTCTTTTTATGTTAATGCTTAGAGGGGAGTTGGTGGCTTTCAAGTCTCAGCCTTGTTTAATGTATAGCGTGAAGTTCAGCATTTGCAACTCCAAAGTCACCAGGAGGAGTGTTCTGTAGCCACTGTCCATGGACCTTTTATTACCAGCAATCTCCAAATCCCTTCCCTGGGAGGCCTGGCAGTCTGGCCGGTTCAGTGGCCAGGCAGAGGGTGAAGGCTGACATTCTCCTCCTCCCTGGCTCCCAGGTGTGCACAGCAGCTCCCTGAGCAGCCTCACCCACCGAGTTCTGCCTTGCTTCAGCTCCTCACTCTCCAGCTGAAAGATGCAATTGATGGAACCCTCTAATCTAAACACTGACTGATCATAAAACCACTTCCAAGATTTCTGTGCTGTCCATAATGAATCCAGCAGTTCCCTGAATGTGCAGACAGAACATATCCCCGGGATGTGCTGCACATCTCCTGCTCACCTGGGCAGCTCATGCTCAGTACCCAATTCCTCTAGAAGTACCTGACCAGCTGGAAGTGCATTGCAGAGCCATACGGTGCCTGCACAGTGAAATATCTGTGAGGTCCAGGGATTGGGCAGTAATCCCACAAAAGCACACACAACTCTAACACCACCAGAAAAACAACCTGGAGCATGGCAAACAGGAGGGTCCCTGAGCATATCACTGTGGAAACTACTCCATGATGGGATTTGAAATGATCCCCGATGAAGCTGAAATTCCAGCCTGTTCCTTTCTCGACATCTCTAGGAGCTTCCTTTGGTCCTGCTGGTTTACGTGTACAGTGTCACCTTGGTGTGACTGCTGACCCAGCCTGGGCAGTGGCTCCAAAGGATAACAACACCCAACACTTTAAAATCACTGACTCCAAACCTTTCTTCATTTCCTCCAGAGGACAGATTTTTTGCAGAGCCCAAAAGTATATGTGAAGGTCTCTAATAAGAAAGAGCCTGCAGTAGCACAATCAAATCCCACTGCTTAATGTTAAATTACAGCTTCCATGCAAACAAACGCTGCAGCATTTCAATAAAACAAACAAACATTAGATTGTAGCAACATCTTGTAGATCCTGGAGTCGTAACTTCAGCAGTGACTGTTTATTCTGTAAGTCCCCCTAGTTTCACCAAATAACTACAGCATCAAATCTTGGAAGCCAGTACATTAAACAAAATGGCATAATTTATAATTCCTGCTTCTTCTCATAGAAATAAAAATGAATCTAAGAATGGCATTGTGAATTATTAAAGTACAAGGAGAAATATATTTGATATTAGTAGAATTTTTTAAATTATCTTGCTACTGTGACTAAAGAACCTACTCTTCTCAGTATGGCTTCAAGTGCTTTTCATTTGCTGAGGCCCTGTACCATCCTAGTTATTTAAAAAATACTATTTGCAACTTGTAACAAGAAAGCAGTCTTATCTGATACTAAAGATACTTATCTTTAGTATCAGATTTTGTGTGACTCTCTTCATACCATGCAGATGTTTCTCACCACACACTGATACCTGAGGATATTATGATTGTCAAGAAGATTGGTGTGGATTGATGCATCAGCACCTCCCAGCACTGAGACCCTCCTCAGCAGCACAGTCTGCGGGGAGCCAAGAGCAGCAGAGGTGGGGGATGAATAAAGAAGCACACCTTGTAATTCACCTTGATAATCAAAGCACTTTGGGCTCTCGAAGAACAAAAGCATGTCCACTGAGAAATTCTGAAGTGGTGCCTGGACCTGCCAAGCTGTCAAGTCTGATTTTTGCTCCTCAACGTTTCCCTCCAAGCACAGAGTCCTGTGAGACGCAGTGAGCAAGGAACAGTGTCAGCCCGTGCCTGCTGCCTCAGAACATCTGAGCCTGGCTGGATCAAATCCAGCTGCCGCCTCTCCTTTCTGGGACTGCCTTCCCTCCTGAATTTTGGCCCTTGCTCCCATCGCTCCTCAGAGGTTGTTCCACATCCTCCCTCCCTTCCTTGATTACTATTCTGCTGGGCTTTTCAGTCTATCCTTTTTCCACACAAAGTCATCTCTGGATAGTTTCTTCACAAATGGTAAGATAAAAAAAAGAAATTAAAATAATGTAAAAAATAAAATTAGGGACTTACCTGAGTAAGAATTAATTTCAGTTTCAAAGTTTATTCTGACTTCGATTCTGCTCAGGAATTTGCTTTTTAAAAAGATTTTATAAAAAATTTCTTAAGAGTTTTTGTATGATGAGAAAATAATTTCCACTCTGATAGAGTCTTACATACACAATTCCATATTTATCAGTCACTGCTCTTGAAAACTTTGGGCAAATATCATTATCCTGGTCCCTCTTCCCCACTCCGGATTGTCAGTAACATCTTGTACTGGGTCTTGAGAGACCAACACAGTGCTCAGTCACCCACAGCCTGCTCCCACGTGCTACAGAATTCCCCTAAAAGCTTCTTGTGTGAATTCAAGCCCACCTGGAGTTGCCTTTCCCTCCAGGATGGCCAGCCCATCCAATCTCTCTCCAATTCCTCACATCCATCCTCAATACATTCTGCTAATTCTCTCTCTACAAGGTTGTCTTTCTCCTCTATTCATGCACAGGTTTCCATCTGAGTAACATCACCTCCTTCAGCTTCGAGAAATACCACCCAGAGCTGCCTCTGTTCGGGAAGAACATGGGTTGTCCTTTCAGCCCAACACCTCATCTTTCTCTTCCTTCCCCTCATTGGCACATTTTTCTGGGGCATCAAACATTACACGCCTTTATTTGCATGTTTGATGCATGAATATACTTATTCTATCTCTTCTTTAATTTTTTTATTAATTACTGAGGAGGCAATACCCGCCTCCAGGTTTTCCAATAGCAACAGAACTTACAGAAAATCCACACGGTTAAAAGTAATTGCTGTAGCAACTTTTATATAATAATAAATGGATAGTTTTGATTTCTTTCCTCAGTAACTGTGAGAGTTGCAATAGCAACAGAAAGGACACCAGAAACCCTGCCTCTTTCTTAGGGGAACACGACATTAGAAAGGACTTGACAATCTGAAAACTTTCAGAGCAAGTTTTAAATAGCTTTTAGAACCTACAGTTTGTACTTCTCTTCAATTCAGAAATTCATTGTATTCCACAGAACCAGACAATGTTTGCATGAAAAAGGCTACAAACATTTTAGAAGAGTTGACTTGATTAATATTTATGAATATATTAAGGACATTACATATTGTACCAGCCCACATGCAGGGCAAGAATACAATATTTTACTGTTCACTGGGATTTTATCAGACATTAACACACACCTCTGCCATGCTGCAGAGCTTGATTCTTTAGCCACCCAGGAAGGTTAGTAACAAAGATAAATAAATCTAGTACCTGCCATGAAATATCTTAGTGTAATTAGAGTATGGCCCTTAAAGGTACAGCATTAACATCCTCAGCTTATTCTGGAAACTGGCAGAAGATGCAGATTTTTGTCTGCTATTTTAACTATTTGGCACTCACAGGTGCACTACACAGCTCTTCCCCAGCTCTCCACATTCTTACCACGAAGCCTCTGTGTATGACTGTGACAGGAGACATTCTGACTCCCTCCTTCCTTCACATCTAGAAAAGGCAAGCTGAAAAATAGTAAATTTTTCAACAGTGACAGGAGCTTGAAACAGCTAATTCATCTGCAAAGCAGCGTTCAGCCAGACCAGAGTAAAAACACTGTTTGTTTTTGAAGTTTGACCAGGTGTCACCTGAGTTTCAAAGAAGGAAGCACTGTTCTCCTCCCTCCTCCCAGCTGCCACACGCTGCAGATGACAGGACCTGTTTGAAGTTTTACTTTTATTTCAAAAGCTTAAGGCAATGTTTTACTCTCAGATCTGCAGGGAGCTGCTCTGCTCCCCTCACATGCACAAGTCCAGGCTGCTGCCCTTCATCTCCTGTCCTGGGAGCCACTGCAGGGAGAACACGTGGGGCACCCAGACCCTTCGTGCCGACCCAGGAGCGACACAGCGGCAGCCTCAGAGCCTCAGCACACTCTCGCCTCACCCTGCTTTGATAACAAGTGAAAGAGAGGTGGCTTTCAGCCACCAAAATCACTGTGGAATGAAGCACATTGTCAGTGAGGGGGGAGGAAAAAAAAGACTTGCCCATCCAACAACTCTTTGCCCCTAAGGCTCCATGATGATCCTTAAGGACGCTGTGGTACATCAGTACTGGGAAAGCTTCAAAGGACAATCCTCATTCCTGTAACATCTGGTCCAGAGCCTAAACGACACATTTACCTTGTTACTGCTACTTCCTAGAGTCACATTCTCTCACGGCTCTTAGACACACTGAGGACATATAAACCTAACAGCACTTCAGCTTCAAGTTTCTAGATCTTCCCAGCTACCAGTGAGACTGGCAGCTTTACCCCTATTTACATGGTGGCGGCACAGAGACAACCATGAGAAAAACCCTTGCTCAAGTAATACTCTGTGAGCACATAAACCCCCAGATTTCTGGGATTTTAAGTCATTTGTATGTACAGAAGCATCAGTTAAATGCACATCACAGCTCTACATTTGTTTCTCCTCAAATCATTAGTGCCTGGGTGTCAGGGTGTGGGTTATTGTAGGATGCTGTACCAAGATGATCTGACAGCAGACTCGTGTGGGGCTGCACACAGAACACTTCTCACATCGGAGGTGGAGATTGTTCTAGACCGGATTTTACAGAGGAACACAGAGGAGAAATGATCTCACAGAGGACAAACAGGAAAGACTGTAGAACTCTGGAAGTTCTACCCAGATCACCATTTAATAGCCTAGTGGCACAAAAAAAAAAATCTTTCTTTTCCACTTCTGGGGTGAACATCATTTTACATCTTTAAAATGGGAACAAAACTAGAGGTTATCTACATTTGATTCCAGAAAAAGAAAAAAAAAATCTATTAGGCTCTTCATTTTTACTTAATTGGTTTTACTTCCAGGAAAAACGGATATATAAGAGTCTCCTATCTTAAAAAAAACCAAAAAAACAAACACCAAAAACCAAAACCCCCCAAAAAACTATGATTAAATGTATTCTGCCATATTATGTATTTTATGCAGCAACAGAAGACAATATTTTAACAGCACTGCTTTTGAATCACTCCAGAGCATTCAGCAGGAGTCAATTTATACTGCAAGAGAATAATGATGTACCTCAACTCATTTTAATTTCAATAATTGAATGAGAAATAGGAAAGCCTATTGAAAGGACTGTATTCTGGTCAAAGACTAATGAGAAAATAGTTTTGAGTCTCTGAGTCAGCGGGTGTCATGGTAACAATGCATTATCGAAATCTGATTAGTATGCCCAGCAGCTTTATAAATGATAACATGCTCTTCTAATTGTATTTCCCTTTCTTTCCCTGTGCTAAGTTTTATATTCACAACAGGTAAGAGGTAAAGCCAGCATTCTGTTTATCTGCAAGTTTAAACTGTGTCCAGCACTCACAAACTCTGAAATCTGTCATGCAGCAATAGATAAATTTTCCTACCACCTTAAAACAAGAAGCCCAGCCTTCCATTTCTCTCCTCCTGTATTATATGCAATTATTTAAATTAAATCTTTTCTTCTTCTTTTAAATGTAATTATTTCTGAGGACATACACATGAAACAGAGAACACTGTGAAACACAAGCATCTTAAGAAAAAGCCTGTTTCTCATAGGAGGAAATGATGCGAGGGAAGAGTAAGTGCATGTTTAATTCATCCCAGAAAGCATGACTCCTTGTTCTTGAGGTTTTGAAAAGAAGGAGGGGATTTTCTTGTGTTTAGATGACTGTGTGTGCCTTTGGTAGCTCATTACAAACTCAGAAATCAGGAGGAACCATGAAATTAAATAGGATACATTTCCTCCTCATGAAGAAGAGAGCTAATATTGCCTCATAAAATAAACACAATGAAAATACAAGGTTGAAGGCTTAATAATGCTCCGTTTATAACCGAGCCTCAGGTGAATAGCCTGGCAGACCTTTATTATATTAACAGTAAAGAACTCTATTTAAACTGCTGCCTCACAAATCTGATGCAAAGTAATTTCAACATACAGAAGCTCAGCCTTATCAAATGGATTTTAGTTTCGAGAGTAAAATGGTGTCCTATTTTTCAACAGAAAGCCCAAAAAATCTAATTCATGTTTGCCCTATTTCCATGACCCTCGTAACTTAAATATTTAATTTTTATTTTCACTTTCCTTTATTAATTCAGCTTCAAATCCATATGATGAAAGAGCAGGAAAGCTCATATTCTTATTCTCTAGGTACTCCAAATACTCTTAGTCATATGACAAATAATGCCTAATACAACAAGTCAACTTCTCAGTATTATTAATAATGGGACTGTGTTTGCCATAGTGCACCAACAGGGAGAAAATGAATACAGCAAGACCTGAAAAGCTTATTATTCCTTGTTACGTGCGCTGGCACGGGGACAGAGTTTAAGATGTACAAAATACTAAAACCAATCAATCTTAAGTCAACACTGTGAAAGGCAGAGGAACATTTTATCTACACGTTTGGGAATTCAGCAGAGAGTGCGGGGCCCCCCTGAGAAGAGGCAGCGGAGCAGGCCAGCGAATGAAGGAGCTCCAGGAGGGAGCAGGGCCAGTTCAGGGACTCTGGGCACTGACCTGGGCCTGAAGCAGCAGCCTGAGAGCCAATCCGTGTGACCTTCCCCTGTCATGAGGATGTTCCCATCCGGGAAGCCCCACGTCTTCCACAGGCGGTCATCGCCGCCGGTGAGCACGATGTTTTTCCGGGGGTGTAAAGCCAAGCTGCAGGAGAAAAGAAAGGCAGGTTATGCTCTGTACCAGTTCCATTTTATGTGAAATACATAAGATCCATTTAACTCAGGGCAACAGCCCCAGGAGTCTGATTCTGGATGGACTGAGCAAGCAGTGACGCTTTCTAAGCTCATGAGAATTCAGAATACATGTTGTGGAGATGAACTTCTGCTGCTGCTGAAGAAAACAGAACTGGACTCTGTGAAACCAGAATTGTTTTCACACTCTCTTGAAGTTCCAGTTAACAGTCAAAAAATGCTCTGAAATACTTGGTTAGGTTATGTTCTAACAAACATGCAACAGGGTAACAAGCTGCACCAACATGATTAACTTTCCCACTTACCCAAAATAATTTCAAAAAGCACCGGTGTCAGCCTGTCCCCACTCATGGCCACGGGTGTAAAGTCTCCTACCACTGTGAAATAACTCAAATGATAATTACAGTCCAGGAGCTACAGTCATTGCCGGCACTTTAGAGCCCATTCACTAGGACTAGGTCAGAAAATCCATTTCAATTCTGTACTCAAAAATGTGTTCCATGTTTTCATTTTTTAATATGTAGCACGCTGCGATGTAATGGAAATCATAGACTTAACACACCCCTAAACTGAGAACTCAGTTTATTTTTGATTTAGCAACTGCGGTGCAGCTTAAAATGGATCCAGGGAAGAAAATCAATCTGTTGGAAAGATAACAAGTAGTGTATTTCATATGGATTTGGTTATTTGATTTAAATCATTGTAATGCCTTACTATTTGTTGAACATCAAAAAGTTCTAGTAGTTGACTTTAGTCCCAGGATTGGATTATTTAGATAGATTAAATCTGGAGTTCAGAATCAAAATGCAATAATGGGGAGAGGAATCACAACCTGCGTGTGCACCTATTTCAGCTGTGCATCAGAGCTGACAGCTCGGAGAGAAAAACGCTTATTAAAGCAGAATGAGAGGAGAGAGAGACAATGCTAAGCACCCAAATGGGAAGAAAAGAGAGGACTTAGAAGGCACCATGTTATAAAAATCTCTTTTTTTATTAGTACCTTTCTCCTGCACTCAAAGTATTTAATAAAAATCCTAAACCAGAACCACAGCATCTACTATATAGGGAAAAATAATTCCCTCTATCAAATCCATGCTAAAAATATATTTATGCCAACTAGAATTTCATCAGAAAGCATCTATTCTTGCAGTTTAATGCCCAGCCTAGGAAGATTCCTACAGACTCATCAGTTGAATCCATCTGCTCGAGAGAGGAGCCTGGGATTTACTCATTCTCTAGTTTCTTAGAAAAAAAATGTTTTCTATCTTTTCCTAAAGAGGATAAACGTCCTCTGCATTTATAGGAAAAAAGAGAAGGAGCGAATGATGCTATTTAAATTCTCCAGAGATGCACAGAGAGCAGTTGTATCACTTAGATTGGCCACAACAGATATCTAGAAGAGCAAGAGGGGAATAGAGATAAAAGGAGAGAATTAAAGGCTGAGAGAAGGTACCAGTGGCCTGCAAATTACAGGACGAGAAGAGCTGTCCCAGAATCCCTTTTACTACGGAGACCTCTGAAGCACCAACAACCCACTGCTGCTATCTGCATATGAATACATCTGACATTATTCTCTTAACCTGCTTCAGATACTTCAGATCCCCTTCGGTTTTTCCCTCCAGATGTTTCTGCTCTTAGTGGGGGCTGTTGTGAAGCCTTTCCATCAGTTCTCTTACATTCTGCCTGAAGATCTGCCTTCTCAGTTCCCAAGGTGCATTATACAGCCTCAGATCATCTCCAGTTCACCTTTCACGCAGAGAAAATTTAACCTGGTGCTTTCCTCTGGACCCTGACTCTCCTCCTGAACAATCCTTACGCCCTGGCCAGGCTGCAGCTGTGCTCTCGTCCATCCTGCCTCAGCTCCCAGGAACATTCTGCCTACCCTGCAACCCTCCCAACACAAGTTCAACTTCTGAAATGCTCAAACTTCTGCAGTGACCAGACATTCCTTTTGGAGCTTTGAGAAAATCCATAAAGTGAATTTCATACGGAAGAAAATATCCTGCCGTCCGTACGAAGGCTGCAAATTTGCTTTCCACAGTCTTTCCTTTTAATTGCAGAGCTTTTGTAAAATGCTGCTGCTGTCCAATGTTTTTCTTCCTCCATGCCATTTTTACAGGCACACAGTGAACACCATTTAATTAACAGCAAATTTGTGGCACGACTGCTGTTGAGCTGCTTCTGAGAAAGGGAAGCCCATTCATCCAAAAGGCATTCTATATGCAACATTAATTAGGCACCCTTGTCTTTATTTCTGGCAATCCAGCATTGTATAGATTTTTGGTTCATCTCTGTTCACAGGGTCTAATTATTTCCAGCACAGAAGACTTTGGGTGGATTGGAATGGAAATCAATAATGGAACATGTGTGATAGGAACATTAGTCTTCTCCTCCTCCTTTGGGATAAAGTGGGATCGGTGGAGACTCAGCCAAGAAAAAAAAAACAAACCCAACAAAAAACCCTCTCGGAGATTTGCTGCTGTTGAGTATATAAATACCCTTGTTTACACAACTCACTCTGGCATTAGAAGACATTCTCATCTCTTCAGCTCTTGCCACGGTAGATATATAGTACTCCCAGTAATTTGCTTTCAAAACAATCATCGATTACTTTAATTTATTTTGACTGAGCCATAAATAAAAATACAGTATCTTCAGATGCAAAATACTTTCAGTCTCAGCACGTTCCACACTTGACCACTTCACACACATAAAACCAACCTTCAGGTCAAAAAGTGCTGCACCCAAAGCTGCCTGGGTGTTTCATACAGCCACTAACTTGAGGGAGGGCAGATCACGGATCCACGTGGAGGAAAACTTCCTGGCAAGAGGGTTTCTGGAACACTAGAACCAATGTGCCATGACCAGCCTGTTCTCCTGGCTCTCAGCATACCCTCAGGTATTACCCAGGTCGATGGTTTCCGTCATGCTTAGGAGAAGGGACTGGTCATTCCACACACAAAACCGACAGTGCTTGTATGTGAAATAAAAACCTAACCTAAATTGTCTCAAAATTAGCCACTCTGAGAATGAAAAACGCGAAATTAATGACCAACTTAGTACTCCTAAGTGACTTATCCAGCCTCACCCAGTTGCTCTGTGGCAGAAACAAGGACAAAAATCCAGTTTTCTATGGATTCACATATAGGAGTTATACAGAAAAGTATGTTCTCAATATAGACAGCATTCAGCTGCCAAATTCTAATACAGCATTGTACTGAATATTGCTTGTGATACATAATTTTTAGAACTTCATGATTTGATCAAATTTATTTGCATTCCCGGGTACTGGCAAAGAGGTTTGTTGTTAATGCCAGTAGCTGCTTTCAGACCAGAAAGCTCTTCTGCTGCATTTCTTGCTCCAAAATATGAGAGCAGCAGAGCTCCTCCAAGATTAAAAAAAACAAACCCCAAACGCATTTTTCCTAGTGACAGAAACATTTCAGCCAACATTTTCTTACACAAAAAATCAGCCTTCCTCACCATACCTACCACAGGAAGTTTTGGGCTGAGCAATACATTTGAGTGAAGTTACAACTGGCTGAAAACCTCGGTTTTATAGTGGAAACTGTTGGGAAATTGCTGATATTTCTTTGTGCCATCAGGGCGGGTTTTTTGGAGGCAAGGACATGACATGCACTGAATTCCAGAGGATGGATACTGGTTACAGCCTCAGAAAAGAACAAATATATATAAATAAGAGGGCATCGACAGCCCTACTGAAATCAGTGATATTGTTCACATGCACGTACTTTGTTATATTGCTGGACTGCGCCCTAAAAATCTCAGAGTTTGTAAAAGCCAAAATATTATTTCAGGCCTGATTTTGCTGCACATGAGCCAGTTGTGCTGAGATAAAGGACAAATTAACCTAAGCATTAGGAACAGTTCCTGTGGCAATGGATGTGTGAACTGCACAACCTAACCATGTTTTCCCACCTCTGAGCTGCCACACAGCTGCTGCCACCTAGTTTGGTCCCAGGAACAGCTGCTGGGTGTGTGTGGGGTGGCCACTGCTCCCTCACTCCCCACGCTCCAAGGATCTCATTGCAAAGAGGGTCAACCCATAAATTTATCACAGGTAAACGAGTAGGGCCCACACAACACAAATCACATCAAGGGAAGGCCCGTTTTTACCTCACGATGGACTGAAGGGTGGCAGCGGCACCAGTCACGGAAATTCCCTCGCTTCCAGAGGGGAAGGGGAGTGACAGAAAACACGGAGGTTACCCTTTGGCTGCAGCACATCCCTTATTTGCCTCCTTACCTCCATGATGGTAGATGAGGACGAGGAAAAGCGAGGCAAACAGCAGCACTCCGAGGGCAGCAGGGCCGGCTCCAGCCGCTGCCCACACAGACCCACGGAGCCCCTCGGCAACACGGAGAGGCCTCGAGGCAAACAGACCAAAGAAAGGGCACAAACTGCCAGACAAATGCTCTCAGCCAAGATTAACCTGACAATAAACTAAAACTAAACACATCACAACAACCTAATCAATCATTTTGCCTGCTACAACTCACCCTAACTTGCCTTCTTTGAGCATCATCTCTCTAATATAGTCATTTCTACCACCTTTTTTATCTTGGCTTGAGTTACCTGGTCTCACCTGACAGCATTCTTCAGTAATAATTATAACCCTGACATTTAATTCAGGGTTTTATTATGCAACCGTAGCACAACTGAATAGCTTGCATTCCTGTTCGAGGTCTTAAAATTTATCTTTTCTTGACAAAATGGAACAACAGAGAAAATAAGAGCTAAAACAGACCAAAAAAAAGATAAAGCAAAAAAACCCCATGAAAGAACATAAGAAGGGGAAAATACTCAGAGCACAAAGCTCCTATCTTTTGTTTCATTTATGTAAATGCCCGTCTGGAAGTCAGTGATAGATCTCAGTCACAGCAACGCTTAAAAAACTCTATCCTGTCTGGTGAAATTCCTGGCTGCTTCCCAAGCTCCTATGACTCAGGATTTGGGAGGGAGAAAACTTGCTAGAATCTCAGCGTACCTGAAGTTAACCTTCTGGACTGCCCAGCAGACCTTGGTACACCCTAGAAAATAATGAGAAAACAGCCTTCCAGAAACCTGAACTTCTATCTCTAGAGGCCGAGCAACTTCCTAATTCACAGTCGAGTTTATGTACTCATTCTAGTCCTCATGCACACAGAATCTTCACTCTCAGATGTTCAGCAGCAGCAAACATATTTATTCCTGTGAAGTGGAATAAATTCACACACTTTCTAACTTGGCAAACCCAGTTCTCCTCTCAAAAAGAAACAACTCCAGGAAGTGGACACTCCATACAGTATACAGTGCCTCCAAAAATAATTGTATTAAACACATCACTGTAAGTCCCTGATACAGACACAGTTGTGATAAATTCAGAACATCCATTTTATGGTGTTCTCTGACCACTTTCTGTTTATCCACTCCATGTTCAATTATCAAAACACTTTAATTTGTATTAAATGTGTTGTAACCTACCCAGGTTTTACTGCATTAGATCTGACTGTGTACATACTGTGCCAACATAAAATAATTTTCTTCTTAACAACAAAGTTTGGCCCTGGATCAAATCTGAGAAAAAGTCAAAACTATCCTGTTGATCTGCATGCGTTTTCAGAGGTCTCATCCTTTGAAGACACATGCATATTCCTGAATTGTGCAGTACCAGTACTGCTGACTTCACAGCATATTAACTTAGAAACATCCATAATCCTGTTCAAGATCGAGTCCTTAACAAGATCAGGGCAAGAGGATTTTTCTAGAACCTATGTAATAACATGCAAAGTGTTTATGTCATTATAGTCTCGTGTACTGTGAACCTCTGCAACCTAACATTAAGCCTTTTATCTAGAATGCCTGTAAATAACAACAGGCACGAATCTAAATTACTTCTTAGAGAATCTTTACTTATTCATTCCTTTTATTGTGCTTACAAGGTTGCTGATAATTACTGCTGGCCAAAGGGAAAAAAAAAAATCACTTAGTCTACAGCATCAGCTGTTACACATTACAGAAACAGCTCCTTTCTAACCTGCCCTAAACCAGAGCAGCAGGCAAGGAACAAATCACCTTCCCCCACACAGAGAACCACTGCTTATTTTCAGTGCAAAATCTGGGGGGGTTGGCTTGATTTTTAAATTTATTTAAATTGTAATAAAGTTTAGATGCTGACAAAGCTGTGACCAGAACAAGAGACAGCTCAAATAGCTGGGGTACTTTTTGGTAAGACTGAGGGTGCTATTAAAGAAACCAACTAACTCAGGAGTTGCTTGCTGTGACTGTAGCTCACAAGCTCTTATTTAATATGTATTTGAATCAATTTTTCAAGCTTAGTCAACTTATTAGGTAAGCAGCATACTTTTGGGAGAAATAATTAAACCAAAAGCAAAAAGAATGAGAGAAGCAACAAACAAGTAGATGCAATTAAAAAGTTAAAACATTGACATCCTTTCCTAATATCTTTCCTCTGGAGTGAAAGCTGCACTTCTGTGCCTGAGATGATTTATGCCATGATTCACACTGCCCGTCGCTCACCTTTCACTATCCTTTTATGAAAAATGCTACATCACTTCTTTCAGGGCAAGGCAGCCCCACAGGAGTATTAAATCACAGCGTCCAAAATAGCACTGTAACGAGATTAGCTTGGATCTGCAGCCTCTGGAAGCCAGCTCTGGAAGGGATCGCAGCTCTCAGGACAACTCTCCGGAGCAGCAGGGGAGAGGCACGGAAAACCAGGGTCAGACCATGGGCTAGGCTTGGCAAAGGAAGTGCCCTGGATTTTCACACTGCACCTCTGCTTGTGAACCAAGCAAAGGGAAAGGCAATGTTGGCCAACTTGGCTAAAACTTTCTGTACTCAATACATCACAGTTGCCTCCTTTTTTGTCCTGTGCATTAGGTACTTGTCGGGTACAGAGATAATGGCTGGGCTTCCTTTGGAATGAAAGAGATGGCTTTTCTAAAAGGCTCTTCTAGCTTGACTAGCTTGAAAAGATGCAGATTGCTTTCACAAAAGCTTCTACCTGTGGCATGGTTTGAATTAGCTTCCATCATTACTGTTCACAATTCCCAGTCTTCTGTTGCATGGCAGCTTTTTCACAGATGATTAGGAGCAGTGCTGTGGTATAAAAGAGTTTGGAAGAAAAAGTACTCGAGACTTGCCAGTTGGTAAATTCTGCTAAATTATCAAGGTTGATAAAGGAAAATATTTAAAAATATAATTTGCAATTAGAGCATCGAACTAACTCAGATTTCCAAATTAATAAGAAACCAAAGCATTACCATTTCAAGGTCAGTTTCCTGCCAGTGTTTCTTTCTCACTTTTGGAGGCAGAGAAGGGTTTAATGCTCTGTGCTTTATTTCACTATCGTAATGCTGAAAAAATGCTTCCATCAACAGAATTAATGGAAACTCTTGTGGGAAGAAAGTTACATAAATAAATAGTTTCTTCACAGTTAGGACTAAGAGGCAAAGTCAGTAGCTATGAATCACGTTCTTCCTCTGGTGATCTCTGCACCCAGGTGCATGTGTATGAGAGAGAAATGGATTTTGGGTTCAGAAAGTCTCTAGTCCCACGATCCCAACTTGTAGCTGCAGACCCACAAGGCTGTGCTGAGTCTGCCCCACGGGGTGGACAGCTTTTCCCACTAAAAGCAGCCATTCCACTTTTCCAGGACATTTCAAGAGAAAAATCTTTCAAGCTATTTATTCTACTCTCATCTCCTGCACAATTACAGACACATGTGCTGAAAGGCATCGCCTTGTCCACCTTGGGCTGAGGAAGGTACACCCAGCACAGATTTGTATAGCTTCTCCTTGAAAAGTAGGTTCTACAACAGCTCTACGTGGCTTTTTCTGGGGTTCGGGCTTCAAAAAGTGTTTTGTAAAACACAACCCTCATCACTGTGAGTGTAAATAGCAAAAATTCCCCTTAATTCTTCACTCAGGAATATGGAGGAAATTTCCTTCTCCCTTTTGTCTTAAAATCTTTATATATCAGATGGTTGTTACTAACGTTGTCTTAACTTAGGCAAACTCAATTCTCTAAGTGATGTAGTTTTCCAGAGGTTTTTTAGAAGCCATAACCAAGCATGGATACGGCATGTCAACTCAGACCTCACCAGCCCTAATTTGGAGTAATTACCCAACATCACAGACACAGCATCCCTCTTCGCACATTCCAGAATTACATTTCCTTAGTTTGCAACAGCAGTGTATTGTAGACCTTGTTACCTGTTTTTCCTCTTAACAGATATTGCCTGTCTTGAATGTGTGTATCTAAATTCTTTTTCCTAAATACATCATGTGGCACTTCACTTAATTCGAGTTCATCTTGCTGATTTCAGACCATCTCTGCAATCTGCCAAGTTTATTTTGAATTCTGATCTGATACAGAAAAGCATTTTCAGATCCTCACAGCTTGGTGTCATCTGCATACTTTATAAGCTACTCTGTATTCCACCCTCCTCACTGCTAATGAAAACACTGAACGGAACTGATTTCCAAAGCAAATTCCCAAACTGAAACGCAGCCTGTGGAGTTCAACCAAGAGGTTCCTGGCCCAAGCCACTACATTGGTTTGTACTAAAACTCACCCTTTAGAAAGAAACACAATGCATTTTAAAACCCTAAATACAAGAAAAGCCCCCATTTCTTCTGCTAAATTGTTGTGATAGCTAATTATCCTGGTTTAACTTTGTAAAATTTTACTTTAAAATCAGGCCAGCTGCATACTATACTCTACTACATCAGAGAAAATATCCATAGAAAACACAGAGAATTATAGCCAGACTCTCCCATATTCCACCATATCATTCCTTAGAATTCCTATGGATTAATCTTCACAGGCAGTAAGAGGTTAAGAATTTCTGAATATTTGGTGAGACTTGAACAAAGCAACGCTGTTTTAGGAGAAACAAGTCATATTTTTGTTTGCAGTTCCTGGCTCTGCTACGGAATCATGTACAATCACTCACAGAAAATTATTACCCTCCTGGACAAAGCCAAGCCTTTGGAGACCGTGGAATTTCTAGAATGTTTGCTACACAATATTTGGCATATCTGGCAAATTCTCTTCTCATCTTTCCTCCCCATTTGCTGTCCATAGGCATTACACAGAAGAAAGCAGAAAGCAAAGCTCTTCAAAACTGGAAAACCACCTTAGAGAGGCCCAGATCCACATAACTTTTTGACAACTAGAAAGAGGTCTCAGAATTTCCTTCAACTTCCAGCATGCACGGCGAAAAAGAAGTTGGAATAGAAGAAACAAGAGACTCATTTTGAGGGACACTCACAGAGGGAAAAAAAAAGCTGAAGACATATTCCAAGTGTTGTTACTTAGAGATTTACATTTTGACAAAGCCCTGAAAATACCCCTCGTACTGAACGTTGCCCACACACAGAACAATCTTCATGGTTGACTCTCCCAGTTGCCGCATATTCCTTTACCTCTTCTTAGACCCAAAAATTACAACATACCAGCCCCTGGAAATGCTTAAGGGGAAATGCTTAGGTAGTTCTAGCCTTTATAAAGATGCATTAAAGAGGATTGACAGAAGAAGAGTCTGGAATAATAAAAACATATACATATTAAAAATGACTGCTGAAACTCATGAGTTTCTCTGATACATATGGGAGCTTTACAGCCAAGTTGCAGGAGTTATCTGAAAGGAGTTGTCTTCATTCTGTTTAAAATGTAATGTTTTTCATGACTTACTGATATCTACAAAACAACCCCCTGAAGACTCAAACTCATGCAAGCTACAAATTTTCAAGTCGAAGCATATTTGGAATGAAACGCCTTTTCCCAAGTCATATCCAAACGAAAATGATGGGATTCCAGATTTCAGTTTTTCACCTTTGTTAGCATTTTCACCATCTGCTGCCATTGGCACCATCTCCTGCCATTTACAGACCCCAGATTCATGTTCCAAAGCGGTTCGAAATCTTAGGATGGTCCCAAGGACCTAAACGTTCTGCTGTGCCATGGATTTAGCCTGTTAAGCAGCTGGCTGCAGTCAGCCAAGAATCATAGAGTATCCAGAGCTGGGACCCACCAGGATCATGGAGTCCAACCCTGGCCCTGCCCAGGACACCCCAATAGCAATCCCACCCTGTGCCTGAGAGCGGTGTCCAAATGCTCCTGGAGCTCGGGCAGCCGTGGGGCCGTGACCATTCCCTGGGGAGCCTGTTCAATGCCCAACCACCCACCTAACACAAGGAAGACCTAAGAACCAGCCTAAACCTCCCCTGGCAGAGCTGCATAAACTTCCTGGAACACACAATCGCACAGTACCAAGACTTCCTGACCCTCCACAAGACCATTTTGTTCGGTGGTGTTGTCTGTGCTGAACATCCAAACTCCTGCAAAGATGATGTTTTTGAAAACCAGAGGACCATGCACACAACTGAGAAGCTACAGTAACATTAACCTCAAGGGCTGCCATTTATCCTGCTTCCAAATTAGTCTTCATTCACTTCACACAGGGCTATAGTGAGGGATAAAGATCAGTCTCAACAAAGACATACTTATATAGCAAAATACAGTCCTACTTCCAGAGCAAGAAAGAGAGGGACAAAATTGCTGTGAGACTTCAAGTCATCACTCCCATGGAAAGACACGTAGAGCTCATTCATAAACAGACGTATGGTTTTCTCATATCCTGTGTGAGACTCAAAAAAGCTGAAAACAGCTCAGTTTCATTTTGCCACCACCACTTTGCGTCTCACTGCATGTGCATCACACGCCTGTTTACGAAAGAGAAAAAGCCCTTCTTCCTAAACTCTGGTCTGGAGACAAATACTAGTCCACAGAAAGTGAAGGACCTCTGAGGATCTGACCAAATACTACCAAAACTCCCCAGAGTATAATGTCTAAAGTAATTTTTTCACACATTTAGGCATTAGTGTTTCATTTAAGATGCCAGAGAACTATGAATGAGGAGAGGGGTGCCTGATATTTTTGACATGAGAGACACTAGACTTACAGGAAATGATGCTGTTACGCCATCTATTCTGTAAAAAGCTGATGATGTCTCTGAGAAAGATATGGGTGCACTGGGGCACCGCAGCTTGCACCAGTCAGTCAGCAAAGCCTCACGGACACAGCTGCAAGATTTGCCTCTGATGAAGCACAGGTATGAAGCACAACTCAAATAAGAGTTTCCTTTTGAGGGTAAGCACATCTGCACTGCTGCATGTCTCTACCAAGGCAGGGGCTATTTAGTGACCAGGATCTGGCATGCTGGGGATGGAAGGTTGCCAACAGCTGCTGCAGAGATGAAATCTCTGGATGAAATGTTGGGATACTCATGGATTACCTGCACAGGTGATGACAAACCCGTGAACTTTCCAGCAGTACCTCCGCATGTGACACCTGCATAATATCACCAGAAAGACCATACAAGTTATTTGTTGGTTTTTTTTTCCTTTTGAAGTACAAGCTCAAGTTCCTCTAAACTCAAAATATCGGAATATTGTGTACCACTAAAAATAACCCCTTTGTACTAACTAAAACCCAGCAACCTAAAAGCCAATCCTTAATCAGCTTTACCAAAATAGCTGATCGAGTATAGTTGCACGTGGCTCTCTCACACGTTCTAATTTTAACATCTGTATAACACCATTTACATTTGACCAATACACTGTGCAGATCAAACCCCCCATCATGCCTGTTAGAGCTCACTGTTACCGCAAAATTAAGAACTGCTAGGATGCAGAGAGTGCAACAGAACTCCATAGTCTATTTGTCATAGGAGAAACAATCATCAATATGGTAATTTCAGAAGTGCAAAATGCACTTTAAAGACCAATGCTGGTAATTTTTTTATTCCATGGAGTAGGAAAACTAATGAGGCACATCTTAGATTAGTTTAGGGTAATCCTAAAAGCAGTAAATAATGCTTACTATGTAAGTACTTTAAAGTAGATTGCTTCAATTGAAAAACAGACAAGATTCCACTCTTAATGTTACAGATGCAGAAACACAGGAATTTAAATCACCATTAAATGGACTATTTTTATTACCATCAATTACTCCAGTTTGGCAGAATACTTCACATCACATTAACTCCAATTTTAATATGTTCCATTTTCTAATTAAAAAATAATCTATGGCTTTGGTTTTTTTTAAAAAAATCAAAAATAATAATGTCCACTGGACAGAAACACAGAGTTTTAGGGGAGCCACTCTATGAAGCTGTAGTCATCTAAAAGGAGCCTTGTCTGTTCCCCTACCACGTGGGGTTAAAAAGGCAGCAATGCCAGCATGAACGGCTTAAGCTCTGTATCTTGAAGTGGCAACTGTACAGACAAAAAGTCCCTAGAGAGCTGAAAGAGAGTCTGGGGCAGTCCATGGGGTACCAGGGTTCTGCTGCTCAGCTCCCAAAGCGTGAGGGAGGGGCACCTGAGCTCTCCCTGGAATTCATTTTGCCAGAAAGGACACGTTGAACTCCTTTGTTCCACAGGCCACACCAAAAACATACAAAGGAACATCCAGAGCAACTCCAGGATTCAGTTTTGCAAAATGACGTGGCTTGGAAAAAGAACCAATTCTCGTAGTGCTGTGCTGTCACGCAGCCACACCTTTAACGTGCAGCATCTGCCCTGGAACGGGCTCCTCCCCAGGTCTGCTCCAACACACTCATTTTTATCCACCAGGATCATTTACTAATTGATCTTTAAGGTCCCCTCCAACGCTAACCTTTGTCTGATTCTCTGACTCCAGCTCCAAAGTGGCCAGCAAGAGGCATGCTTTCAAAGGGCTGTTTGGGATTTCTTTACCACCAAGAGATCTCTCCACATCTCAACATATTATTTTCCTTTGCGTGTAACAGTGTTCACGCTTGAATCCTCCCAGCCAGGTGTTAAAGTTAACGTAATCAATAGAAATCCTTTCTTCATTTAATGAGGCTTGTACAGAGAATTGCTTAGAAGAAAAAAAAATACCATTAAAGTTCATGGGAATTTGGACTGACTTAGTATTTCAGCATATAGCACTGTGCAAACAGTTGCTTAATGTGCTTGATTCTCCCTCTGTAAATGCCACCGATCAGCTGTGTGTGTCTTCCAGCAGGGAAAAAGGAAACAATACCCCATGTCCTATTCCATGAAATAGCTGCACTTCCAGTAATAAAACAGGGATTTATAGAAACATCTACTTTAAACTGTTTTTAAAGCTTCTGAAATATATCTGGTCTAGTTTATCTTACCCCTGCAAACCTGTACAAACAAATGTACTCTGGCCATTAAGGCTTTACAAGTAAGAAAATGCAGAAGGCAGCTGTACCAAAATATGTCAGTCTGTTAAACCACACCTAAAATCTCTCTTAAAAATAGTAAATAAAGCAGATATTATGTGTGTACATGAGTATAAAACAGCAGAGCTTTATAATGCTCTATGTACTACTTAATCCTGCACATATAACAAGCTGAATAGAGGTATGTGGGCTCTTCCTACAAATCCAAGTGTTCCAAATACGAGCAAATATAGAAGAACATGGATAATGGAGGGGGATACAGAAATGGAGTGTCACTATGCTGCTTTAAAATATGATCCTGAATTTGGCTTTAAGTTCTGACTGTAAAGAAGTCAAAAGCTTAAGTTACGTGCATAACTTCATACCAATTAGCCCCACAAAACAGAGCTGGACATCGAACTACAGCAATTTATTTTGGTGTCAGTAGGATTAATTACATCCTTCAGCTTACCTACTGCCTTGTGTACTTATGTCACTTGTGCAGAGAGCGGCTGATATCAACCCCACCACTCAGGAGCCCCCATTCCCAGCTCTCTCCTACCCAGGGAGAAGATATTCCAGGTGTTGTCCGAGTCGTGAATAAAAAAAAGAGACATTTTTATGAACCCGGAAAATCATTCACCTTGCCCTTGTTATTGTGTGTGTTTATATATTAGCAGGGCTTGCTATTGCAGCTGGCCTTCATATTTCTATATAATAAAGGAGAATATTGAGAACAAGTATCTGCGTAATTAGCACATCAATCATGTCGCTCTTTAATATAAACCAAGTATTAATTCACTTCTCCATGGATCCCCTCAACGTAACTAACACAAATTATTAATTAGCTAACCACAAGCAAAACAAAAATGCAGGAAACCACTGGAGGTGCAGAAATTCCAGCAGTTATGGCTCAGGGAGCACCCAAAGGAGTGCCCCACCAGCCCAGGTGTGGCAGGGAATTTGCCTAGCATTTCTCAGAGACACACTACTTAAAAATTTAAATCTCTTTGTTCATATCCACACTGCATACAAACTATATAAATGTATTTTTCATAACACTTATAGCCAGAGACAGCAAGAGAAGACCATCCTTCCAGTTTTTCCCCGAACTATGTAGTGACCTTGTTTAGAGGCCATAAGAACCTCGAGAGAATTACTATAGAACTGAAAACTGGATACCACGCTGAGACAAATCCCTCTGAACAATACAGCACAGATATCTCTTCCCTAAGGGACATTACAATTTTAAATGTCATTTTCTTACTTTTGTTTCCAAAAAGAACCCTCTTCCTCGTTCTGTATCCATTACAGCAAATAACAATTTGAATTTCAAGGCAATTGAGGAGCCAGCTCATGAGAAACCATGCAACTTTTCCCCCTAGATCAGAGTATGATCAACTCACCAAACTTCCCTGTCACATGGTGGTGACATAGCTCATCCTACAGGATTCAAGCAAGTTTATTGACCTATTCCCCTCTATATTTTTGAAACTTTCTATGGCATTCAACTTTTAACTCTAAATATAACAATTCCTAAAATTTTGCTAAGGTTTTTAGCTCTTAGAAAATGTTATGCCTACATGTGACTCAAAGGACACACTGGACATGTCTTTCTTTTCCTTTTATACCTGCTACCGTCCCCTGGCCACTAAGCAGTGGAACCATATTTTTCTTCTTCTCAAAACATATTGTAAGCCAGACCAAAAATCCAGTGCCATCCAGTCAGCTATACAGAAAAATAATGGAAAAATTCAGTTTTCTAAGAAAAGCATAAATACTTCTTTGAGGGAAGGAAGGTGAAATCATTTCTATTGATTTAGCCAGCATGATTTAGCCAAATATTCTTCCAAAACTTATCTATACCAGGAAGATGACAAGTGGTAAAACTCTTCCCCTTCAAGCATTTATCTGCAATAGCCATTAAAGCTCGGTGGCTCTGAGTGCACAGGTACAGAATTCCCTCCTTCCCTTCCCATGTGCCCATGTTCCCCTACCACAGCAGAGCCCTGGAGCTGGCTGTGGCCCTGGCATGTGCAGGTGAATTTGGGACTCCAGGCCCTTTCCAAGCACAGGCACCTGGTTTGGTTCACTCCACAGGGGAAAGTCAGGACCATTTTTGCCATTCTGTCCACCACCCTTGATGTTTAATTATGCCGCTGCTTCTCTGCCTGAGAGAAGTTAAAGTCATCCTGGGGTTCAAGGAAAGCGATTCCAGCTTGCCTGAGCTTCTGCTCCTTGTGTCATTCCCCAAAACCAAACTAAACAAATGAGTGCAGCTGAGCACACCGAGCACTTCCAGGAGCATTGGAGACATGAGCCATCCCGGCTGGCACTCTGGGCTTACCTCAGACTTCCACAGCTCTACACGGCACACGAGGGCAGGGAGACACAAGGAGGAGCAGGAACACTGGTGCAGAAGCAGTGCTAAAAGGATGGTTGGCTTAAGCGATCCTTATCCACCACTGTACAAGAATAATTAGTATCGATTTGCATTCATCGGGAATCCTACCCTGGATCAAACATTCCTGCCAGTCAGGAGCAGCTGCAGTGCAGTTCCCATGCCAGTGCAGTCCAGCGAAGCTGGCTGAGGGCAAGGGGAGGTGGCCACAGCAGGAGGGGCACCGGGAGAACCGGGCACCAGGAGTGGCACTCGGGTGGGCACAGGAAAGAGAAACCGAGTTCGTGTGCAGAGAGAAAAAGGAACCGGGGAGGGAAAGGATGAGGTGGGGGCAGCAAGTTTTCACTGCAATGAGACTCCCCTGTGAGCCAGGGGGCTGCCGTTCAAAGGCACCACAAATACACACTGGGAGCAAAGGATGAGCTGTAAGGACCTGGCAAGGCTCATCCCGAGGCTCCTCCCTGTCTTTACAGCTGATGAGGCTGCTGTGAGGCATGAGGTGCCTTCACCAATTTCCTCATGGAGGTGTCAAAAAGCAAATCAGTAAGTGCAGGATAATGTACAAAGAAGGTCCTATCACTGGAAAAAGGAGCACAAGTAAAGCAGCAGTAGGAAATTCCCTTTCAAAGGGCCAAATTCCACCCAAGGAACAATGCCACAGGTGCATGAGCAATCACCAGATGGCAGGATTTGCCTACTAAACTCAAACTATTCCCACACCTCCCAAAAGCACCAAGGGAGAGGGTACACCCAGTTTGCTCACCTACCTACCACAGTTAATAGGCAGGGACAGAAGAAAGGCCAGAAAGGAATGAACTGAGATACAGCCTGTGCTATCACTGCTGTTAACACACCTCTAGCTCAGTCCCTTTTGTCTATCGATCTTCAGTTTTCTCCTCCCCAAGGGCTTCTAGATCATGCTTCCATGGAAAGAGTGAAGCAGAAATATATACCATATATAACACAAATTCATTTCCAAAATACTTATATTTTTTATTCTTTTCAGATGTGCAAAGAAATCGGTAGTGAAATATAAAATATTTTTACCTCGGATTGGTTGTCAGAGATTCTAAAAAGCCTCCTAATGCAGTTTTGCAAGCCAGGTCTTTTCTGCTGTTTGCCCTCAAATTCTCAAATGATGAAGGGGTTGGTTGGTTGATTGGTTTACAATTCCCTTTGAAGTGAAAAGGCTCAGCATAAAGAATCCTATGAATAAAAAATGCTGTTTGCCATTTTACTGTATGGATCACAAAAATGTTTTTCACATTTTCCCACGTCCTAATGGCTAAGCCTGGAAGAAATGTTGGAGAGTAAGAGTTTTCTGCACTATACCCTAAAGGGTGAGAATAAGAGTGGTAAAACACTCTTTTTCCAATGACTCCGCGATGCAGAAGTGGCAGCTACAACACACACATCGGGGTAGAGAAGACAAAGTACATTTCAAATCCAGAACGAAATCTGTGTGCAATCGATGCAGAAAGGACACACTGACAGATGCTCGAGCAGAGAGTCTCTGTAAGATAAGGAATGTGAAAAGGGCATTTTTTCAAATAAACAAAACCATGACAGCTTTTTTTATACAAGAAAGAATTGAGGAAAAGGTAGGCCTAACAGAAAAACATTGGAAAGATGGAATCGTGTTTCACAGCAATTGACACGGGTGATAAACGAGCCCAGGAGGGAAAGACCTCAGAATGAGAGATGCAACAGGGCTCTGTCTGCTGTGCTCTGACACTGCTGCAACAGCTCATAACTCTGATTAAATGATCTGGTGTGTATATGCACATATACACACCGCACACACACAAGGAACAATCTATTTTCTAGCAAGCCTTGCCTGAATCCAGGCAACACACAGCACCACTGCTCAGTTCAGCCCACCAGCACCAGCCTCAGCAAGCCCAGAGAGCTGCCCTCCTCTTGTCTCAGCTCTACGCTTGTTCTGCCATGTCCTTCAGGGGAAAGAAGTAAAATATGTCAGTTGTGCACATAGCGCAGCTTGTTACAATCTCATCACTCTAAACACACGAATACTCTTAAAATTGACACGTTTCTGTCAGAGAAAAAGAGAGAGAAATGTGAAGTTTTGGATTCTGCAAGGAATTTTTTTTTTAGCAGGGTGCATACACACATATGGGTCATTTCCAGCCCCTAAAAGGCCCCTTGGGCATTTGTTTCCTCATCATTTATTGATTCCTGATATGCGATCGCCGACACAGCTAAGCCAGGGCTTGACAAAGGTGTCACAGAGATCCTGACACACAAACTCCCTCGATACTACTTAGAGGAAACAGTTTGACTACACGTGCCATGCTGGGAGAGTGTTCCCTGCAGGCTGGAGATGAGGAAGAGGACGCAGAAGGCTTTGTAACCACACAGCACAGTGGCAGCAGAACTCTGCAGGGCAAGAAACCTGCTGTGTCACACTAAATCTGCTACACTGATGAGGGCTGACGAGAGAACATCCTCGTATTCCACACCAGTTAGACCCAGTTCCTTCTGGCCAGTTCTTGGAGGTTTCCAGTGCCAGGCTTCCTGCAGCTGCCTATGGCAGGAGAAAACAGACACACAGCATCTCCAGTTTCTTGTTAATTTGTAAACTTCTAAAAAAATTCAGTGGCAAGTTGGACAGGAAATGTTTAACATACAGAAATTTGTGTTTTCAAACTATTCCCCAGTGCCTAGAGCTATGGGCTGGTGTCCTAAATATTCAATAAATATATAAAAAACCTCAAATGCTTAATTTCCAGAAAACTTATTTCTCAGCTTAACACAGTAAATTTTCATTAATTTCTTCCCCTAGGTTAATATGAAACAAATTACATTTCAGAAAATGTTAATGGAATTTCCCTACAGTTTCTCTCTTATGTACTTACACCTGCAAATGTTTAAATATTATAAAAATATAGAAGTAGGGCGAGACAATGGACAATTTATTCTATTGTAAGCACAGTACTGCGTAGGATGGATTGAAAACATGAGAGGAAAAGAAAAAATCCCTATCTGAAAGGTCTGGCTGCAACAGTTTGTTCTGTCCTTAAAAGAATCCTGAGAGTAATGAAAGCATTAGATGGTGTCCTGCAGCGCTCGGGAACAAATGGGTGGGGATGCGAGGTTCAGTGGAGAGGAACATGTGGTATCAGGTACAGAAATCAGGTCAGGAAGACAAGAGAAATAAAGTTTGGGGTGATTCATCTACAGCAGGGTAGGCAGAGAACATCAGTGACAGCAAGTCAAGAAGCCCAGCTGACATTCACTGCCACAGAGGGGTAACAGGACAGGATTTCACATTACACTTCCACAGGATCTGCTGCTGTTCTCCCAAACATCAGGATAAACACCACTGAGTCAAGGCACCGCCCTTCCAGATCAGCTCTATGTGTTGTGAGCATACTGTGACGCATTTTTAAGTGTCACTGTTTTGACATATCCACCCACAAGGACCATTTCTAACATACAGTTAAATGAAACAGTAATGCAAGTATTTCCAAATGCACATTGTGTTCCTTTTTGACACTGCTTCCAAAAGGTAAAAGCTCCCCATTTCCATTGGTGATTCCCACAGGACAGTCAGCAGCAGAGCTGCCTCAGCCCATTCCCCCAATCCACCTCTCAAGTGCAGGGCTGCAGATCAAACTCACACTGGTGTCAGGCTTCCAGAAGGATTCTTCCCTGCATGCATCAACGGCAGAGGATCCAGCAGCACTTCACATGGCCAGGATGAGGAGTCTCCTGCGAAAGGGGTAGGTCCCAAGGGAACATGAGGAATTCTGTTGTAAATGGCACCTATTTTCCCTGGTATTCCAAGAGGCAGAATTTCCTCTAAGGATCCCTAAGGGGCAGCACAGCTCCACGAAAGTGCAACCCATGTTTTACAGGGATCACACACCTTTCATTCCGAACCTTCAAGTGCCAGGCAATTCCTAGAAAGCTGCTGCTATGGTTCCCATAGACAAAGTAAGGTTTGAGAACCTCCACGAGTTTCCACACTCAGAGAGAGAGGAGTTTATAAATCCAGTGTCAACCTAAGCTTTTACAGTAAGGGACAATCAGTTTTTCCATCTGGGCCTCTGCAAGTCAGGGCAAACCTCCTGTATTTGTACAGCCAGAAGTGAGAGATACAGTCAGTAAAGCAGGATGAAAAATTACATGGTCCAAGGGTTCTCCCGAGTTCAAGGGGTGGGATCGGCAGCATCAAGTCCAGCTGGCATCGAGTTAGAAGGGCACTTCCAGGGTTAGTGCTGGGGGGTGCAGCTGTTTACCACCTTTTAGGAAAGATAATCCTATGATTAATATCTTACCTGGAAAAATAGTACTAAGACTAAACCAGAACATTTCTGTAAGTTTTCTGCTAACTAAAACGAGAATTGTGAGAACCCCATTCTCCCTTCCTTGCAAACCAGAAGCCACTTCACTGGTTTTAGAAGTATTCTGATGCCAGTACTCATAAAAGGAAACCTCCATCAATTCAAGAGCTGTTACCTTCCAGAAACACACAGCTTCTAATAACTTTCTCAGGGTGTACAGTATGGTGATGACTCCAGTGTTTTCTTGATGGCCAAACTGCAGTCTCCCTTAAGAAACAATTGAGACCATTTCCTCAAACTCACTTAGAGCAACATAAAGGACAGGACATTGTTATCACAGCTCTTCACTTTCCCTGCCACACCATATCCCTTCAATGTTGGTGTACTGTTAATGATTCAGGCAAAGGAACTGCAGCCATTCCCTGTGTACAAATGGCATTTCTAGCTCACTTAGAAACCACCCCGTTGCTCTAAAACGTAGGTTTCATCTTGGCTAATGGTTGCTTGACAGGTGGTTTGTCTTAAAGCAAAAAAAAAACTATGTCCCTCCTGCTCCTAGTTTTACTGAGAGTAGAACCTTCTCGGTCCCCCACACTTCCCTGAGGGAGGGTCTCTCCCTGCAAAGTGATGCACAAGGTGCAAAACCACTCAGGGCTGTTGGTGTATCTGTTCATTGATGTTTGCACACACAGCCACATTCATTGCTTTCAAAACCAGGACTGGTCCTGTATACAACAACAAAACCAAACCAGACTCAGAAAGCAGAATTCTCCCTGAAGCTTTATTTTCAGTTCTGATATTCTGGTTCCCCCTACAAGCATCCACATTTCAATAGTGAATGTAATGCACGCAGAACACATTTTACAGTACAAAGAGATGGGCCTGGAACCTGTTCCCATTTCAAAGAAAAAAGGCACAAGTAAATTGATTGTCAAACAAAATCATTTTTACTGATGTAGATAGAAAACAAAACTACTTCAATTTGTATTTCCTTTTTGTACGGTCTGTAAAGAGAATCCATGGAAGAGAAAGCTATTTTAAGAGAGAATGAATTAGCATAGTTTACAAAAGACAATTAAACTATTGAAAAAACACTCAGCATGCCACATTTTAAAGAAACTGTGTCAATTCATTAAGAGAAAACTACTGGCTTATTTATGGTTAAATTGCCTTCCCTTTATACTGGGGTATTTTCTAATACTTTCCTAATACTGACACACAAATGACATGACGTTTTTTTCTGATCTAAAATAATGCAATTCAAGTAGGACACTGCATTTCTGTACAGCAGAAAAGAAAAATATGTATTCAGAAGCTTCACACCTACAAATGTTAACACTTCTTACGCCACCTTCTTCAAATAAAATTATGGATTACAAATACTACGGTCTGTTTCATTAATATTAAAGTTCAGCTAAATTCATCACACTTTCTGAGGTATCTCAAAATGGGAAATAAAAATTATACTCCATCATAATGGAAATAACTTGCAAGATATAATTATACAGGAGAAATTGCAGGAAAAGAAGAGATGGAGTATGGAAACATACCACGCCATGGGCAGGGATGCCACTCAGTGATTAGGGTTAAAAAGACTTTGTGCTGCTTTCAACCATCACCCTTACAATAGTGTGGCTGAGCCTTGGCCAGATCTAAATAAAAATCTTTGGACATAAATTTGTGAGTCTTCTCAAACGACTATAAAGAAACACAGGGTGTGAAATTGTGCCCCAGCTCCCACTGACTACACTGCAATCAGAATTTCCCTCCAACTGCATCTGGTTAGGGACTGGGTAGCTCTGATTTTTTAAAACTTTGAATTAAAACCTAATCCTTTAAGAACCTGATCCATACAGGTGATGATTTTGTTCTTACAAATATTTATAAGCACAAATCTTCCTGGTCACACAGATAATCCCCTCAGGTTCAAAACCAGAAACAAATATGCTGCACTAAGGGAAAAAGAGGGGGAAAAAAGTCTGCAAAAAGAAGGAACAGAAGATGGTCACAAATACTGACAGAGGCAATGGGAACAGAGCAGAGCTTGGAGGAAACAAAAGAGCAGAACACTGAAGTGCTGGAGGGAAGAGATGAAAGCCTGGAATCCCTGAAGAAGAGGTGACACAGCCCCAAGAGTGGGAGAAAAGGGCACCTCTGACAGCAGTGATTTCCTGAGACAACAAACTGGGAGGGTGTGAATGAGATGAAGGGAAACCAGGAAGGCAGAGGTTGAAATCTGGGCAAGTCGGAGTACTGGAGACCCTTAAACACTGAAAACCCTCAGCAAGCCTTTGTCAATAAAGAGGAAAGAGGACGGGGTAAAAAGAATAGAATACGAAACAAACATAAGATACCAAGGCTGGAAATAAAAGTGGAAGAGTAATGTAAGACTAACTAAAAAAAAAGCCAAAACCAAGCTCATATTTAATATAATGAAAACACAGGATCATTTTCTGATAGCTACAGGCTCTTTATCTGAGTATGAGAGAGCTAAAACAATTCACACTAGAATGCCAGTACCACAAGGAGCAATCTTGAACGAGGACGAGCAAAGCCATACACTGTCATTTCCACCTCTGATTTCTCTGTTTTCCAGCACAGTCACAAACCCCTGAAACACTACTTAGGTTCTGGTCACGTGTATGACAAAGTATAAATTAGACATGAATCCTGTTCTGAGGTCCTGCATTTCCACCAGGCAGGTATCAAACAGACATACATGGAAGAACATAGATGTTTTAAGTTAATTATGTCCTATGGATGATATTTCAGAAGAAATCTCAGTAACAAAAATACAGAATAAATAAATAAAAAGGGATGGGCTTGGCAAGACTCAGAATATTTGGTTACCAAGAGAAATGCAAAGTTATCTGTTACAGTTCAAGATTGCTCCTTGTGGTACTGGCATTCTGATGTGAGTTACTAAAATTAATTACTAAAATGAAAATTACCAAAAGGCAACTAAATGCTACAGTATAGACTATCTATATTTAAATCCCTGTCTGATACAGATTGAAGACAACAAGAAAATTAAGACTTTCCAGTCAATGCTTAAGTGTTTTAGTCAATCAGGTTAAAATTGGAGTCTTGTTTTTCTCCCCTGTGACTCCTAAGCATCTTGTTAGATGCCATTACCAGCTAGTTAATAGCAGCAGTTTAAGTGGACGACAGAATTAATTCCTGGTAGAATGAAAAAAGGCAGCTATTTCATTATAAAATGTACAAGCAGTGTCACAGCCAAGTATGAGCCCTCTGGATGGTCAGGATGTTCAGGTCCTGACCCACCTCTGGATGGCTGGATCAGTTCTACATCCCTGCCCTGCCAGCAGCACAACACACCTGGGACAAATCAGTGCCTGGGGGCACACAAGATTAGCAGCCACTGAACTCATTACTCTGTAATGAAACGGGCTGGTCACTGTGTTGTGTGTTCAGCCACATCAAACTGAGTCCTGCCCTGTTCCACACCGTTCCTGGTATTCCCAGCCAAGCATCTCCCAGTGAGCGCCATGTGAACATGTATAAACAATCTAAATGTGTTTTTATTTTGAGGAGTATGCCAGAACTTAGAAAGGACAAACCTGTCTTCTAGAAGTGCCAAGGCAGAGAGAGATGCAGCTACATTACAGCTATTGTGGAGGGTGCCTTGCTGTGGTGGGCACGGACCTCATAACTGGAAAAGGGTGATAATGAGGAACAGGGGGATGGGGAGGAGAAATGGGAACTGGTTGCTTAAAAAGCACAAAGTACGAGCTGCCCGTGTTCCCTGTGACACCCAAGGTTAAGTAAAACAGGGGCACAGAGTCAGTACTGGGACATGCAGCTTTTACAGTGTGATTGCTAAACTGTGAGCTCCAGCTTGATTTCACAGACTTTGATTTCACAGCATAGTCTGACTTGGAAGGGACCCACAAGGATCATCCAGGGATGAACCCATGGCCCATCCAGGGATTACAGCCACAATCCTGGTGTTATGAGCACCAAGCTCCAGCCAACTGAGCCAATCTCAGTTTCTCCACTCGGAAAATAGTCATCAGAACTGTCTCCAGTTTTTTAAAGTTCCATGAGCTCCATGCTGGGGGCTAAGAAAGTTCAGTGAGATCTGGGTCTCGACCAAGTTATTCTGATAAATATATACATGTATATTAAATCCTACAGTGGTTGTATCTCCTCCTTCAGTGTGCAAAGTTATTGTCGAAATCTTGTTATTCCAAATTGACTTTGCAAGTACAAAATTTGACAATTCTTCCTCATATATCCACAGGGCACAAGAGATAATCTCAAAGCAAAACCTTTGAAGGAGGTTTATTAAGACTTTACATATTCCAACTGCTAATGAGAAAAAAAATTATTTAAAGGTATTTTTTTTCTATAGCAGAAATTAGTGATAAAAACGCCCAAAGGAACAACATCACATTCATCACGATGCAACAACAGCCACACACTGGGATGAACACGGCTTGGAGGCTCAAGCGTTTATAGGGCTGCGTGTCGATTGAGGAAGGGCTTCCAAATTTAATCTCCTTCCCACAAGATAGGCAGAGTTATAGCTTTGCTTAGAGCCAAACTGTCATAAAATAGTTCATCCTAACACACAACCATTTGGCGACAGAATTATGGCTTGTTCCAGACCACAGCATAACAAAAGAGCATCAACTTCTCACTGGGAGACTGCTGAATCAATCTTACATTTTACACCTGAGCTGTCTGGCTTTAATTAGAGCCTTGCAGTATCTCAACATTGCTGCTAATAGCAATATCACCAGCAAACAGATACTGATACTACAAGGCCTGGAAAAATCCCACTATTTACTCTTCCTAACTCATCCCGATGCAGGACATACACACATGATTTAATCAGCGTGGAAGAGACAATTTTCACTGAGAGGCAGCAATCAGTTACTGCTCACTCAGACACAAAATGTCACAGGCCTGAGTTTGTTCCCAACTTTTTGTTCTTCCCTGAAGAGATAGATGAGATTTGTGCTTTTCATAGAAACTATCATCAATTCTTTATAAAATAATTACAAACAACTCCTTACAGGATAATTACCACCTCAGTTATCTCCTCAGTGCTTTCAGCAATACTTACTTTCTGAAATGCGCATTCTAAGTGTTGAGGGGTGACATTTCTGAGGGGCCCATCCTCAAATACCTTCAACGGTTTAATTTGCAAAATCATAGCTTTGAAATCCTCTCCCAGCTGTCAATACCTCCAACCTGATATTAATCACCAGCTTTAAAAAGAAAATTTGTCATTCATCTAAATAAAGCAGCATTTCGTAAATAATTAATAGGGAAATTAATAGCAGAGTGCCAACAGTAGCAGAGAACTTCCTGATTTATTTTCCTTCAAACCCATCCACCTTTCAAGCAAAGCAAAAGTAGCAGTGCCATGCTATTAGCTTAATAATACTTAGGTTAATATTTGTACTAAGCCTCAGAATCTGCCACTGTAAACATGGCTTTGCCTAAATCTGCAACAAGTTCATAATCTCCTCTTGATAAACCTGACTCCAGAGTTCGTATTCAGACTCTGTAACACATTTCTTTTACTCATGATTACGATGCCTACTCAAAAAAATGCAGGTGCAATCTCCCCTTTCTCCAAGCACTTTCTGTGTAAATGGTGAATGTAAAGGAACCCTTTAAACCCAACATCATTTACTGATAACTTTTAACACGGGCCTGATTAACTTTACCATAGCTGACACCATGCATCTGTCAATAACAGAATATTAACAAGGGTGGAAGCCGTGTAATTAAAAGGAAAGGGAACACACCTGCTGTAACACCCAAATACTGCTGGCTACACATTAGAATTTCAATGTACTCATTGCTCCAAGTCTGTAAGGTCAATTCTATATAAGATGGGCTTCAAGTTCCTTTGCCACTCATGACAACCATAATTAAATATTCTCATCAAACAGTCCTTCAGTTTCTCTAGGCTTATGGTCAAAGCAGGTCAATCACATCCCTGATTTGTAGACAAGTTCTTCTCCTGAATAATCATTAATTTTTGAATATTAAAAATGAGGTTTTCTTAGGTTTTGTGTTTTGCTGACATAAGAGAACCAAAGCCAGAAGTCTCAATCATACACCTGGATGCCATTCTGCCTTTTTTATTTGAAAAATACTACTGTAAAGATGGTCCCACTGCTGCTGGCTTCGGGCTGAGCCACAGCAAAGCCCTTTTTGTCTCGATAAGCTGCTTTTTGTCTGGCTCCACAGAGAGGAACAGCATAAGGAAGTCTCGTGTCAAGCAGGAATGATGACAGAATAGAAAGAAAAATCTTTTGGTTTTAAGGAAAAACCTGGGGAGATGGTGGAGGAAAGTTCCTTGGGCTTTTACATAGGTGTAAAGAAAATTACATTTTTTTGGTGGAAACTGAACATGGTCTATTCATCTTACGAGCTCATTCCAGCCAACATTTACAACAGTACCACACTGCAGGAAGCAAGCACACGTGGAAATGACAATTTAAACAAGTGGGATCCGAGCAAAGGGCTAAAGACAAAGTTGTGAAATGTTACTGTTCTTTAGCATAAAACCCTCACTATTTTGCCACACTCAAAGCATATACTCCTGCAGGAAACAGATACATAAATAGTGAGACAATATAGAAATGTTCTGAATTAATGATCCACTCAGCCCTCACTGTTACTTAGGAGAGTCGAGATGCCGGGTTTTTAAAGGATGTCAAACAAAAAAAGTCACAGGTAACAATCATTCTGCTCTTATTTCAATACACAGGGAGAAAATCAGGCTTTTCGTTGTTTAGAAAACATTCTAGATTCCTCAGGGATAATGGCTGCCAAATTTTAGTTAGAAAAACCGCAGTAAACTTTCAGGAAGAACTGCAATTTGCACAGGAAAAAAAAACCCAAAACAACAATCTAAATTTTGTTCCTTTAGGTTTTCAATAATAATAATTATAATGATTTACTGCTGAATATAAAACCTTTGTACCTCTTGTGCTGCAACATATACTTAAATTAATATGAAACCTACCTTCACCTTTCCCTTCACCTGCCCTTCTCATTTAAAAAGCAAAGATAGTGTTGGAAATCCATCCTAATAATGACATGTTAATTATCATATCAAGAACCCTATTTTGGCCCCAGTATCACCGACTTTGTGCAGACCACAAATTAACACTCCCAGATTGCAATTTCTCATCTACCAGCCGGTTCCTGTGTGCATATAATTTTAAATCAAGGCCAAATTGCACCACGTAACTTTTGCCACAAAGGAATACAGAAACCGAAGGAGATGGAAACAATTGACTGTCACTTAGCAGCCAACAATCCACCAGCTCAACAGTCTGGTCTGCAAATGAGCATAAAACAGCACATAAAAACCAGAGTAAGCTTTTGTGTGGAGAGACATTTGCTTTCATCCTTTCTGATACAAATGAAGGGAATCATGGAATGGTTTGGGCTGGAAGGGGCATTAAAGCTCATCCAGTTCCACCCCTGCCATGGGCAGGGACACCTTCCACGAGACCAGGTTGCTCCAAGCCCCATCCAACCTAGCCTTGGACACTTCCAGGGATGGGGCAGCCACAGCTTCTCTGGGCCCCCTGTGCCAGGGCCTCACTCCCCTCACAGGGAAGAATCCCATCTCAGTACCCCATCTAACACTTCCCCCTGGCAGTGGGAAGCCATTCTCCCTTGTCCTGTCACTCCATCCCTTCTCCCAAGTCCCTCTCCAGCTCTCCTGGAGCCCCTTTAGACCCTGGAAGAGGCTCTAAGTTCTCCCCAGAGCCTTCTCTTCTCCAGGCTGGACACCCCCAGCTCTTCCAGCCTGGCTCCAGAGCAGAGGGGCTCCAGCCCACTGATCAATTCCACATCTTAATGTTGGGAGCCCCAGGGCCAGAGGCAGCTCTGCAGGTGGGGCCTCACCTGAGCAGGGCAGAGGGGCAGAATCCCCCCTCCTCTGCCGCCCACGCTCTGGGATCAGCCCAGGGCATGTTTGGTTTTTGGGCTGTGAGTGCATGAGGCCAGTTCACGTCCAGCCTCTCACCCAGCACACCCCCAAGTCCTTCTCAGATACAAACCTATTTATGGGACAGGCCAAAATCAGTCCTCAATCAAATCAACTAATAATTTGCTTATATTCTATAAGCAATAGTTACAAATATTACTAGTGTATGGTAGCAATTCCGTTATAAGGTTTCTCCTGAAGTGCTAGTTGCAAGTAATAACAAAATTATTCCAGGAGGAGCAACTCCATTCTTGGAGTAAGTCCTTGCCTTGCGTACAGATAGAAGTTGGATCTCCTTGATTGAATTATAAAAACCCCAGTACCACTCGGCAGCTCTGAGAGGTGTTTTTTTCTGCCTTCCTGCTGCCGAGGGAATGCTCCATCAGATGCTCTGAGGCATACAAATTGCTACACGCTGCAGTAAATGGACCTTGTTCAAAACCTGCCACTGAAAGAAACACTCCAGAGCAAAATGGAAAAATTTAGCTTTGATCAAAGCCTTTAACAGACATCATCTTTAATGTGGTCACTCACTCAGGTGAGCCGAGCTTTCCATGGTGCGCATCCTAGGAGTTATTTGTGCATACCCTGCACACACTTGTGACCCTTGGGTATTTGACACTTCTCTTTCTCCCCTCACAATTTCAAGCCTTAATTTCCTAATCCTCCCTCTTTTTTTAAGGACACACAAACTGCTTCTCAATTATGTTTTTCCTTTCACGGAGGGGTATGATTCTTTTATTATTTTTAGGGGTATTATTCTTATTGTTCTCTCTCTCCAGAGAGGATCACAGACATCACCTCGTGTGGATCTCTCCCCAGTGTACAGCCTACAACAGTACTAAGAGTATAAATAGAAGTATTTGACCTCTTGTCACACTGAGAGGAGCCAGCAGTCTTCTGTTTTGTCCTGTTTCACTTGAAAAGGAAAACATTATTGCTTAAAAGTCCAGCTCCTTCTTGCTTACTGTAATGGCTCTCAGTTCCTACCAACTCTGCTGGATCCCATCACACCAAGGAACACTCCTGGCTGTGGATACCTTTTACATGTAGTTTTTCCTTCTTCTTTTCTAACTCCGTATAGCATTGTGCCTTTTTCATTAAGTTTCAGAAAATACATCATCTCTATTCTGACTTCTTAGGGGAACAATACGAACCTAAACGACACATATTCTTAATGACATCAAAAGTAATCTAAAACCCTCAGTGAAAAATCTTTCTAGCCAGGACTAGAGGAAGCCTGTTATGTGCTGACCTTCACCGATATCCTTTTGAAATCTCCAAATGGTTGCAGCTGCCGTGGTTTCTTTTATGGGTCAACAATCTTGTCTGATTAAGTGTTAACCCTTCTCATTACTTTTGGAAGGCAGTATTTCTCCAAGGGTTTTTAATTTAAATGAACATTTGAGTTTCTGTCTCTTAAAGGCTGTTATTTGCTACATCCATTTTCTGTGCTTAGAACAGAAGATCCCTCTAACTCCTTTAATCTCCTTGTTAGCCATACTCATCTGTCCTTGCAAGAATCTCACAGGGCAGCAAGGAACAGTTGGCAATTGGAAACCAACGTGTAATCATTAGTTTCAAAGTCACATTTTAGCAGCCTCAGCTTGAGAGAAAACACAGCTTTTCACCCTTGACTTTTGAAACTTTAATTCTGACAACACTGGAAACTGTGATTATACTAAAAGCACTTAAAAAATTGAAATTAATTTTCAGATATGTATTAACAGGGGTGCTAGCCCAAAGAGAGTCCCCAATTAGAAGTGAGTTTCTGAAGGGAACACACAGCCGTGGGTGGACAACACGAGGCAGGAGCACATTACACAGGCAAACTCAAAACAGCAGGAGTTTTCCTGGTATTCATCTTACTGCAAACGAGGAAAAAAGAAAGTGTCCTGGCACAACACCCACTACTTAATTTAGCAACGCCAACACTTTCAGATGCATTCCTACTGACCCATAAAACTTGCTAATATAGACAGAGGCACCGAAACTGAACTGAATCCACTGGCTTTGCTTGCTCGTAGTTCAGAGTATCCTCATCTGCACTACAGCTTATCTTTTTAAATAAAAAATGGCACGTCTCATCAGGCCACATCAGTCACGAGGAGTGAGCAAGCTCCACACTGGTAAAAAGAAAGCAGAAACGACAGAGCAGCACAGAACCCCTTTGCATTTGTGACACGCAGTGCTCCTGACAGGGCTCAAGCCACCGAGGGGCAGGTATTTATCAGGCAGCAGAGAAGTTAAACACCAAGGAAAGAGACTTTTTTCCCCAAGAAGTCTGTGAGGGGGAGGCTGAGCTGAGTGAAGGACTCAGTGGATAATCCAGGCATCAGGAGAGAATGGCATAGATTGGAATTTACTAATTAGGGAGCAGCTGATGCAGTTGGACCCCCAGAGTGCCAGCCTGGACCAGAGCCCCAGGAGCCACCGTAGGTGGCCAGGGCTGGCAAGGGACCCGGCACAGCACGAGGAGACTCGGGATCCTGCTCTCTTCTGAGAGGGTAAATACAGGCAGCCAAGTGTGAGAAAACAGGAATAACACGTAGGCATGTACAGCACACACAGCACAACAAGTCCGTGCACTGCGTGCCTGAGTTTGTATTTGCGGCATGTCTGGGTCTAAGAACCTGCACCCTAAGGATTTTTATACTAAAACAATGAGCTTGTGATGGTTTGCCTTGATGCTTTCTCAATAAACTCATACCTAGGTGAAGCACTCTACTGATTCCACTGTTCCAACACAGCAGCAACTTCCCTGTAAACTGATGAACCCCCAAGAATGAGCAAAGTTTGTCTCCACTTCCCCACTGCCTCACAAGAATCAAGCTGTCAAACAAAGACCAAACCTCCTGAAGATGTGCAAGTTCCAAGTCAGTCAGGCAGCCAGTCGTATTTTGGCTTAGAACAAGCCAGCACAAACTCTGAGATGGTTTACAAACGACACACAACTATATGAACATGTGTGAAAAACTATTTAACATGATGCCTATCTAGCAATTACTTCTCTTCCAACCTTGGAGTGAAAGTGATAGTAAAACTAAAATATCTTTAATGCTTCTTTTCCTTCCCCAGGATTACTCAAAAAGCTGTTGAGTACATTGTATGAATTCTACAGAATTTAACTTAACTAAACAATAAAATAAAGCAAGATGTGAAGAAAAAACAGGCACAGACATGCAAAATAAGAAGTAGTCAAATGTACACAGCTGAAGAAATTACACCACAAAGTACTATAGGCTTTCTAGTGGGTCTCTAGTGTGTCTCACTACAACATCCCAAATCTGATGGTGCAGACACTGAAAGATCTGAACGATGATGGTGCTACTTCAAACCCACCTACAGAGAAATAATTCTGAAAGCAGAAATACTGATAGCACTTGTACTTGGAGAAACTTACTGAAGCCAAACAGCTGTGCTCCTTGAAAAGGATTCTCCCTTCACTGAGATACACTGAAATATTCAGAACTGCACAAATTAAATTACAAAATTAATTGAAGTACAAATGCAAATGAAGGAATCATATGCTGATACAGTTACCAGCAATTTGCAAAGCTTCAGCTGTGAGCTGTATACACAGAGGAAAGATGTTCTTTGCCTTGTTTTTCTGCTGATGCCCTTACTGAGATTTGTCTTTATATACACATTGTTAAATTTGATCAGTTGCTAAGTAATAAAATACATTGCACCCTTTTTTTTTTTTTTTTCTTCTTAGCATCACAGAAAGGTTTTAGAAATACACTTTGTAACAGCACTACCCTGGCCAGCAGGACCAGGGCTGTGCCCATGCCCTGTGCTGGGCAGTGCTGAGGCACCTCCCATCCTGTGTCCAGTTCTGGACCCCTGAACTCAGGATGGACATTGAGGGGCTGGAGCACGTCCAGGGAAGGATCTGTGAAAGGGGCTGGAGCACCAGGAGCAGCTGAGGGAGCTCAGAAAAGGAGGCTCAGAGGGGACCTTCTCACCCTCTACAACTCCCTGACAGGAGGGTGCAGCCAGGTGGGGGTCAGTTGGGGTCTGCTCCCAAATAACAAGCAACAGGACGAGAGGAAATGGCCTCTTTCCCACATTAGGGAAAATTTCATCACTGAAGGGTGCCAGGCAAGGGGTGGAATCACCATCCCTGGAAGTCTTTAAAAGATGAGCAGATGTGCAGCTCCCCTGTCCCATGCCATTCTATCGCACGTTATTTTCAAGAGCCTCAACAGCAAATTCACAGCTGAACAGCTTTGTACATCCAGAAAGATGATGGAAATGCATCGAGCCAGGCAAGGAATTAGTTTGTAGCTTCAAGTGTCTCTGAACACTGGGATTCCTGACTCCATAAAAGTGAGAGTTGGTGTATATTCATCATACAAGTTACCTGGAAACTGTCACTGATCACTTCAGGAGCTTGTTCTACCTGCCCAAGCCAGCACTGAAACACTGACTGATGGGTCGGTGAATGCTCTTTATTGACTACTACTATTGCTCATTCTTCCCGTGACCCCGAGCTCTACAGTAACTATATGGAATATAAAATAGTGTATTTTGTCACTATTTCAATTGATTAGAAGCATGTCTTCCTGAAAACTAAAAAAAAAAACCAAAAACAAAAACAAAAACAAAAAACCAAAAAACCCAAAATCTAAAATGGATAGCTAGGAGGATATTTAGGATACCAAGGTAGAAATCTAAAGATAGGATATTCACCAAAAAGAAAAATTCCAAATTTCTTACGCCACAGGTTTTTGGAGTTTCCATTTCAGGATCCAAAATCAATAGTCCAATAAACACCACAAAGCCTGTGAGACTGAAGTCATCATTCTATGGCTCAAGCATAGATTTTATTTTGTAATTTCATAGATGCTTTGCAACTTGCTGAGAGGTTCATGTTCTTATCATGGAAGAAATAAATTCATCCAGCTAGCTGAATTTCCATCACAGTATCTGGGTGAAGTACTATTAAATCTGAGCTCAAGAGAAAGGTAATGATTACTTGTAAGACACTAGACCAGTGATCATCTTCACTAAGCAAAACAAATACGTCAGAAATATGTCCTGAAATAATGTGGGAAGAAGCAGATCTTGTATTCAAGCTGCAATTCACCTTTAGTACGGGACTCATACTCTGAGATAAGGCACTGGAGCTGTTTGATGCCGTGTAGGTTCCAGTATCCAAGTGCAATTATTAATGGCCTGTATGGCTGTCCATCACTGGAACTGTCTGGAACAGTGGAGCTCAGCAGCAGCAAACAGGCTGTGACCCACTGTGGTGCACTCCACGATTCCGAGTTTTCCAAGGGACCTGCCGTGACTCCTGCTGACCTTGCAGAGTTTTAGGATTTCAAAGACCTATTGATGGCCACAGAAGCACCTGCAAGAGCAGCATGATTCATATGGAGAACACTTGGGGGGGTACAAGAGACACTGATGCTGCATCTGAAGTGGCCTCCATTGATGAGCTTTTGCAAGACTAATCACTCCCTCACTGTTACTCCATGATGGAAGTTTTGTTGGTTTCTTAAATGCTTCTGTTTCCTGCAGTTTTAGGAAACATATCCTCCCTTCTCTCCCTACCTCTCCCAGACTACAGACACAACACTTCTCACAGAATCATGGAATGGGTTGGGCTGGAAGGGACCACACTGGCTCCTCTGGTCCCACCTCCCAACTCAGGCAGGGCCATCCCAGAGCACATGGCACAGGATTGCGTCCAGACAGGTCTGCAATATCCCCAGCGAGGGAGAGTCCACAGCCTCTCTGGATAATCTGGTCACTGTTCGGTCACTGCACAGGGAAGAAGTTCTGTCTTATGTTCCCATGGAACTCCTGGGCATCAGTTCTCACGTGACATTTTCAACACAGGCACCGACAACTGCAGTGCTGAGAAAGCTGCTTCCCTCCCAAGAGGAAAGGGTTCTGAAGGGAAAGGATCAAAGGTTCCTATAATGCATGCAAAGATTCACTGGGATAAATTATGCCACTTTAGAGCAGAGAGTAGAAGTCTGGAGAAAGGAAAACTAACCAAAATGCCCAGAGAGTCTAGAAGTATCATTTACCTAAAATACCTCAATTTATTGTACAACTATTTTAAGCATCACTGGGAAAACTTAATAACATCTTACAGTAAACCAACAGAAACCCAGACATTTTGAACACTAAACTGTCTGCAACATTCACTCTGTGATCTTGACATTACGATTAAGAAGGAAAATACGGAAGTTTTTGTTTAGCGCTTTTGAGGGTGAGAACACAAAACACCACAAAAGGAAGATCCAGTGAGAATTCAATTTCCATACTTAATTTGCTGCAGTGAGATCACCAAAGTCCAACACTTCCATTAAAAACTGAAAGCTATTCCTGCATAACCGAAGACAAAACCTTCACCATGGGAATCAGCTGGGACATCTGCAAGGTTTTGAAGCAGGTCATCACACAGCGGAAAGCCGCAATTTGCATTTACAAGAAAAAAAGGCGTCTTTCCCTTACTTTGATGTGCTAAGTGAGAAGTTAACAAGTCACTTCAAAGACACCTTATTTCACTGGAGGACCTTCAATTATGCTCTACACTGGACAAGGATTCCTCATCCCAGCAGTCTCAGGTTATTGGGTGGCACAACCTGAAAGCCGTCTGTGCTCAGATAAACCACAGAGCCCTTTGTGGGAAAAAAAATACCAAGACAAGCATGTTGCCCATGGAATATATCCTGTAATACATGTTTTTCCTCCTCTACTTAATGCATTCTTTTGCATCTGTAGGTTTCTGTAGAGAATAAGCCACTTTTTTTTTTTACTAGTGCTGTTGCAGTTTATTTCATGGTTATTAAAAAATGCTGGATGTGGCACCTGGGGACAAGGTTCGGTGGGGGCCTTGGCAGTGCTGTGTCGAGGCTTGGAGTGATGATCCTTAAGGCCTTTTCCAACCCAAAATGATTCTATGATTCTATTTAAAACTTACAAGATACAGTCAATTTTACCCGTACAGACTGAGTAGAGCACAGAAACCATGTGCTACGTGTTTTCCATAATTTTTTTTCTCCTGTGGTCAGAGAAGCCAAGGGAATCCATGGTCCAGTTCTAAGGAGTCACAAGAAAAGACTGAAAATTAGAGTTTTGGGAAAGGGAAAGCAGAGTTATACAACTGCATCCTAAGGGATAAACATTAAGAGGTGACATAAATCTCATTTTTTAATTTGTAAAGAACACAAAATGTTAAAAGCAGACTCTGAAAGGTCTTTTTTAAAAAAAAAAAAACACCAGGCCAAATGCCGAGTTTGGCGTGGTGAGTTCTGTTACACACAACACCCATAATTCAAATATCTCACAAGTAAATATTTTGGCTATTCACCTCAAAAAACTACTTGTCATCCAAGTGGAAGTTCTGAAATTATTCATTCAGACTGAAATGTGGGTTTTCAGACGGAATTTTTTTGAGGAAACGATAAGAATATTTTAGTTAGAATCATAAAATCATTAAGGTTGGAAAAGCCTTTTAATGTCATCAAGCCCAAACACCAACCCAGCACCACCACGTTCATCACTCAACCACATCCCCAGGTGCCACATCCATGTGTTTTTGATCACTTCCTGGGATGGTGACTCCACCAGGGCCCTGGGAAGCCCCTTCCAACACTTTACAAACCTTTCCATGAAAATTCTTTTCCCTAATATCCAATATCTAAATCTAAATTATCTTACAGCTCATCTAATAATTATTTTCCAAGTTTACAGAATAAAAAAGATTTAAGCAAATCTTAAAGTAAAATAACTGAATTTTGATTAAAAAAGGTGGTATTATTAATTATTGCTTTAGCCTTTGCTCACACAGATAAGTAAATGCAAGAACAGGAAATAATTTGTTCATACATAACGAAGGGGGATTTGTTCTCATCCTTTCAGGATTCTTTCACATTCCAGACTTCCTTAAAAAAAAACCAAAAAAACAAGAGACTAAGCCTGATCTTCACAGCAATACATTTTTCCTGGAAGCAATTTCTATATTCTTAGATGCTGTAATGGGAAAGGTAAAAATGTTCTCTGTGTCTTTGTTTTAAAACCTCCCATTTTTCATGCAGCGCGTATTTTTTTTTACTCCAAAAACTGAGGAAAACTTGCAACAAAGTTTGTAAGAAAACCAGCTGTAAAAATAAAACAAATTTCACCTGCTCTGCAATGGGCTATTTTTCATTTTCAGCACCATGTACTAATGTAAGTCTACATGCTGTAATTTAACTAGCAACAAGTTTTATATCAATCTGACAGCCTTATTGGCCTCTGTGGAAAAGGAAAACAAAGAGGAGGTAGCTAATATGATGTAGTCAAGCTCTCTGCATCTCCCTCCTGTCTTTTCAAACTTCATCTTTGTGTTGAAAGGGCCTCTGGACTTCTAAAAAACCTATTTAACTCTTTACAGCTTATCACTCATCAGTTGTGTCCATTCAAAAGCCTTTTTAAAATTAGTCAAGTTCTTAATCGAATGCTCTGGTTTTAAAAAAAACTAGTAGAGTAACCAGGATGACAGGTTCTTCTCCTCATGTAATCTCATTTTGCTCCGTTCCAACAGTAAAAAAACAAGTACAAACCTGATAAAAGAAAATGGACAAGGGAACTTTCTGCTCATAGATTAGTTTCTTTGTTCATTTGTATAAAACAGACAACAACTGCTTCATTGACTTTTACAGGCAAACTCAGATTTCATGCGACAGGTTGTTTTCTGCTGGTAGCTACGTAACTAAAAGAAAGCGCTTTGACTGCCAGGAAAAAGAACCTCGCCACGGGGTCACTGTAAAGTGCAAGCCTAAAAGTGAAAACCTTTATAAATTCACAGTCTTGGGATTAGCTCCCAGGAAAAAAGGTTAGCTGATTTACCACCTCCAGCCAGTAGCCTTTAGATAGCAACAATCTCCCCAGAATTGCTAAAGGCAAGGAGTTTTTAATATGAAAAATTACAAAAATATTTTCAATATTCGCAGCAGATTGCTTCTCTAGTTTTGTCTCTCAATTCAATCAACCTGGCAAGTCTTTGGAATGTATTACAACTTTCAGGGATATTAAGTCATACACTGGGATAGCACAGACCAGCCAAGTCCAGATTAAATTCCCAGCCCACCTCTGGAATGATGAGGATCTCCATAGGTGTTCATCACCAGATACATTTTCATGGCCTCAGTTCATTCAGGAGTTACAACATTTATTTCTATTTTACTTCCAAAGAAACAGACCGTACTACTTACACATAAAGGAGGAGAAAAACTATGTCTAAAATATGACAATCCCAGAAATGAAAACAAAAAGCTATTTTCAGGCTAATACTAATAGATTCTCTGAAATTATGTTCACAAAAGCTAAGTAGAAGTGCTAGCCAGCTAAAGAGGAGAGACGAAATACAACCTTAATTCCTTTAACTGAGTGGTGCAGGAAAACAAACTATAAACACAAATATAAGAGCTGTCGTGAATTGTCATAGCTCCATTAATTTTCACTTTCCACCTGGAAATGTTCTTACCCTGATGCTTAGATATGAATATCTGCTTTGTCTCTCTTCTACTGAATTTAAAGTAGCTGTGCTGCTAGTTCAGGCATTAAAGTTAATGTAAATTTACTTATTCTCATTTGAGCTGTGAAAAATGAGTGTAAGCTTCTATACTACAATGCCAATCTGTTTTGGGCTTGTTTGCTTTTTAAAAAATGTAACTATAATGCAACACTTTGCAAATTCCTGAGCTCTCCTTTCTTCTTACAAATAGAAGAGGCATCACCTGAATTAAACACCCTGCTGGAAAACCCTGACGTCTTTTACAACTCAGGGAACACAACAGCTTTCAGTCAGTCGGTTACAGAGACAATTAAGCAAAAATGGCGAACCTTCAACTTTCAAGTTCATCATTAAGAAAGCCTCAGATTACTTACTAAGGCATATTATGCCAGACAAAGAAAGTAAGGTGATCAACGTTAATTTGATTATTAAGACCTTGTTATTTAGAAGAAATGTGAAGCAGCCATGCAGACTGTGACAGATTGATGAAAAATATAACAAGCTGAGTGTTACTGCTTCAAAGAAAACCTGTTAGAGTGAAAAATGATCCCACCATTCTACTCTCACCAAGGAAAATAAAATACATCTTCCCCGTCTTCATCACAGTTCCTGCGGTGAAATGAAAACGTGCCACCCATGCAGTGTCCAAAGAATAGAACAGCCATTTTTAAAAATTAAAACTCATTACTGATCATAACCAAGTGTATGCCTATACTACTGCCCACAATGCCTGAATGTACTGGCAAACCAGTGCTGGCAAACCAACGCTACTGCTCTGCTCAGAGAGCCACGTAATCCCTACCCGGTTTCTGATTGCTGCCAGGAGTGGGTGTCTACGGGAGAATGGGAACTGTTACCCCCCAGCTGTCAGGCACGGGCACCTCAGAGACTTCCTGAGCTGGATACATGTTCTGGGAACTCCAGAAACCTCTCTGCCATGAGATTTGTCTAACCTCCTGTTGAGCCTCTGCAAATAGCCACAATACAAGAATGGCCAGTCTTTTATGTTTGCTTTCGACATGCCTCTTGTTGGTTTAATTTCATCCCTTCTACTTCTTCCGTTAGGAGAGACAGCAAAAAAGAATCAAACCAATCCTTCCCCCCCAAAAAACCACCAACAAAACCAAACCAAACAAGCAAACACAGCAACGACAAAAAATCTAATCAAAACAAAAACTCCACTGAAAAAGCCCCCAGCCCCTCTTCAGTCCTCTTAATGAATTCTAGAGCCACCTGCATTGCAGGCTGAAAACCCCTGGCTTACTTGGTTGTTCCACATAAAGCAGCATTTGACCAGCCCTGTTGCTCCTCTCTAGACAGCTTATGGATTGAATGGATTGTCCTTGAGGTGTGGGGACCAGAACTGTACAAACTAATTCCAGCTGCTGGCAAAGCATGGACGTATCCAAATGATGTCACTGCTTTATCCTCTATTCCTTTATTAAGAATTCTTCGTGTTTGATTTACATTTTTTTACCACCACAAAGTGTTGAGCTGATGTTGTCACACAGCCCCTTACCACAATCCCAAAAGCATTACTCTGAGCAGTAATGGCCAGCTCAGAGTTGCTACTTGAAGTCCTGAAGTACGGAGGAAATATTAAGGAAGATATTATGCATCACAATTAGTAATTAAGCTGCTTTGGATCCGGTTTTTGAGTCAATATGAGCTGATCTTGGTGACTCAGTACTATTCCTTTCATCCATTTATTCCATACTCCCAAACCTCATAATCTCCAAGGAGACATTTAGATTTGAGGCAGATCTTCTGCTAAATCCCTCACAAGGAAGGATTCCTATGTGAGGACTATATGGACACAGGCAAAAGTAATTATTACAACAAAATTATTCTCGTATTAGGAAGGGTGGGGAGGCCCTGGCACAGGTTGCCCAGAGAAGCTGTGGCTGCCCCATCCCTGGAAGTGTCCCAGGCCAGGCTGGATGGGGCTGGGAGCAACCTGGGATAGTGGAAGGTGTCCGTGCCCAGGGGGTGGGATCGGCTGGATCGGCTTTAAGGCCATGTTCCTTCTCTGATTACCTACACATCATATCCAGTATTGGCTTTCTTGTTCTTAAGTGACCTTGCCAGCTTCCCAAAGCCATGGGCACAGCCTGCCTACACAAGCAGAGTTTGCAATAGCTTCCTATTCACAGATCTCTGTGCAATTTAATTGCAGCAGGTGTATTTTATTTCTAGTATATTATCATCTTCATTTTAACAATTACGCCTAAAACCCATTAAAGTGTATTTGAAAAGAGAAAAGAAAACCTATGAGGTATTACTGATAATGGTTTAAATATCTACAGTGCCTTAATAGCATTAAAAATCCCAATAAAAGAGGACAGTAAAAAGTAAGTTCTTGGCCTTATCTTATTAAAAAGATTAGACAAATGCTGCACAGATAAAAAAACTAAAGAGATATTTATGCAAGGATATGTGAAAAAGTCTCAAAGACACAAGATTAAGAAATGAAATTTGAAGGGAGAGAGTAGGAGTGTTTGAGAAAGCATGAAAGCATAAAGAAAGAAATACTGGCAACAGAACAGTTAGGAAAACTTTCCAGAGAACTAGAGGAAATTGAGGCAGACTCCCAGCTATGTAAGAGAGGTCTCCATAGCTTTACAGATGAAAAGAGCATGAAACCACTCACTGATAACTTGAAGCAAACAAAAATTCTACTCAAGTGAGCCCAACGGAATCAGATAAAGATGATCCCATAAGGAGTGGAGCAGCCCCTTACTGGGGATGGCAAGGAAGGCAATTAAATAATCAAAGTGTAACTTTGAAAATGCAGGATACCTTTCTGTGCACAGCTGAAGGCAGTGAGAGCTAGAAAGAATCTAAATGGAAGCCAGGGAAAAAATGACACCAGGGACAGCCATTGTAGATGATGGGAGAGATAACGGTGACACTACAGCTCGAGCAGAAGAATTCATAACTGAACGTGTCCAGATAACAAACATCACTGACTGCGGATGGTAATATGCTGAAGGTGGGATAACAACTGAGGCACTCGAGAAAGTTTTCCAGGGGAGATACAGAGCTCTGCTTTGCCTTTGTTATCAGGAGCTGTCAGGCCAGAAATGCTGGAGATGCGAGATGAAATACACGCCTGAACAGAGGCAAACAAACCCCGGGCTGACAAACAGATTTGCAACTCATCTGCATAAAAATAGCACCTGACCATGTCTGAGGAGAGGAGGTCACCCAGTGATCTGATTCACAGACAGAAGACAGTCAAAAGCAACACAGCATTCCTACAAACTACAGAAGGAGCAAGGAAAATATCTACAAAAATGATGATGCAAGGAGCTGGGACAGTAACTGCAGAGACAGGGAGCTGTGCAATAACAAGGGAATAGAAACCACAAATAGAAGGGTGAAGGACTGATCAGCTTTACCCATGAGAAAGCATGCATCAAAGGCCGCAATCTTTGATCAAAAAATCTTACTTTAGGCTTGCTGAAGCATTTTCTGTTGTTAAAAACAGAAGGAAACCAGACTATGGTGCACTTTGGAGTAAATCTGAGGAACACAATATATTTTTAGACCATATTAATATGGAGGAGGAGTTAAAAAAAAAAGAAGAAATGTGGACTGAGGGTAAGTCACAGTGAGAAAAGAAAGAAGCTGGACAGGATGAGGAGATGGATCTGAGCAGTGAGGGGCTAAACCTTAAAGAAAACTAGCAGCAGTAGCTGTTCCTGAGAAGAGACAGGAGAAAGGAATCTCCTCCAGTGAGCTGTAAAAGGAAATAGATGTAGAGGGAGACCCTGGCACTCAGCTGGGTTTGAAACACATAAACTATAAATTAAGTACTTGACTGTGAAGGAAGAATAACAAAATTTGAAATGACGGTATTAGAGAGCCTGTATGTTAAGAATACAAACTCACCTGTACAAGGAAAACAGCGGTGCTGGAACAACAGCGCCAGTCAGGAGCCTGGGGGAGAAGGGTTACACAGCAGGAGGAAAGGAGGAGAAACCAGAGTTAACAGTATTAAATACAAAATCATTAAAGGTACTGGGCAAGGTGAAGCAGAAGGAACTACGAGACACCCTGAAATTAAAAAAGATTAGTGAGTCACTAAAAGATACTCTATACATTATAAATTAGGGAGAGGAATAATAAAAAAATGTGAATCATGAAGAAAAATAAAAGTCTCTCAGTGCAAGCAGGTGAAACCACAAAAGAATCTGCTGCATGTAAAAAATCCAAATTACAACGTCAAACAAGGAAAGTTGGAGCAAAGGGCTAAATAGCCAAGGAAGCAAGATGAGGGACTAAGGACCCATACCGAAGCCAAAAACTGAGTGGGTCTTCAGACGATGTCCCAGGTGCCCTCTGGAGATGCACATCTAGATTTGTACATCAGAAATGGGGAGAGCCCAAGAACAGCCCCAAGTCAGAGTGGCTCTCACTTCATCAGCCTACAAGAGGCAAAACGATCAATGTCACTCACTAAAGAGTCTTATTTGTCTTTAGGAATATGCAAGAACTTGTGTGCTAGTCACGACAAGGCTGATGAAATTAGGGAAGCCGTGCAGTTTACACGACGCAATGTCCAGTTCTTTCTCTCCAAACTCATCATCCTGTCATTCAGTCATTTACCTTCCTGCTCAAATCATGTGTCCTGTCCTGGACTGCAAAATGAGCCTTCTTCCTTCTTCAGAGTGAAATGTACTGTTTGTCTCAAACACATTCTGCTAGGAATAATGAACCTGGAATTTACAGGTGTTTTCCAATCCCAGAATGGCTTGGGTTGGCCTTCCCTTATCTTAAAGCCCATCCCATTCCACCCCCTGCCATGGGCAGGGACACCTTCCACTATCCCAGGTTGCTCCAAGCTCTGTCCAGCCTGGCCTTGGACACTTCCAGGGATGGGGCAGCCACAGCTTCTCTGGGCACCCTGTGCCAGGGCCTCACCCCCTTCACAGGGAAGAATTTCTTCTCAATACCCCATCTAACCCTGCTCTGTGCCAAGTGGAAGCTGTTACCCCTTGTTCTAACACTATAGTCCCTGCAGTGAATGTACTTCCTCATCAAAGCAAGATTTATTACAATAGCACCTCATTCGCAAGTCGTAGAGAAGAAATGCAGCATTGCAAGTCAGAAAGCCCTAAGCTCAAGATCCTTCAGCCATTCTCTTGAATGTCTTTGTGACTTACTAGTCCAAACTCCCAAAGCACATTGGGCCACACCACATCCTTACTGGGTCATCTAAAAATTTTCTTGAGGAACAGCCCCATAAAAATCAGTAATCCCTATGAAGCAAGATGCTATTCATCCTGAAAAGGAACCAAATAATATTGCAATACCTGTACTAGTATCCTACTGCAATCCCCTCACACCACGGGATACCAAATAAAGTTTAAGAACAAACGTGGTTTTAAATACCTGATTGCTTGGAATTCCAACCTGAAACCCATCAGGTTAGTGATAGCTCTTGTGGAGCAATTCAGGGAAAACTTTCTATTACTGGTTCTAAAATGGATTCAAATTCACAATGGTATTGAAAGATAACTTCTCTATCCAACTTTGTCCGTTACCAAGTAAGCAATCTTTCTTACCATTTTCTTTTTAATTTTTTTTTTTTAAATTAGCCTCTTGGAAGATTTGCTGCAAGCTGATACACCATTTTTATACGCTCCAAGAATAAAATCTAAAAAAAAAAACTCTTGGATTTTTCTCCCATTTCACTAAATGGATAAAGATCATCCCTGAGTTCCACAAACAGCAGCATTTAAAAGGAGTGATGAATAGCTTGATACATAAAACTTTAATCAAAAAACAGAAGCTGTAGATTTACACTGGTGTAAATGAACCTCATCAGTCGCTCCCAGAATTGTTGTTTAAATCACTTAGCTATAGAGCAAGACCATACTAATCTACATGAACAAGTAGGAGAATAATTGAGGTCTTGGTGGCTGTTTAAACTGTATTTACAGCTGTTCTGCATGACTAGAGCAGTACAAAACAAGCGGTGCACACCAGTTAATCTGCCTCATTCATTCCTTCTTTATTTTGACCACTGTAATTTGTTTCACAACATTTGTGCTTTAACATAATTCTATAGTGAATGTGATACAGAATGCTCCATCGAGTCACTAAAGTCATCTGGAATCTGAGCCCTAGGTACAGCATCCTGCTGGTGAGCAGTGGGAGGAGAGGGCACATTTCCTCTATGGAATTTTATGTGTAGTTACAACGTGCGAGGATTAGCAAGGGACAGGCACACAAAGCTCAGCAGCTCCTGGGGGTCTCTTCCAACTTCTAAAGGTTTCACTTCCTTCAAATCAAGCCGGCTTTCCCTCCAGCATCCTGCTTTTCTACACTACTTGTGGTCTGCTCACTTAAAATAAAAAACTGCCACGAATCTACCAGACATTCTGGTTTTCTTTCTTTTTATTACAGCAGTGGTACTCTATATTTAAAATCAGTTAAGTGCTGCCTGCCTTCTGTTCACCAGCAGGGCTTTTCCTCTGAGACTACTATTAAAATCCCTCAGCAAAGCAGCTGGCTCCAAAAACATATGGGAACAGGGCATTGAGCACTACCTCTCTCCCTCTCTCTCTTTCAAGTCCACTGGAGCACTCAGCACTACTTACTCATCTTTGCTCTGCTCTGGAGCCAGGCTGGGACAGCTGGGGATGTCCAGCCTGGAGAAGAGAAGGCTCTGGGGAGAACTTAGAGCCTCTTCCAGTGCCTAAAGGGGCTCCAGGAGAGCTGAAAAAGGACTTTGGACAAGGGCCTGGAGTCACAGGACAAGGGGGAAGGGCTTCAAACTGACAGAGGGCAGGGTTAGATGGGACATTAGCAAGAAATTTTTCCCTGGGAGGGGGGTGAGGCCCTGGCACAGGGTGCCCAGAGAAGCTGTGGCTGCCCCATCCCTGGAAGTGTCCAAGGCCAGGCTGGACAGAGCTTGGAGCAACCTGGGATAGTGGAAGATGTCCCTGACCATGGCAGGTCCCTCTAAGGTCCCTTCCATGACTTTACTACTGTTTTCTGCCCAGTATCAACTGCCCTGCAAAGACCTCCTCACTGCAGTACCAGAGCAAGGAAGGACATGATTGATACACGTAACTATGCCCAGGCTTTTTTCTTATTCCTATGAGAGCAGAAGTCATAAGACTTACCTGGATACCGTTTTCTTACAGACTCAGTTCCCCTTTTACAGGTGGCAAAGAAATTCCCAACACATTTAAACTCTTTGAGGTGAAAAATGAAAATGTATCACTATGAAAAAGGAATCCTTCCATAATGCTTTGGGTATTAAGTGATCAAGCACATTCAGATCAAATTACTTCCATCTCTTACAAAAAATTGTATAGACAACTGATCCTTTCCCTCCCCTGCCCAAATACACACTACAGCTCCATAAAGAAATACAGTGAAATCAGAGAGAAGCTGCAAAATTAAATAAACCAAATTACATAAAGTGACATACTACAATTAACCTTGTTGAAAGTTATCGCACACCTTATAAAAAAACCTTCTGGTTTTAATTTCAATGATTTGGAAATTGTTTTGTTAAAATGCCGATGCTCCATTTAACAATAAATTACTAACTTATTTGGGAAGCAGCTAGAGATTTTTTCAAAGCGGGTTTTATTATTGACTAATGGAAAGTTCTGCTCAAAATTGATGCGATAACACAGTCCAGAGACTCGGCTACTGGCAAACTGCTGTGTAAAGACAAACACTGCATCCTAATGGCTTCAAAAGGAAGGCGTATTCTCATAAATGTGATTACAGAATCAGGGCCTACAACACTACCAGTTGTTTTCAGTGAAATAGCACAACATTTCTCATGGCTACATGATGTATAATGACATTCTATATTTATATTTTAATAAAGTTATATGTTAATTAATCTTTCACTGTACATTTTTTCCTTCCTTTTCCTCCTTTACCTCCCTTTTATCAAAAATTCATGGCTTTATTCTTCACATATTCTAAGCAGCTCTGCAGTCAAAGTTTTATAATTATTACCAAACAGTTACTAGAGATGTCTTCTGGTTTAAGTACAGCATAAAGCCAGGCAATTTCAGATGCTATCTTATGGCAAACAGTATGAAAAAAACCTTCCTTTTAAATACACACTAGTATATATAAATGGAAATTATGGGGAGTTTAAAGCTCCTGGGTTAGTGACCTGCATGAGCAGCGCACTTTGTGTATCAGAGATGCAAATCCTGTGCTACAGCTGTGCTACTCTGGGAGGTTTTCAATAGCAACCCTATAGCAGAAATTAAACCCCAGAGATATTGAGAGGCATCTGTGGACACACTTGGCAGACTGGCAGCGGCAGTATCCATATGGCTCCCCATAGATCTGGCAGTATCAGCTTCTCCCACACGAACACCTCCCGTCCCCAGCTCTCCTCAGTTCTGCACCAAACACGGACCACAAAAACCCTCTATGGGAACTTGACTTACACTCATCCAGAAGTCTGTGGGGTATTTCACATGCTCCTCTTGCACCAGGAGCAGAGTGAGCCCAGCCTGGCTGCAGCCCAGCTTAGCCCTGACCACTTGAAACATCAAGTGCAATTTGTTTTGGTGCCTGCTGGAAAAGAAGTGATTTCTCATCTTCTTTTGTTCCAGAGACCTTTACAGCAGGCCAGTAATTTCTTCCAACTTTAGTTTAATTGTAACTGGAGCTCAAGGTAATTGAGAACCTAATCCGCGGGCTTTAATAAAACTGAGGTCTTTGAGGTTGTGCTGCTGGTATAGCACTACCTACCAATTTAAAAAACAAGTTCCACATGGAGGTGATAAATCAGAATTTTGTGGGCTAGACTGTCACTTGACAGCTGTAAAAATTTCACTTTCAAAATATAATCATTTAGGTGTAACACCAACTTATGCTTCCTGGTAACTAAGCAAGAATTATGAGGAGATGAGTAAAAAATGCTGCACAATTAAATAACTCACTTCTCTAACAGAAGAGACAGAGAGGTGGAAGAGAGAAAAGCCCATCATTAATAGTTGTTGTAGGTACATTGGAATAGTGAGCAGAAATTGCTGAGCTATTTTATGTCTGTAAATGAAAAAAAAATTAAATAAAAAATCACCATTACTCTCAGGTTATCATTTTGCCTACTCTCCTGTAGGTTGCTGAAGACCAGCAATAAACCACTGCCAAAGCATTTCAGCAAAGTTTAAAGTCTAAACTGTAATAGCCACGCTAAACATTAATGTGGATATATTTAACTAAAGACGCCTGTTGCCCCCCTTCACTTTTAGTCCATTGAGATCTCCAGGTTCTGGCAGACACTACAAATATATCCATTAATTGTACAGATCGTGACATATTCAATAATAATAATTCTCTGTCCTCCCCCAAACATCCCTGCTGCCATTTCAGTGAGCTCTGTACTCTTGACAAGAAAGTTCTTATGAAAAATGCACTGATCTTTTTTTCTCTAATTGCTTTTAAAAATGTGAAGTGGTTTAATTTTAAGCATACACACAATAGAAATTATTATCTAGATGTCAAGGTGAAACCACAGCTTTCCAGAGAAGAATAACACAGAGACATTGTACAAGACCAGAACAGACGAGTCCATTCTCTCCGGTACCCTGAGCTCCATTTAACCTGTTGCTTCCACTGGCATTTGAGCAACTTTCCAGCAAAGAAACTGCACCGTTTACCGGCACTTTTGACATTTCTTACCTATTTTCTCCAGCCTGGAATTGCTGACCACTGTGCACATGGAGAGCATCCATGGTGACTCTGTTGGGCTGGGGAGATCAGCATGGAGTCAGGGACAGGATTTTACTGCCTTATACAAACAAAAAAGGAAAAATAGCCCAGAGAGTTATAATGCCTTTGACCTGTAACATTGTTACACCTTCACTCTAATCACTCAAGACTTAATCCAGTTGGGTGCTGAAAACTTCCAAGGATGGAGACTGACAGATTCTCCAGACATTCTGTCCCAGTGCTTGGCTGCCCTAGAGGGTGTAAAAAGTCTCTCCTTATAACCAGCCGTCGACCTCCAACTACAGAGATGTTCTTCATGGCCTGCGTTACGGAATCCTTTAACACAAAAACATATGAAGGCTTTTTTCCCCAGTTCACAGGCCAAAATATACTTTGTTGGCTGGGACCTCAAGACTCAAGTTCCAGTTACTTCCATAGGGGTTTCAAAGGGAAAAAATTCATGGTCAAGAGCAGAATATAACTGGAAATTGCTAACTCTATTTGACATTAACATCACAATTACAGTTCACGCACTGTAGCTAGTCAATTCTCTCGGCTAAATTACTTCATCTTATTTACTAATCATCTGGAGTAGGATTCAGGATTTTATGATGATGGCAAAATGGAGATACAAGTGTGTCATTAACTCTGCCTCCATTTTCACATGCTTTTGATGAAGCATGCTCGAATATGGAGGAAAAAAAATGAACTTGGCAACAGACTTGATTAAAAAAATCCTAGGCGTTAAATTACTAAATTGCTACCGAAAAAAGAGAGACGGATTTTAAACTAAACACTTTCAAGGTTCATAATGTTACCCTTTCGGGGATATATTATTTCCTATACTTCACAGAAAAGTTTGAACATTTTCCATGAAACACACACAGTGCAGACAACAGCTAAGAAAGAAACCCAGAATAGGAAAGGGTGGTACTGCCTGTCTGAGCTGGAAAAGCTAAGGCTGTGCTGGCATTCATTTCTCTACAATGGCCCCCTCCCAGAATGTCTCGCTGCTCCTTGTAAGCACCATCCATGCATCTTGCATACCTGGATTCTCCCCACTGAGCACAATCTCTGCCCTTTTCATTTCCCTGTGATACATCTCCACAATTCTGCCTTTGTATTGTTCCCAATTCTAACTGTGTCAGGCTTTCACTCACTTTGAAAAAATATGAAGAAAATGAGTTAAGAACGTCGATACAAATTTATGGAGGTGGCACTGCAATGTCAAATCCAGAATATGGTATCAAGATGAAATACAACAGTGTCAGGATAAATGTACCAAGCTGACAGCACAAAGTCAAAACGGAGCCATGTCACTGCAGATCTACAGAAACAACATTCATCTGTCAAAACAAAATCATGTCATTACACATTAAAGAATAGCTTAAATAAACTGAAACGCATAACTACTTGTTCAGATTAGCAAATTCCACCCACGCTCTCTTTCCAGCAGGGAAAAAATACAAGTGTTTGGCAGACGTGGGCAAGTAAATACTGTGATGGGACTTAATACTACAAACCCAGTTAGACTGGGAGCAGAAAAGCCTGACAGTGCAAGGAAACTTCCAAGTGAGGACCAACAACTGGTGGTCAAAGAGTTAAAGTGATTACCAAAGAAGGACCCCAGCAGGAGCAGTGACTATTCACACAGGAGCAAGTTCAGCCATCAACCCATTTTCAGCTCTTCACTTTCACACAGCTAAGGCAGAGGAAAGGCTGAGAGAAATGGGCTCGTTCAGAGTGGAAAAGAGCAGCTTTGGGGTGACCTAATTGTGGCCTTCCAGTACCCAAAGAGAGCCTGCAAGAAAGATGGGGAGAGACTTTGGACAAGGGTCTGGAGTCACAGGACAAGGGGGAAGGGCTTCAAACTGACAGAGGGCAGGGTTAGATGGGATATTGAGAAGAAATTTTTCCCTGGGAGGGGGGTGAAGCCCTGGCACAGGGTGCCCAGAGAAGCTGTGGCTGCGCCATCCCTGGAAGTGTCTAAGGCCAGGTTGGATGGGGCTTGGAGCAACCTGGGATAGTGGAAGGTGTCCCCGCCCACAGCAAGGAGCGAAACAAGACGAGTTTCAAGGTCTCTTCTAACCCAGGCTATGTGTTTCCATGTCTACGTATTTCCTGACCTGTTACAGTTCAGTCCCAAACATCTTTCCTTCTTTTCCTGATTAGTGTTACCCCTCATCTTCACTCACTGTGAAGTGGGCACTGTGTAGCCCCCAACAAAATGTCTTAAGAAACCCCTCACAGCCACAGACCTGCGCTAATCCTATTCCTGGGACTAACTAAGGTCCTCATTAAACAAAATGTCAATCACTATTTTAAAGTTGTGTCTTGAACTCAGGGCTGCTAATTTTAAACTGCACACAGCTAAACACACAGCTGTTTCTGAGAATTAACAGATTATATGATGCCACTTGAGCAGATACAAAGAAAACACTTTTAAAGTAGTTTTCACAATGCTAACAGCTGCATCCATCAACACATCTTCACATCTTCAAAAGTGGAGACGAAATTATCGACATTAGGAGTGTGTGTGCAGAAACAAATGCATTAACCAAATTCTTTGAAAGGGGTGATTTTGTGTCTGGGTGTCTAGGTTTCTAGTGAATTAGAAAAGAAAATAATGAAAATGTGAAAAATGCATTCTCTCTGCCCTGTCATAGCTTTAGTATAGAAGGGAACTATGGATCAGTGGAAAACTGTAAATAGAATAATCACACTTCAGGAAAAGATTTCTTATTACTAAAGGAAGAAAAATAGATACATACCACACAACATTAAAGAATGCCTAACATTGGTGCTTACTCCAGTCTTTGGGAAACCAGTGCAAATATCCCTGCATGTTTCTAGCCAGGAAGAACTTGTACTGCAATGTATTCTCTTTCACTTATCACTTTCCTGAAATAACTTTCTGACAAACTAGATTTTTATTTTCTATTAAAAAACCTAAAAAAAATAGAGAGAGAAAAAGAACCCAAATCAGGAGAACAAAAAGTCAATCGGCTTTTCCCTGAGGAAGCTCCATGCAGAGAAGTCACTGACTGCCACATTCCATGAGACATTGGCTGGTGTGTTAAATGTAGGAACACCTCAGTGAAGGCCTCACACCCACAAGCTGAGAGGTAAATGCACGTTGTGTAGTTTCGTTACAGAGCACACCAGTTAACCAAGCATAACCCTTACCCCTGTACGTGGCCCTGTTTTCAGACCGCAGCTGTTGAAGACTCACACAAACACCTGTACTACTCAGCTGTCTCCAGTGGAAGCGTTACTAATTTTGTTCTGGTCAATATTGAACTGGATTCTCAACCTGAGACCATGAACACACAGTAGAAATTGCATTTATACCCTCACCCGACCTTTCAGAGTAGTGAATGGTAATTTAAGAGCATGTATGAAGTGACTGAGGCTGAACTCTGCTGTGCCATTTCTGAGGCAGGACAAACCAAGATTCTCCATAGGGCTGATTACAGCACTAGAGGTTAACACTCAGTCTTCTTCCTTTCCTCAAAATGTCAGAGATTTGAAGAGGAAGTAAAGTGTGATTTGGATTCTCTCTTTGGAGGGGTTGTTTTCTCAAGCAGCATTGATACGAATCATGCTACGTTCCTTTAATAAGGCCATTATTCCTTCCTCCTTCCATCCAAAAGGATTAAGTTAATAGAAAATTCATTAGCATATTCTAACGAGGAATAGTTAAAACCTCCTGGTCAGGTGAGAAAAGGTGCACAAATGGAATATTCTGCAAGCACAAATCCATACATCCTCTGTCAACTGAACCACGAGCACAGAAGCAGACAAGAAGGTTCTTCTGAGGCTGACCGTTCCTTTGAATATTTACCCCTCTGTTGATGAAACATCACAGGGGATAATTTACTATGTGAATTCTTTCAGACAGTACTTGACCAACTGCTACACATAACCAAAGCAAGGTAACTTATTCTATAAAATATGGGGATTTTTCTTCTTCCTTTATAACCCTTTCTTTTTAAGTAACAATATTCAGCTCTCACCCAACTTGCTACCTGATTTTGGGACCAATGGGAATCAGCAGGAGAGCTTGTTAAATAGAGATGAGGTTTTCACCACAAAAGCACAGAAAACACTTCCCTGATATGGAAATAGGAACAATGCGCATACACAAACACGCTGTTGAGACCCAGAAATCCTGTTTTCACACGCCCTTTCTGACAGAGAGGATAGCAAAGCCACTGATGCATCACCACAAGCTTGGCTCCAAATATATTCCTTTGCTTTGCCTGAAGTTGGGGTTATTATCCAGCCCATCCCTCCTACGAATCCGAAAATTACCTCCCGGGGCATGCCATGTCCTAAACCTGTTCATTGTGCTGGATCTCCAGATTCCAGGGAAGTCTTCATCACAACCACCACTTTGGGCAGAGGATCACTAGAGTTGAGTGACTCCATAAGACACAGAACCAGAAGCTTCCCCCAGCTGGTACCAATCCTCAAGCCCTGAAATCTTTCCCGAGAGGAAATTTCAGTTCCCCCCCACCATGGCCTGCATCTTCTAGGGCTGGATTTTGGTGCACAGCATTCCTGGTAGCTATTATGAAGAATGGTAATATTAAGTTTCCAGAACTGTTGGCTCCCAAAGCTAAAACTGCTCATAAATTTTAGTGCTGCACCAGATGCTAATACATACATTCACATTACCTAAACCATTACTTATTAAATAATCTGGCTGGAAAGATTTCTCTGTCTTTGCCAGTTCAAGGAGACAGGATGTCAGACTAACCAAGCAGCTCTGATTCATGCAGAGCCTTTGCAGTTTGCCTTGATATGACACTGTGAAACAGCTTTTTAATACCTTAAAGTTACATATTACTTACATATTTCCCACGTGGAGCAAGCACAAAGGGAAAGAGGCTGCTACTCAGACTCAGGAAGGTATTTGTAATTAATTTGTGCTTAAAGATGAACTAAAAACAGCTCAAGCTGCCATGTCTGCTTTTTTATTTCTCCATGTCAGGCTGTGGATGGCCCAATTATACCAGGTAGCCCAGTTTGCAAGGGGCTGTGGAAACAAGTAAGAAAGAGCCCACATCTTCAGGTTCTGAAAAGACACAAAAGACTTTGTGCAGAGAGAAGGAAGAAGCAGCAGCAAGATGAACATCGTGTGCATAATAAGCAATTCCCCCAGTGCTACCAACACAGCTACTGAGAGGAATTACGATGAGCTCTTCCACACATGCCAAGAGCTAAGCACTGAAAGAAAAGAAAATGCCTCTCCTTCAGAAAGGAATGCTCACGTCTGCTGAGAAAAATGTACTTTTTCATTTTATCCCAGCTTCTCCAACTCTAAACACACCATGGAAGCAGTATCAATTCAGCAAAGTGCTGATGAAAGACAGGAAAAATCCTTCACGGATTTTCAGTTGTTTCTCCCTACCTTGCCCACGCAGTTCCTCGGTGCCCTGCCTACCTGCTGAATCACTCTGGAGCCAGTCTGCACTTCCACAGCAGCTCAGCTGGCTTTTACTTCACAGTGAATTCCATAAACTTGGATTTCTTCTCATAAAGAGTTCATCTAAAATCCTGAAATACTGACATCCTTCACGGATCATAATTTCACTTTATTTCTTAACTCCAAACTGCATGTTAATGGTGTCACCACACAAATCATAACTACCAGAATTCCACTTGAGAAATAGGGAAGAGCGTTGAATTTAAATTCCTGTATTGCAAATCATTCAAACAGTTTAACTCCAGATCCAGCAGTGGTGGGCTCTCTTTTCCAGTGTTAAAGAAAAAGGTATGATTATGAAATTTAAAGAGAATTTTTCTAAGATAATGGCCACTCTAAGATTTATAATGGTTTGTACAATAAACATTTGTTCATACGAATATCTCCGTTAACCCAAGTCAAACTGTTGCTTCCCAAATTCGTTTACCAATGTGCCCAGCTCAAATTCACAAAATTTAGCTGACTTTGAATGTAGTTGTTTGTCCATAGTCTCCCTCTTGAGGCAGCTGTGCTGTTGAAACAAGCCTGAGCTTCTGCATTACCACGTGTTCCTCACGAAAATGGATTGGCAAGGAAGGAGGAAAAGACCCTCCAGGGAGAGCCTCAGCTGTGCCTAGACCTGCCCCAGTGATGGGAAGCGCTGGAAGGACTCCCAGGCCATGCAGATGGGCAGTGGGGTAGCACCAAGGGGGGAGAAAAGAAGAGGCTCGTGTGCTGCTGACGATTTATAAATCAACTGCAAATTCAGGACTTCCAAATGAGGCAGACAGCAAACAGAATAGATCACTACCAAAACTACAGTGAAAGAACTCTGTATTCATATTGTATACTGAAAAATACTGCCCCACACTCTCAAGGTGTCACTGTGCTTCATCTGCCTCACTGCAATGCTTTGGGTCAGAAGGGACCTTAAAGACCATCCAGTTTCAGCCCCTGCCATGGGCAGGGACACCTTCCACTAGTCCAGGCTGCTCCAAGCCCTGTCCAAACTGGCCTTGGACAGCATGCATTATTTATTTAAATCCTGGGATTTCTCCTGGACAACTAATACAGGGGCAGTAGAGGACTGGTCTGCCACCAGGTCTCCTGCAGAGTTCACAAACATGTCAAAAATATCTTCAGGGAGGTTTATATCACAATAACCCACCTGCTAAATAGCCCATACAACAAAATAACTGACTTCAGCTATTGATAAACATGGTATTAAAAAGGCTTAAACTACAGTAGGTTTTTTTACTTGTACTTGATAAAAGAAAAACAAATTACTCTGCTCTTAATAAAGAACATCTGCACATTTTGTTATCATGACTGATAGGAGCCTCTCATTTAAAGTGTTACTGCTTCTCCTCTCATTAAGATCAAGTTCAGACTTTGCAGAACTGCCAGCTCTGTAAAATGCTTTACACAAGGGAGGAAACAAAACATGAGAGGCCAACTGTTCTTAAGATAATGTCTTCACATTGTGCTTTAGCTGTCTACAATAATTAGAAGGGCTTTGATATGTATCTCACACTTGGGTGACTAGCTTTCAGTTCTGCAGCGGTGTGAACAACTCCATAGATATGAAAAGTGCAAGTCAGTTATGATCATTTAAAAATGTGTTAACTGCAGTAAAAAAGTAGCCTGTGGTTTATTTCTCACATGAAGTGTTGGGGTGCTGATGTTTAAAATTACAGCCTGAAGTCATCAGAAGTCCAGCTGAAAACATTTTCTTGACTGGGAGATTTATCCTGGCCCACGTGGTAATGATTCTGGACTAAGTATTAGTGACCCTAGACTAACACACAGTTCAAAAGCTGCAATGCAATTCAGTGAGTTACCATCACTTCAACCACATCATCTGGATTTTACTGCCTTCTTCAGCAAACCACAGAAAGGTTCCTGAGAAATGCCCCAGCTCCCTGCAAACAGGCTGGGGTCACTCTCTGCTGGGTGTGCAAGAAGAGTGGAAGTTGGAATCGTTACTGGTTGGGTTCCAGTGCTCGCCTGAGCCCAGGCGCTACTTAGGAGATGTCAGATATCCAGGAGCACTGGTAGGAAGCCATGCACTCCATTATCTGCCATGTCTGGTTATCGCAGAGCAGCTCTGGCCAAAATCTGACACAGTAAAACAAAACACACAATCTGACACCATCTGTGTCCCATTTATATTTATTATCCACATTTCAACTGCACACTCAACACAGAAGAGCACACTAAGACTGTCCATGCTCAGAGGGGTTATCAGACCCCTCAGCAATTCAGCTGAAATGCCAGTACTTGAGAGCCAGAATTTAGACAGTGTAAATATAAGATGGTTGGGTGCAGCTTGGAGGAATCCGGTCTAGTGAAAGGTGTCCCTGCCCTTTTTGAAACAAGGTGGTCTTTAAGGTCCCTTCCAACCCACACCAGTCTGTGATACTACACACTGGAAGTATGTACAGTTTTGAAAGAAATGAAATGATAAATACATTTTAAAGCCAACATTCTAGTGTTAAAGGAGATTTCTTATCTTATCTTGCTTTGAAGAAATGGGACCCAAGTGAGTAAAGCACAGCGGATCTGGGAGATGCTGCTGCAAAGAGCATGGAGCTTTAGCCACTGAATTCTCTGTGCCTGCTAGAAACCCTGGCGAGCATTAAATGATGTTTACATATTCCACTGGAAGATAACTTAAGGTAATGTCAATACAAAACTGAGACACCTTACAAAGATCGTGCAAAGGATCATGAAACTCATTAATAATCTTTTAAAGTCTAGGCAAAGTCTCTATATTTTAAGTGATTAAAAAATGAGCAAGAACTTGGTTTTGCAACACCTCAGAAATCAATTAGCTTGCAAGGAGATTATGTCAATGATTAATATTGTTAATATATTTATTCAGCCTACAGATTATCTCTGTGTATTCTTACGTAAAAATGACCATAAAAAGGAACCCAAAGACTGTGAGAAATATACCCACATGTACCAGACATTATTCTGGACATTGAAACCTGCAAACCTGGACCTGAAAAAGTATGGTGGCAGAGGCACAGTTATGTCAAAGTAAATCATGCCCTCGGAGTGAGGGCACTGAGAGGTCACAGGACTGACAGACAGCATGTTGGCAGCAGGGTCAGGAACAGCAACCAGAGCCATGAATCTTTGTTGTGGACATCAACCTCTGGAACACTGAATGAGATCTTTTTTCACAACACTGAACGAGATCTTTTTAAGTAACAATTTTACACTGAATTAGCAGAGTAATTAGAAGGAAAAATCTATGAAAATTTAATGTTTTGAATTTATGTTTTTTAAGTTGTCCTTCATGCCTGCACTACCTGTTGCTTCTCGCTGCTCTCCTTAGCTGTACTTTGCCAGCTCTTTTTGGCTTAAGCATGATGTAAGACGAGGAGAGGCTGAAGAACTAAGTGCATGGACAGTGACATCCTAAAAACAGCCAGGAGAGCTTACAAATAAAGAGGCAGAGCTAGAAATAAACCATGGAATGAAAACCTAAGCCCCTCGAGTTGGCAGTAGAACAATGCCCAGACAGAGCTTCTACAAACCTTTGTGGGTGTCAGCATCACACTTAGCTTGAAATACTCTGTTAATTCTCTTGTAAGCTAAGTGTATGCGTGCACACAGGGACAACCACATGGGCTTAATGACCTCAGCAAGCCTGGCTTATAGGCAAGCTCCAGGCCAGCACTGATTTTTGGGCTCTCACTGTCAGGTTTGCAAAGGGAACCTGTTTTCCTGCTTCACTACCTGCTTTAACAGGGCAATAGTACCCCCAGGGTCTTATCAGGCTTATAACACAAAGATTATTCCCTTACTAAATCAATGCTGTCATGGCATTAGTGTCCTGATTAAACCACTAAAGGACATGTTCATCCTTTCAAATCAGAGAAACACAACCCATCAACAGACCAATTACGTATGAGATACTGCAGACAGGCTAGATACCAACAGACACGCTCTCAAGAGCTGTTAAATAGGAAATAAAGTGAAAATAAAACAGTAACACTATCTGAGACAGACTACGGCACGTAGCAACAGATCCTTACTGTTATTTTACATCTTTAACCCATGTGAGCCCACGTTCTTGCTCTTGCAAACCCACTCCTCTCCAATCCTGCTCCCTGCCCAAGCACAACCACCAAGCTCACTCTGTTCCTTGAGAGGCTCCTTTTTCCTCAGCTGATCATTAGGTCAGGCTGGATGGGGCTTGGAACAACCTAGTCAAGTGGACTCAGAGTATTCTGAGTATTCCTCTGACAATGCACCACAAAAATAGCTGGTGAAAATACTGGATAAAGAGGTATTCTTTGACATATTAAAACAGTTAAGAAAACAGCAAACCCCCCAGATGTAATACAGATACACAGCTGATGGATCCATGCTTCAGCATAATGCAGGGCTTTTAAGATGTTCTCCCAGCTGTTTCCAGATATACCTCATGTCAGAATCAGCCAGTACTTTGTGGGAACACTGCAGCCCCATTTTTGCTTTTCCAACCCAACTCCTCCTTATGTATAAACCTTGTTTGGTATAAGACCTGTACAGGAAACCAGGAGCAGTGAACTCTCCTGCGTTAAAACAACTGAACTGCATTTGATTGGGCTGATTTTAATTTCCATCAGCCTTCAGACCCAGTTCACAGCGCAGCCGTACGAAACAAGTGCGAGGGCTGGAAAAAGGGACTGAGAAAGAAGTAACAGGTTTGTTCCTTTTGGCAGCAACACCAGTTGATGCCTCCATAAGGTGCCCCCGTGCACTGGGATCCTCGTATTTTGCCCAAGGTTTTTGCTTGTTTGTATTTTATGTTTTTAGCTGAAGTTACCTACCTTGGATTTTTGAAAGATCACTGGCTTATTTTTTTCCCCCCTAAAGATTTTCCTTCTATTTATGTCATTCTGCCTTTGAACAATGAAATAGGTATACAAAAAGAGAGAAGAAGAGAGAATGTTTTTCAAGAAAAGCAATATTCAGAGTCCAACATTATAACAATGAGGTTGAGGCCATTTTCTCTGAGATGTTCATTTTTGCAGGGAGGAGAATTTGGACAGATAACAGGCTTTCAGAAGATTTCCTGCTACACTAATAATTCTAAAATTTCCTCAAACAGCAAATTTGATGTACATGTTTCATGGGACATAACAGAGATGCTCTTCAGATGTTGTCTTTCAGAAATAAAAATGAATAAAAGCACTGAGAGAATAGCTGTGAGACCTGAGATTGAGGGGCAAAAAAACCCGAGACACTGAAGATTCAATCCAACATCAAACCACTGTATCTGATCTTGTCCCATCACGACAACACAGAAGGGTAAATAGATTATTGCTGTTCAATCAGTTCTCTGAAAATTGCTTCTCTCCACAGCTTTTGTACTATCTTTTATCAGCACAGCTTTTAGGGGTCTGGTGCCACACAAAAACTGGGTCTTCTAAAGTTTCTTGGTTTTTTGCAGCAGGGCATTTCAGAAACAAATCTGAAAGCTGGAAGGAGCACCCGGATTTGCAGATGTCCTGGCCTCACCCACCACCACCAAAGGATCATCTCTGGGGCAGAAATCACTCATTTCACCTAAGAGGTGGACATGACTTTTTCCTGCTAAAAAGCAGTTTCTGTACAGTCTACACTATTCTGCCAAATTATTACAAGTAAATCAACTGCAAATAAATGTCTTCACAATCCTTCCAGCTGAGAGTGTGTACCAAGCCACGTTACAGTATTAAAATGTAAGTTAAATTTATCAGTACAGAGAAAGAAATAAAACACTTTCTGTTCTCAAGTGTGATCCTGCAGAAAGCTGCTGCTTGGAAGGTGACTTTCCAGTAAATCCACCTGTCAAAATTCAGAACAGATTTTTTTTTTTTTTTTTCAGATAATAGGTCTGCACCAAGACACTCACAATTCCCTTCCAGTATAAAGATATTTTAATATTCTACGCATGCAAAATGCTGGGAATTATGGAGCACAGTAAAGCTGCCCAATAAACTCTTACCTTAAGTGTAGTTTGGACTTGGATGGCTCGTTATACCAAAAATGAAAACAAACCCCATGATTTCTAACATAGGATGCTTTTAGCAGATACAGATCGAACTCAGCAAAGTGCACATGTGGACAGCAAAAAATACCAAGTTAGCTAGAAACGCCTCTACATGCTGACCTCAGCCTGCCAGGAGTATGCTGTGTAAAGGCCAACAGCAGGAAGCTGAAGAACAAGCAGCCCTCCAGTGCAGTAGGCTTAGCAGGATTTAGCTTTGCTCAAGCACATTTTCCTTCTCTGCAGGAGGACAGTCGGTAATTGCTGTCCACATAATAATTAACAAACCCACTCCTTCCTGCTCTTCATCAATATAGAAAAAGACCCACTGCCAGCACAAAGGAGATACAACTCCTGGAACAGCCACGGCAGATGACACTGTAGTTAGTGGTGGCACTAGGGAGGATGAAAACCCCTGTGCAGGCACGGGAAGGCCCTGACAGGCTGGATTATACCTCTCCTTCCCACACCTTTCTCACCCCAGCCTAACCCAGTGGGTTCTTTGGATCGATCTGTTTGGAGATACTTCCCTCTATCCGAGCCCTGGCAGCAATGGGGGTTCCACAAAACCTATTCCTACTCACTTAATGAGCTTTGTTCCTGCAGCCCTGTTTAATTTCTCCAGAATACACCTCCTAGCAACCAACACCACCACGAGGATTTCACCTGTGCACCTTTCGGAGCTCTCATGAATTTCTATTTCATATTTCAGTTAAACAATTGCCCTCTCACACCCTTCCTGTAAGGCTGCTTTATGAGTATAAAAGAGAACGTGCCAGATTCCAAAAATTCTGGCTGTGTAATGTCTCATCATCACGTAGCTACAGCTCCTGATAAATATCTTTTTTCCCTACGAGATTTTAAGTTATAATAATATTTGGCACTTACATACTACTTTACATCTTGAAAGCACTGTACAAACATGTACCTAATTAGTCTTCTCAATTTCTCCATGAAAAAAAATCTACGAGGAATTAAGATCATCAATAATCATTACTCTATTTATTTGTTAAATCCTGATGGCCTACTTGGCCCTCAGCATGAAGAAAAATATATCAGACTTCACAATCTGAACCGTGAAGAACTTGTTGAAGAACTGCCAAAGGCACACATTACATTGACAGCAGAATTCGGCCCCCCCAGAATTCAGATGAAATCAAAAACCAAAGTCAATTTTCTGATAGAAAAATCAAGTAACTTCCACACTAAACCAAAAAATGTAACTCCCAAACCTTAAAGCTTGTAGTGGAATCAAGAACAGCAGGACCACTGGGTGCTTTATGTCACATGACATACGACCATTCAGAGAATAGAGTAAATGCATAAATTAGATTTAAAAAAGAAAAAAACCAAACCAAATCCCACTAACAAAGAAGACAAACCTTATCCAAGGTCCTGAAGAATCAGGCATTCAAATAACGAAGGCTCTCTGATCGTTTTATCTACAAATTTGTTTATTGTTTTTTTCTTTTTCTAGCAAATGCTGATGCAACACAGAGGGTGTTTTATTAGTACTATCACAGGACCTTCTCCTGGGGCTGGATGAGAACCAAATACTGCACCTCTCAGCAACCTTTAATGCAGTTGCTGCATGCACACTAAATTAGAGACCACAGTTTCAGGAATCCATTTGAAACCCAGATAAGTAATTCTCAAACTTGTAGGCATCATGTGAGACGTTTATGTGTCAGAGTTAAAATTCATACTCTGTGTTTTGTTTGCTAAACCTTATAAATGAAACAGATTTGTGCTGTTCACATAAGCAGCGTGAAGTGTCAGACTTCCTCTCTGTACAGGGATTCTAACACCAGGGGAAAAAGAATGGGATATCCTTCCTGCAAAAGTCAATATTCCAGCCTCAGGTGGGGAACAGGGCTGGAGGAGAAATATCCTTTACAGGCAGATGAGATGCGGAGCTGCACATCAGGGTGGAATTATCCCACTCCAGGAAGTCAATGAATGATCTCTTTTGGGCACATCCCTGCAGCTGTTCAGCTGAACATTTCAGAACAGATTCCCAGAGTTCAGAGCTCAGCATAAAGAAAATGTCCAGGAGCTAAGTCCTAACAAAAAAAATCCAGCTTTATTACCGTTTGTTATCTTCTCACTTCTGCTGATACTTGAATCCCAGTGATTTCAAGTGAAAGCTAACCTGAAGACAAAAATCATTTGAATGGCACATAGCCGAGTATCCCACACCCTCCCTGGGAGGATTTGCCAGTGACAACAAGGTGGGGTATTAATTTATGAATTGCAGCCTGTGCCGCTCTAATACCTATCCCTATCACTGGGACAAATGCATTCCAACATATCACTTTAATATCTCGTGTGAACACGGCCTTGGGAGAGCAAGAAAATAGGGAGAAGATTGTGTGCGCTAAGGAGGCGAATCAGGATCACAGTAAACATCAGAAGTGTGTATTTTGAGTCACCATCCCTGGAGGGATTTAAAGGTGTGCAGACATGGCACTCAGGGACATGGCTTAGTGGTGGGCTTGGCAGCATTGGGTTAATGGTTGGACTTGATCTTAAGGGTCTTTTCTAACCCAAATGATTCTACAACTCAATGATTCTATATTTCTTGAAAATAAAAAAAAACCCCGAGTTATCAGAAAAAACTGCAAAATAATGGAAACTTCCAAATGAGATACAGTAGCCTCCTAGGGCACAGAGTCCTGAAGCACACCAGCATGTTTTTTATCTGAAAGCAAATTTCCTAACAGCTATCACAATTCACCATCTCCTGCAAAAAACTTCGTACATTTTTCCCCTATGTTAGAAATGCTGAGAGATGTTACAGATTGAAATAGCTTAAGCTAATATTTAAAAATTGATTATTGAATATTTCTGAGCTTTTAAATTTGTTCTGCTCTGCTTTTTTTCCCCTTCATTTCAACATCTGTTTATGCCTGCACCTCCTGCCGTCCAAGGTTGTGCTCGAGCACCTTTGCTTTCATTTGGAAGAAGGAAGATATATTTATCTCACCTCAAGTAGTTTAAATCAAAATCCTCAAGCAGGTCTTGTGATGCCCAGGATCCCAAATCTCCCCTGTCCAGGTACCTCAGCTTCTGGGATCAGCCCACAAACAACTTCTCAGTGCTTTGGCATTAGCAGGGTGGAGAACTGCAATATACTGGATATCTAATTATGAAAACGCATAAAGAAGACTATAAAAATAAGTCATACAGCTATTGTGGTCACTGCTACTCTTTCGTGTTCAGCAAATTTCTTTTACCCTCTAAGAGGAGTTGTTGATGGATCTCCCAAAACACATACTGAAAACAAAACGGCACCATCTAAAACACCGAGTTAGCTTAAAACAGCAATTGTCACTTTCCTTCATATGACAGATTCGCTTATGCAAAAACAACCGATGTGTTCTCAAAGTAAAATGGCATTTAAGAAAATAGCAGGACAGCCCTTGTACACAGAAAGTAATTTGAGCTAAGCACGGGCAACTATTGAGAAGAAAATGGTAACCGTTTAATAAATATTCCTTTCAGATTAACCGTTTCCTACTTATTTCCATTTTGTAGCTTGAATATGGTGATTCACTAGCAAAGAATTTAATTTAAACATTACTGCTGGATTAATTCAAAAGGACCAACCCTAGCATTACTTGTGAAGAGAGTTAATACAAAAGTTCAAGGGATACCAATTCTTTTGTTGTATGTAAATCATCACACAAACTGAGCTAAATTGAAAATACTACTTCAAGTAGTTTGACTTTGATCTCAGTTAAACCAGCTTGGCCTCAGACATGGAATTTCGTTGAGAAAAAACTTCCACTTGCAATACCAAGTTCAATGGACCTCTGGGACGTAGGGAGTTGATCCCATTATGTTCTCATGTGATCTGCAGAGAGGGTTTTGCAGGCGCTATTTTAATTACTCAGACTTGGAAGCCATAGAGAATTTCCTGTGGAAGCTGATGAAGAGCAAAAATTCCCCTCTTCCTATAGCCTAGGAAAGGGATTGTAGAAGACAAAGAGGCCTCCCTCCTCTCCACAGGAGAGATTTAGGAAGAAATTAAACCAGTCAACTGGCCTAGCTTCAGGTTTATCACTTGATCAGTGACCTTCCAAAGGACACAGCAGGGAGGGCGGGTTGGCAGTTCTCTTTCCTGCTCCTGCAAATCCATTTCCCACATTGCTTGGCTGCAGTTCCATAATGCCAGTGCAACGTCTTGCCAATCATAAGGAACTTCAGTAGCTTAGCAGTTTTCATCAGGAGACAGATAATCTTCCTCTCTTAACCCACAGTGGTTAAGATGGATCCTAAGATTCTGCCATGGGTATTACTCCATAGAAAGGGTAAAACAAAAGAATTTTGCCTTCAGAAGAGAGTACTAAGCCCCCGCCTCTATTGGAGACTGCAGAGAAAAGCACCAAGAGTGTCTTCCATCCCATGGAGCATATCAACCTTCCAGTTTCAGCTGCAAGGCTGCAGCAGAGGATTCTCACCCTCCTTTATCATATCAACCCCTTCTGCTCCCTACATCTTAACAGAGCACTGCATGGCAGGTGTCTGGAATTCTTTCTTGTGTTTTTAATCCAGGCCAACACAACAGACCCCAATTTAGAAGCCTTCCTAAGTCTCATAACACCCTGCCTGATAACTGAACAGGAAACCTCAGCCACCACAGACTAACTCAGCACTGAAAACCAATGTCTGGCACTAAAGTGGGCCGCAGACCTCTCTCTTCCACTTAGTAACTCTCCTCTCCAACTACACATTGTAGAGTAGTAACTGATACTTCAAACTTGGGCATTTTCTGCACTGTAGCTTTTAACATCACTAATGCCTCCTCCCTCTCAACGTGGTGCAGGGAATGACAAAAGGACTGAGAGGTTTGGGGTTTGAGAAGGAAAAAAGAGAAGGTGGCATCACAAAGCCCTTGGGGTGTTTGTGATCCTACTAAGGTCATCTCCTCATTGACACCCAGCTCCATAGGAAAACCCCAAGTCATGCAGGCTGGACAATCACTCCTCTTCAAAAGGATCCATTTTCCTTGAGATTTCCTCACGACATGACTCAGGCAGGTCCAGACAGGTGTGGAAACCAGACCTTCTGCTGGAAGGGTTAACTCTGCCTTCAACAGAAGTGTGTTGATTTACATCAACTTGGAACCTGCAGTCTCAGTTATGGGTTTGTATTTCCTCTTTGTTACAAAAATAAAAAACTGAGAGAGAGAGAAAATCAGATCCTGCTTCTTAAAATTCAGTATGCAATACATCTACTTGGACACAGACTCAGGCTTTTATTTCCCCAAACAATAATAGTTTAAAACATCCCAGCTACACCAAGCAGACACATCGGTACAGACTGTTCATAACTTTCAGTTCTTCCTCACTCTGTTCTCTTGGTACTGTTTGTTTCTACTAACTCATTATTTCAGATCTAAAATAATGTCGGAAACCCTCCTGAACATAGCAAGCACCCTTTGCTGCATCTGTAGAGCACAAGATATTTTAAATAATAATAATGACACAAAGAAATCCTCAGTTCAGAAGAGGAGGCACATCAATCGATTGAGGAGGAAGAGGAGTAAGCAAAGCTATCTGGGTCTAAAAGGCATTTCATTTGATTTCTTTAGTCCTACCATTTCCTGCATATAGACTATGTAGACTACACAGAAACATTTAGACTTAAGGCTGGTGTGGACATATGGCTCTGGGAATCTAAAATGTAGGCTGGCACCTCAGCTTTATCCCAGGGAAGCAGTTCCATGCAGCAACTGTTTTTTTCAAGGCAGTTCTGAGAAGGGAAGCAAAGGATATTTCTGTTGCTGCTATACTTGGAATCACTACCACATTCAAAGAAATAACAAAGGACATGGTATTCCCATTTCCTGTGCAGCAGCCTACCTCTCCTAGACATTTTCCAAGTATTAATACATGCCCTTGGGAGTATGGACACAGGCACATAAAAATGTAACTCCTGTGACATTACGAAATAAACCAAAAAATGCTCCCAGCTTTTATTTAGGGCATAAGACACATTACTTGAGGGTATATATGGCAGACAGCACTAAGAAAATAGCTCATTCATTATTTAAATTGGGGAATGGACTCAGAGAGGTTTTATTAATGTTCAAAGAAGTGAAAAGCCAGAATCTCCTTATGCAGACTATATCTGTCTAAATCCTGTTTACAGCACAGACATTTGACAACACGTTTGAAGTTCTAAATTATTACTATAGTGTAGCAGTACTTTGGGTAATTTTTTTTCCCTTTATGTATTAAAAACAATAATGGAAATATCCTTCCAAGGTCACTTTACCCAATTCCTCGTATAGGATAAAATGACAAGTCCATAAATCATTGTAACAGTGAAGTATTGTAAAGTATATCTTGAGTTCAGGACCGCAACTTGCAGTGAATCATCTTCAATCAATTAACAGATTACCTTAATTCAACAAAATCCAACACCTGCATTTTCCTGATTAATACCTTTTATACATCTAGAGTTCTGGCAATTACATATAGAAATTAAAGATGGAGTGTACATTTGTGGATACAGAATGCGAGGGCCTGTGAGACTGGCAGAAATCTCCCTTAAAGAGAGAACTGTCATAGCCTGAACAGTGCATATTATATACAAAATTAGGATTCCTGATTCACCTGGATTCATTGTGGCCTAAATGCTGTCAGAATACAAGGCTTAGCATCAAGATTTCTAAAATACATACATGCTGGGGCATATATCAGCAGGTCCTCACAGGTTTCTGTTTGGGATAGGCACTGCAAACGGCCCTACATCTCTGCTGACCTGTCGAGAAGTCCAATGCGATTAGTTTGGAGGCACCAATTTTAGCAGAAACTGCTAAAATTCAACCCAAAGGGCAGCTGCCTCCACCAGCTCAGGACAGATGATGGGTTCTGCCAAACAAGCTGAGCACTCACACACATCTTGGGATGGGAAAGAGATGGAGCCTCCCGCTGGAGTGACCGCTGCCCTTCAGAGCCAGTTCTATGCCAGAGCCTTCCAAGTGCTAAGGACGGACCTGAGTGCTGCCCAGGAAAGGAAACAACGGCTGTAAATTCCCCAAGGAAGTGCTGATTAGCCCAATCTGAGGATGGCATGATGAGAGCTGAAAGCATCCGAGTGTTTAGGGCAGGAGAGCCAGAAGCAAGATGAACACATGGAAGTGGAAACTCCAGGCAGCAGGAGAAGACAGGGAGCTGGCAGAGAGCGAGAGAGGAGCACTCGGAGCTGCCCGTGCCACAGGATGGAGACACACACAGATGAGCCTTTGTCCTGCAGCAACAGAGCCCTGACTCGAATTGAGAGGATTTCCTTCTGTGGACTGTGATTAAATCCCACAACATCGAAATTCAAGAAAATTCAGCAGCACTCAGAGAATGATCCAGCAGACTGGAAATGACAGTTCTGCCTGACACTGAACCTTTCAGTGCTGGGCAGCAGCAGGAGCTGGGACACTGGGAAAACACTGCTCTGATGGCAGTGCCACGTGTAAAGGCTGCGGCCAGTTTTAAACTTGGTTGTACAACCAGGGACTTTGCTTTGGAAGTTTACAGCTCAGAAGAGCTGCAGTGTAAAGGATTCACGGTAGAGTACCCAAGAAAATGGGCATCAAACACTTACCCCAATCTAAAAGCTCACACTGCTGGTATTAAAACCACCCTCTTCCACACAGGCTTCCTTCAGTGTACCCAATCCAGCAATCGCTGGAGGAAAAGGCAGATGTATTTCTAGTCATCTCTGACTTGCAGCCATACATTTAACTGGTGAAAGCATAGTTATTTGAAACTATACACCAAAATACACAAGAATTGCTACAGAGTGAACACACGGAGGGCTGAACAGACTCGGGGAAACTCCAGCCGGTGCACCTCAGGTACTTCACGGCAAAAACCCTTCGGTGTTACTAAGATTCAGAACAGAGGCCAGCTTCAAGATAACATTAGCACGGACAGGAGCTCAAATTTACCAGAAAAAAAATTGAACTAGAGATTCAGACAACAAACTTCAGTGTACCTCTGAGGTTAATAAGAAGGACAAAACCAAGGTTATACAGTGTACTACAGAAACTATTTTCTTCACTCTCATGCATGCAAATGTTTTTCTCGGGCAAGTAACTGACTTCCAAGTAAACACAGTCTAATAAAATAAACAGAATTTTTCTAATTGATTAGACTTTCAGATTTTCCACATTTTCCTACCTCAACAAAACTCACATTAACAAGGCAATGTACTATCAAAATGGCCATATCAATATTAATAACATGAAAATGAAAAGGAAATTTAACATTCTAAAGTCTTAGAATTATCTAATCGGTAAGTAAAATTCTATTATCCCGCTTTAATGAAGATATTATACACTCATTTTCCTTGGATGCTCACAATCCTAATTACTGCATGCGTGGGTGAGCCCTGGAATTATTTTTAATAGACATTAGTATATGTATTGGTTCCCCACAGGCAATAGCATATTAACAAAAAAGCCACCTCCCATCAGCAGAAAAAGAAAAGTAGAGATAGAAGCTACTGCAACAAAACAAAGCAATTCTGAAGACAGAATTTTAACAGAACTTAAATCTAATTCTTTTTTCTAAGCCCCTTGGGAATATCACCATCACAGACCTTTTCTAATTTAGCTACCAAAGTGTCTAAACTCCACTCTTGGCAAATGCTACTCTTACGACAGGCTCCAGTCTTTTTAGCCACTCCTCATGCTTGGAAATACATCATTTTTTCAATTTCTGAGGAGCTTTACATACTTACAAACCGAGACAATCGCAAGGCAGTTGGTAAAATATGACATCAGTTTCTTTAACACCTGCAAAGCAACTCTGACAGGATCTTGCAGGAACACTTTATGCCTTTAAGTCTTCTGTTGAAACAGCTGCCAAGAGGAGTAGGTGATTAAAGAGCCATTATTCACATTATTACTATTTAAAGGAAAGCCAGCAGGAATTACAGCACTAAACCCCTCAGCAGTGTATGTATAATAGACTGCTATCATTATATACATAGGGATGTGGCAGTAAGTCAATTGTATATCGAGCGGTATACAGAATACGTATTTATACACATATGGAAGCACAAAGATGTAAACAGCGTCAGCAAAAGTCTCCCAGCTCAGCCCCACACGAGGAATTTTGCTGGCTTCAAAGGCACAGGAGCAGGAGGCACGACCAACCTCATACCAGAGCTGAAAGGGGATGCAAGAAAAAAAAACAAAGCAAGTGCAAGGCTGTCTTTCCTTCCCATGTTCCCTCTGGTTTACAAAGGAACTCTCCACACAGATATGAGAAAGGATGTTTTTTCAAAGGCAGTCAGGAATGTGGAGTGGAAGGTATGCAGACAGGCTTACAGATCTGGCAGAATAAGCCATCAAAGGTTTCAGTCCCGGTGACATCTGCATAGTTCTTCTGCCTCTTCTACCCTGAGCTGTGTCAACTCGCTCAGTGCGTGCTGAGCTGTGTATTCATTCCAGTGCCTTGCGGGCCGTGTCAGACCTCTCCTGGTTACTGCTGGTCTCTGAAAGCATAGCTTATTCCCTGGCTCTCTCCAATAACAGATTTAACACTTATCCATCACACTTTAAACATCCTTTAGAACCTCCTTAGGGAGCTCGGATATTTAACTCTCTGGATCCCAATTTTAAAATCACGAAGTACAGCTCACACTTAGTTTATTCTCACATTGAAGCAAAACCAATCTGTGTTAAAGAAACTTAACTGTTAAAACACAGAAAGACTTAAAGAATAAACAACATTGACTTTCCATGCTGCAGTTGTACAACATCTCATATGGGACACAGGAACTCTCTAACACATTCGATGTCTCCAGTCCACAAGAGGCCACCGAGCTGATCAAAGGGATGGAGTACCTCTCCTATGAGGAAAGGCTGGGAGAACTGGGACTGTTCAGACTGGGGAAGAAAAGGCTTTGGGATGAACTAATTGGGGCTTCCCAGTGCCTAGAAGGAGCCCATAGGAAAAATGGAGAGAGACTATTTACAAAGGCCTGGAGTGACAGGACAAAGGGGAATAGTGGGAAGGAATTCTTCTTCCCTGTGAGGGTGGGGAGGCCCTGGCACAGGGTAGGGTGCCCAGAGAAGCTGTGGCTGCCCCATCCCTGGAAGTGTCCAAGGCCAGGTTAGACAGGGCTTGGAGCAACCTGGGATAGTGGAAGATGTCCCTGTGAGCTTTAAGGTTCCTTCTAACCCAAACCATTCCAGGATTCTATATCCTTGTAGTTACATAACAGGTAGATAATAAAATAAAAGTTATTAATAAAAGCCTGTAAGTCAAGCATAATTTTTGATACGAACAGCAAATCTAGTTGAGAACTATATAGAGCAGAAATAAATTTCTAAGTCTCCCTGCTCCTCACTTTCCAAGTAGACTCTACCCCACATTTTTCACTGTGCTTGTGAGTTAGAACTCTTTTAACACCAGCCCCCACTTTACTTCTCTGGTACCACATTACAAGAGCCTTGCAATCTTAGGTACTGTTTTGTTAGATGCAGATTAGTTTACATGTGGGTAATTTATCATTTAATTACTCAGTAATAATTGGAAAAAGATCAAATGATTTCTCCCTTTATAGATCAGATAATTAATGGTTATTTCTATGGTAATTTGTCAAGGCACAGCTGGAAGAATTAGACAACTATTCAGCTAAAGTGCACATAATCATTTTAGCATTAACATAATCTGAGTGATACAAGTATTTCTGCAATTATACACAGCTCCAAGAGCCCTCACCCCTCATCTACAAGGACCTAAGTGAGTACACATTTTTAAGCTGTCCCAGTGGGCAACTGAAGGGAGGGGAAGGGTTAGCAGTTTAGCAAAATAGAAAATAAGTAAAACTAATTCTGTAATAGCGATATTTGATTGCATTTGAAAACTGAAACTGCGGTTCTGCAGAAAGGGAAAAAGGGCAGACTGCAGAACTGGCGAGCTGTGGGGGCTCAAGAGCACCTCAGGCTCCAAAGTGCGATCAGTAGATCCTACCCAGTGGGAGCGTTTTTCTTCTACTACACGAAAGTCTTGATAAGAAAGCTTTCTGACTGTTCATGTTTGTGACAAATGTATTTGGCAGAAAGATAAATTCTATGAGCTCCTCCCTTAGTTCATTTTATCTTCTTTTTTTTTTGTTTTGTTTTTAACCGCACTGTCTACTTAGCAGAATAGATTTAAAAAGAGAGGTGCATTTGTTTGCTCTGCTCTGCCAAAGACAAATGTATTCAGACAACAAGAAGTTACCTTCAGGTAAATAATTTTTAAAAAAGAAACAAAGAAAGACAACACCAGAATCATGAAAACTATAAACACAAACTGAATGCAAGATTCCAACCTAGTCACATAAACCCAGTAAACGCTGCTCAGTTCCACCCAGGCCACACACAGGTCAAAAACCATAAAAACCATACTGTCAAATCTACTGTCACGCTTCACCATACATCCATGCTTAATACATGGCTTTTATAGTCATAGGTTCGATTCATTTTGAAACTACTTTCTAGAAAGCTGAAGATCATTATTCATGTTTCTCACGCACCAAGAGTCACAGTATTCCGCTATGAACAGAGGAGAAAGCCTGCATATTCAAACTCAGTTTTACAGGAGTGAACTTACAGCACCAAACCTGGGACTTTGCACTTGCAGAGAATTCGGTAAAGTCCTGCAAAAGGTCAGCCTTTGGACTCTTAAGTTTGTCCTGGAACAACAGGCCAGGTACGAGCATCAGATGCATTCAAACTCCACCTAAATACATTATTTACAACTTTTTACTCCTGTAAGCAGTGAGGTGCAGAATTCGCCACGAATACCATCTTCTGTGAACTGCACTTCGGTAATCAACTTCTACCTTTCCTCATTATCAGTCAGTTCTCTTTATTAAAAAGCACGCAATAGATGTGATTAAGAGTTTGTGTGTGAACTAGACAACGTACAAGAAAAAGCTGAGTAAAACAATTATGTTGCCTTTTCACTTTTACAGAGGCCCAGATAAACGGCTGTAATTTGATCTTCAAAATGAGCATCCTATTTTTAAAAAGGGAAGACTTATAATAATTTTTTTCTGCATGAAAAGCAATTCATACTGGCACAATATTAGTACAAACTGGGCATCAAAATCTTAAATCGAGATATGCTCCTATACTGATGTCTATTTATAATACTAATAATTTAGAATACAGCAGGCCACTTACACTTCTAAAGTGTATTAAAAAGAAAACTGTCAAGCAAAAGACGCCAAGTTAAAAAACAAAGCCACTCACAGTATGCAATTCCTTAGGCCCTTCACAAGAAAAGGCATTTTATCAAAACAACAATGATCACTATACTGCTTTTCCATGCACATTTGCAGCAGAACTACACGGGAAAGACCTCCTGAGTGCTGAATGCCAGCTGCTGGATTTGTGGGAATCCAAGGGCCGCTTGGGCCACCAGATCTGTCAGGAACAGACACAGCCCTAAGGTCCCCATCCCGTTTTCATTTCACCAGAATTAGAGGCATTCAGCCCCACTCCCAGAGACTCTTATCTAAGTGAGTACAATTAAATACACACTGGAAGATTTTATGAAACAACTGCAGGATGTCCTCGAATGCCACACTATGTAAAAAACTTAAACCAGCACCCGCTAGTCAGAGAAATTTCAAAGGAACTGGATGAGGGGAGACAGACACTGGGTTGTACAAGTCACTCATCTCAAATGAAAAAGATCACCATGAGAATATTTTTTCCTTCTTTCTGGAGCCCCAGCTCCATATAAATTCTCATTCAGGGTAGAGCGAGGCCCATTAAAAGAAACAAGACTGAGGAAATGTGCCACAGAATCACCAACCACGGGAGGCTGGACAGGAACTACTGGAGGTCACCAACCCCCCCTGCTCAAGCAGGGCCAGCTGCCCAGGACCATCTCCAGAAGGCTTTTGAAAAATCCCTGAGGATGGAGACTACACAATCTCTGTGGGCAACCAGGCACTGGTCACATTCACAATTAAAAAAGATTTCCTTAAGTGTTTATCCCTTGTCCTGGGTTAGCCCGTTGAACAGCCCCACAAAAACAGGATCAATGGAAGGTAAAGAGAGGGAGACAAGTAGGACCTTCCTCTGTCACCAGCAGAGAGCTACTAAATTGCCTCTTACCATCTGTGAAAATAAAGCCTGGAAATGGATCAGATGAGAAGGGAAAGTATCACTTACATAGCACTAAAATCTCTTAAAATGTATATAAAATATCAGTTAAATAAATCTGAGAAGGAGGAGCCCACATTGAACAGGGCAGAAAGGAAAAAAATGGTAAAATGCACTACACGAGGGATAGCTAAAGTCACAAAAGGAGACTGACTTACTTAGCTAGATAAATCAAATGAAGGAGATATGAATGCTTACAGTGCTATGTGGATTACATTATTAAAGCAAGGCAACAACACTGCAAAAACAATCACGGCTATCTCTCACGATTAAACCCGAAATCTGAAAGACTAACAAATAATACGCGTGAAAGGTTTTACAAAGTATTTTGACTCAAAATTGAAAAGACAAACCCCTGTTTTTTTGAAGGAAATGAATTGCTCAGATGCAACAGAGAAGTACCAAACTCTGTGGGTGCCTGTGCCGATACAGAGCCCAACACGAACACCTCTTCTGCATTCCTGAACCCGCAGCACACTCTGCTACAAAACAAGTGTAAGCTTGGATAGAATTTCAAACAGAACACGAGCTAACTCACGTATCTTTCCAACAGACACTTTCCCGGGACTGCTATACACATGCAGGATATATTATAAGAGTTCCTGCTACTGAAGCATCTGTTCGCTCCCTGTAGACAAAGATCTGAATGATCTGTTCATGACCTCAACAGTTTGGGGAGGTTTTCCCCCACTCTTTCTGCTTTTTCTTTTGTTTTGCTGCTTTCTCTCCCCCTACTGTTCCTCACCATAAAACAGCATTTTGAATGTGATCACCATTCCACAGGAAGGCTGCAGTCCTGAATGCCTGAAACCCCCAAGCGAAACATTCAGTGAGATCCACTGCTCTTTCTCTCCTTGCTGAATAATGTGTTCTCCGTGCACTCTGGGCAGGTGAGATCAGATACCCCTTCCACAGAACTCGGCATCCAATTACCAAAAAGAACAAGGGCTGGAGCCCAGGCTTCTCTCCAACATTAATCTCTTGAGATAGCAGCTGTGGGAAAAGCAACAAGGGAAAACATGGGGCTCTGAAGCAGCAGCTTCTCACAAAGGAGAGAGCTGGAATTTCCTTGAGGTTGTGAACTGCAAGGCTCAGTGTATCTTTTGTAAATGGGTATTTTCTGCAGTAGAACTGCAGACCTGGTGTGCTGTAAAGCATGCTAAGTTCTTTGGGAACAGAGCAATACAAATATAAAACTTTTCCACTAGCAAGGTAGGCCTGGATATTGTTAGCATGTTTGGTTGAAGCCATCAGATTTAGGAGATGGGAGAACGAGCAAAGAATCATGAAGTTTCACCAACATCATGTCCTAAAATAGCTTAACTAGTAGACACAGAAGTAACTCCATAGCACTCCCGAAAATTTTCTAAATAAAAAAAAAAATACACAACTGACACAGAATCCAAGTTCATTTTATCTACTATCACAGAATACAAAGAAATTTATTCCTTTTATAAGCCAAGCCTTCAGCAATTGCTGAGCAATACTAGAGAGCTTACTCTTACAAGTGTATACCTAAGTAATTCTTTAGACAATATTTAAGCATTATATGACACACAGTTAATGAGATTATTTTTCCACGGAAAACGCCTCAAATTTTACTTAGCTGGCAAATCCCCCTTTATTTTAATAAAAGAAGGAGCCAACAAATCAAGAAATGTAGCACTCACTTGCAAACCTTTTGTGGTTCCTTTCATTGTAAAAGGAGAGTGAATTCCTAGAGTTTAAAAACCAGCATCACATTAATTTTGTGGGGATCAGAGATTTGTACCAAACTTCCACAAATCCCCCAGACACTTTATCAAGGCAGGCACCCAGAAGAACTCTCTCATCGAGCACACCAGTGAGATAATGGACCTGCACAGGCTGGTCGAACAGAACCGATGCATCTTGAGAGCCTTATTTAATCCTAGCTCTACCAGAGTTAAACATTCAACAGCTCAAATAGCTCCTGGCTGAGGCTGCAGTTTTGCATGGCTGGCTTTCACCTCCTTGCCTCATACTTCAGATGAAATATGAAGTCCTGACGCACGAGAACATCAAGAAAACCTGACTCCAGCCGGGCTGAGAGAAGTTAGGTTCGACACATCCGTATGTGGATTTGCCTGCTGAAACAGAACTGGAATGCTTTTGGAAGGTAAAAGCGGATCTATCACAGAATTTATGGATGACGTGATAATCCAATCAGCACAAAACTCTGATCTCAGTCGCCTCGTCCTCCCAAAGCTAAAAATAATAATGATTACACATAATTCAAGCGAAATGTTTCTCAAACTGTGGTACCTTGAGAGGAAATGAGCATTTCCCATTCAACAACGAATGGCTGGATACCTCATTCCCAGTTAGAGAAAACATGCCTTCACGGAAATATTAAGCAGTTCTTTGGATCCATTTAAACTCCTAAATGATTTTCCTTGCTCAGTAAGAGCTGTAAAAGACAATCTGTTCATCCATGCCTGAACTTGCTGAGAGTGTCACGAACAGAATAGTTCTTGCCTCGGCAGCGAGACCTCCGGAGTTCAGCAATCTTTCTCAAAACCTGTTCTAGTCAGGAGGAATTAATTCTGTGGGACTCAACCCTGAGCTGCAGAATATCTCGTTTTTCTGTATCCGAAACAAAACTATCCCCTGGGAACTCCACTTGTGTAGCCAGTTAGCTGACAAACTTCTTTTTCATTATAATAACCCATCATTAAATGTGAGATGGAATATTTCATATAGTACTTTGTATCCAAAATGCAGGGTTAACCAGATGCCCCCTCATCCTGCCTAAGTTAAATATCCATTTTTCTCCATACTAAATCATAGCAACAAACTCAGAGATTGCCAAAGGTTTGCCTTTTTCATACTAACCAAGGGAAAGAATCAGAGACTGAATCCTAATAAAATATTTGTTCATTAAATTCCACTTGCAGGATAACTTCTATTTAACTTAAAATAAAGCTGTTCTTGCAGATACCTTAATGACTTCATCTGCACAGTACTTACGATGCAAAAAAATAAAATTTCCTCCCTCATTTTCAGCTCTTCCAAAGAGAACTGCAGTTTGGGTATTTTAGGGTGAATGCTTCCCCTTAAAGTATTTTGTGAATCCTGTTTCCTGACACGGAAAGGTTTCTTAGCTTTATTTATATCCTAACTGTGAGAACTCGGAAAGATTACCAAATTCGTTAAGCTCGCACACTTTCTGTGTATTAATTAGGTTTTCCGCTTGGTTTGAGGATTTAAAACACGAGCATGTTCCACAGCAAAAACATAGTGTCAAATTAGTGTGTTTAAGACTCGTAGTCAGTATCAATTACAGGATACGAGAATTAACAACATCTTTATTAATATATTAATGTACTCTGATGCATTAATGTATTTTGATGGAAAACTATCAAAGGCCTGAACTGACTCATGTAGCTTTCAAATACAGCCTCAAGCTCACTTTCAAATTTGAATAAAGATCTTGCAGGAGGCTTCCTGGACTGATGAATAGTAGTTTTTTATTTTTATGGTCAAGTTCAGGGGGATCTGTTGTTCCCAGAATGACTGGATAACTGACAATGATAACTGAGGTTGGAAGGGGACCCTGGAGCCCATCCAGCCCAAGCCTCTGCTCACAGCAGGGTCATTCAGAACAAGATGCTCAGGACATTTTCAGGCACATACTGAGCATCTCCAAAGTCCATGGGGACTCTGCAGCCTCTCTGGGCCACCACCTCAACATGAAAAGGTGTTTTCTGATGTTTCAACTGATTGTATTGTATTTCCATTTGTATCTGGGTTCCCAAGCCTGTCTGTAATTCAATTCAGCTGCCTTTTTTAATAGTTTCTGCCACAACTCTTTTCGTACCCTATTGCTGATCTTCAGTGCAATAAGGTAAATTTGGTCAAAGTTTCTTCTGCAGTGCTTGTGAAATTAGAGTATTTAGGGCTTGTATCGATAAATCTTAGATATGTATTTAGCCTCAGAACAATGGTATTTATCATCAGTTATAGCCTAGAAAGGTCCACAACTTGGAAACGCCAGTTAATTAGCAGAAAGACTTCACACAGCAACCCTGAGCACTGTCAGAGCCCATATTTCAACACAGCCAAGAACCAAACTGAAAGGTTTTAAATGCCTACTGACCCTCAGAGCTGCCATTTTCCCCTCCTCGGTGTCAAAAACCCTAATGATAGAAATCTCTTGCTTTTGCACCTTCACAATGAAGCAAATAATACACAAACTTACACAAATAAAACCAGTATCCATCCCTATCAATGCAATCTCTATCTAAATCCCAGCCAGTTAAAATGGCTCTTCAAAGTAATTTAAGATTTTCTGCCCTTCCTCCAGATCCACGGGTTGGAAACCAAGCCAAAACTTTAAAATACCCTATTTGTCAATCATCTTTAAAAAATAAAGCATCTGGAGATTTTGCTGTGCCTATTACCACCATCTGGATCAAAATGAAGTCCTCCATCAGCTTCTGAACTGCAAAGCATTCAATGAAATCTCTCGGTTCACTATTAAATGCTCTTACAAGTTTCCCTTGGGGACATCAAGTTCTGCAGTTCCCATAGAATATTTCCATAGTCACTACGAAGCATAAGGAATTGGACAAGTAGCTCTAATTTTCATGAAAATCTAGATGATAACTTTGTCAAAACAGTTCCAATGCAGTAACTAATAAAGAAGTTGAAAGCCTAATTTGTAATATGCTTTCACTGCATATTAAAGAAGCCAGTCTGTCAAACAAAACACTTTTTCTTATAAATCATACTTTCAAACATTCAGAATGTTTTATGCAGCAGTGCAAACATCCCATGGTAATACTGCATTCCTGTAGCAAGCTAAGTATTTCATCAATAAAAATCACAGAACTTTATCTCAAATTTCATTACACTTAAATGTCTCAACATATTGAATTTGTCTACAGAAACATTCCTCCAATCTCCACTCCTTGCATTCAACTAGAAGCACTGTCCTTCAAGTGCTGACTTCCCTGCAATAAAAAGAGATTTTATTTCTCCCTTACTTTGTTTCCTTGCAGTACATCAGGGAAGGAGACAATAGGTATGCTGCTATAATTTGATTTTTGTTTGATTCACAGCATACTTGGGTCAGATGTTGAAAGCTCGAAAGTAAGGACACATTAGAGAGTTGACAATCCTATTTTTAAACCTCTCCTGCGAGCGATGTACTTCTCCCTAGACATACTGCAGTCTGCATTAAAAATAAATGCATTTGGACTACAAAGACAACAATCCTGGCTCGCTAGAAAACTCCTTGTTATGAGTCTTTCTTTCCTGACAGGTAAATGCCTTCAAACTTGCATTAGCAAATGAAGCAAGAGCGCTGCAAAGTCTCCCATTTGTGCAGAGAACAGTTCAGCCTCTCCATTCTGTTTGCTCACATGTTCTGTACAGAGATCTATATTATACCTCAATAATAAACATAATTTGTAACTCTGTCTGGAGAGAACTGCTTTTATTATACAGCCACATGCTAGGGAAAGCAAAAGGCATTGCATTCCAGTTGCAATTAAGCATGCTTTGGGCAAGTATCATCATCATCATCACACTATTTCACAAACTAAAAAAGAACAGAAAAGAAATCTGAGTACCACGAAAACCCCAAGCCAAAACACCTAAACCCCAACCACTGTCTACCACCCCGACAGTGAAAAAGATGACAGCCAGATGGAAGGCAGGATGATTAGTTTTATCTGCAAGCAGGTAAATTAAACAGCTTAAAATCGAAATTATTTTTATGCAACTGTATTGCAAAGCTTCATATGGCCACACAACAACACACATCAGCTACTCTGAGGCACGGAATATTCAGTACTGGACACTGACCAGGATTTGGATCATAATACACAGTTTAATTACACAGATTACACAGAACCATATAGGACTCAATCTCACCAGCCAGAGATGTACAAACCACACTTGGACTTCAAGGAAAAGACAAACCAGTGTTTCTCATAAGAGCAGTTTAGTGGCTTGCGACTCGTGCTTAAAAAGTGGTCATTTGGAATTAAATATAAACTCAAGCATGAACCTTGCCACTTCAAGACAGTGATGACGAGATTTAGATTAAGATAATTTTTTTGAACACTATGCCTCAATTAATGCAGCAGAAACCTTAGACACTTATGCAGAACAGAAAAAAGCCCAACCACCTTTTCCAGGGACCCCAATGAACCACGTGTCTCTCAGAACAGCTCCAAATCCCAAAAGGAAAAGCAGTCATGTTTCAGAGATCCTGATCCGAGTTGCAGCAAATACTTTGCATTAAAGCAAGGTAGTCTTTCTTAACTCTTACCTCCTAATTCTCAACAAACATGCTGCTGTAAAACTACAAATGAAGAAAGGTAAAATATTAAGACAAGATGGAATGGAAGAAGTTTCCTGTTCCGCATTCTTTCCTACCCAGCCGACGTTAGGCATTATATGAAGGAGAAGAGCAAATGAAGCAAGTAATGCACTAAAAAGTGCAAAGTCCTGTGGCAATTCACACAAAATTCTTCTGGTTCTACCATCTAAAAGTTATGACTCCTTCAGCATTCGTTGTTAAATGTAAAGGAAATCTCAAATCACTAAGACCATTCAGGCTCTAAAAAAGCACAACAAAATCACAACAGAATGACTGAGGAGTGATCAAGGCAGCTGCCTGCAACCTTGTACATACAATAGACGAACACAGCCAACAATGACAACCTCTCCTTGCCTGGAGGCTTTCCAGCCTAACACCTCACTTATTTTCTAAGTTGTACTGGGAAATGAGACCCCTATGTGACAATTATTCCCCGCAGAGAGTTATTGAAACAGAACAGCGTTTGAGAGGCTCGGTTATAAAGCAACAACAGCTATATTTATATTGCACACATTGATTACTTTGCAAACCGATGAACTTCAACTGCTGAGAAGCACCACCACTGAAGCCATTCAAAATGATATAACACAGCCTAAAGTACTGTATATTCTTTATTCTTACCCCACAGAAGGACAAAGAACAGATACAAAATTAAAAGCAGGAAGTGATCCTATTTTTAAATCACTGACACAATCACTAACATCAGACATACATGAGCAACTGTATTCCCATTAGCCAAGATACTCAGAAACAGGTGAGGAAATAATACCCAATTACTTAAATAACCTCCATGCTTGAGGGGGTGAGAGGATTTAATCAGGTGAACCACAAAGGAGCACCATAAACCATCGATAAAAATGAGTCTCAATGATCAGAGGTACTTAATGAAAACATCTCTTCCCTGACATGCCCTAAGTGGATCACGGGAGAGGCGACAGCACCTGTCTGAACACAGCCTGGAAAAAAGGCCAGAGGATGAAACGGTTTCCCAGTGATTCTGAGAAAGTCTGCTCAGTTCTGAAGGCACAGCCATATAATTGAACCTGAAAGAATATTGTTCTCATCACTGAGCCCTTTGGGCTGGGTTTGTTTCCCCCTTTGCTTTTCATACCCAAAGAAAGATCTGTATTTTGTAGCAGGTGAAAATGGCATTAAAGTTTATGATCTCGAGTAGACAGAGAACGAGACTAAAAAAGAAAAAGGGTGAAAGACTTTCTTTATGTTACCCTTTTAAAGAGATCCTACTCCTGCTGTAAGCACACTGGCATTTTCTTTCTTATTTAAAGAAATAACCACTGCTAATTTAGTACTTCCTCATTTCAGAACTTGCCAATTAAAATCATGCAAGTTATTACTTTAAGTTTACATTACAGTGAGCAGCTGTATGCACTTAGAGTTCTTAAAAACACTCCACACAGGTATTAATAGCAGAAGTTTCCATTAGGTTAACCTCAGACCCCCAGACAAGCAGAGAATTACTAAATGCACCAGGAAATTCCTAACCACTTGTATTTTGCAGACATAAATAGCATAACAAGTGACATTTTATCTTGAACCACCTTAACACAGGACTCTCAGCAGAAAGTTCATTTCAGTCAAAAGCACTGACTGAGATGTAAATTCTAAAACAGTAAGTACAGGAATTTTGTACTTTAAATCCCATTCCAGCCATGTAGAATGGCTGGAATATTTGCTGCAGAACAGTTACAGCACTATGGCTATTCCACTTGTCTCAATGTGTTCCAAAAATAAAGGGACCCTGAACATCCCTTTGTTACTGCACAATATTGTTGAAGTGCTCAATTCTAAATATGTACCAGTATGAGTATCTGCAGGTAAAAAGTGACCAAGGAATTAACTACTGTGATCAGTTTTGGACAAGGGGTTGGCACAAATACTGGATGAACAGAGTATATTATCCAAATTAAAAACAAACAAACAAATGAACAAACAAATACAAAAACAAACCCCCACCAAATTAATTAAGGTTGTTAAAAATAAAAGACTAAACATTATATATATATATATGTGTGTGTGTGTGTGTGTGTATGTATATATGTATTAAGTAACGCATATTTAATAACAATTTTTAAAGTCTGAGAAAAGAAATAGCCTTTTGGCAATGTTTTGGGGTCTAGGACACCAAAAGTACTTTCCTGGGGAGGGTGGGTGGACACAGTAAAACAAAATCCATTTTATTCTCAATGTATATACAATAAAATGGATCTTTTTAATTGGGAATTTTTTTCTCTTTTAAAAAAAATTTGGAAACTCATTCTGAAGATCTATCAAAGAAATCATGACAAAGTTACCAGATGGCTGCAAAAATATACATGCATACATTATGATGGATTTCTATATCTGTGTCCAAACTAAACAATCATTTTGTATCCTGAAAATAAAACATTGGCACCTTATCTTGTTAAATGCAAAAAAGCTGTTGTATTCACTATATTTCTTCCAGCAAAGCCTGTCACATTTCATTAAACAATATCATACCGTGATACGCTCAGTAATAAAAAAGCAATAAAACTTCATAGCTTAATTTCTTCTGGGGAAGACACTCCTGATTTATGTAGCCTTCCCTACAAAAAAGTGACACCTAATGGAGCACACAATTGATGTACATCAAGATGGCCAAATTGTTTGGTTTTAAGAAGAGCTTATTTGTGTAAGGCTGCATCTTAAAATCATCAGTTTGTTTAAGACCAAGAGTTCCAGAAGGCTGAAAAGCATTTTTTTTTTTTTTTTTTTTTGTGCAGGTAAACTATATCATGCATCTTAAATAGAAATCTTGTTGTGGGATTTTGTTAGGGGTTCAAGCTTTTGTTTTTTAGTAACACTCCATTAAACAACTTAATAGACATGAGGAAAGCTGAATCCACAAATCTGTTCTGACTTTGTTTTACATACAGCCAAAATATAAATGCACGAGGTCCACAACAAACCCTACTGACCAGCCACACCTCAGTTACGTGTGTCTTTCATACTTCTCTGCCTAACAATTAGCATTTTATTACCATTTTTGAAAAACATTTTTGAAGTACTGGACTTCTAAACTATAATCCCAAATACAGAGCTAAGTCTGAAACAACCTTCCACAGAAAATCCTTTTTAAAAGGTCAAAGTGGACTTAAAATCCACCCAATTAAAAACAGGCTGAGTAATTTCAGAATGAAAATCTGCTACCAGTTTTCTTTTGTTATTACATGCATTTCCTTTTTTGTTGGAAAAAAACCCCAGTAAAATGGGAAAATCTGACACAGAGGAAAACAGGTACATTCATTCCTTTTGTTCTTGACAGAGAATCACGAAATGACTTGGGCTGAAAGGAACCTTAAAACTCATCTCATTCCACCCCCTGCCATGGGCAGGGACACCTTCCACTATCCCAGGTTGCTCCCAGCCCCATCTCGCCTGGCCTTGGACACTTCCAGGGATGGGGCAGCCACAGCTTCTCTGGGCAACCTGTGCCAGGGCCTCACCCCCTTCACAGGGAAGGATCTCTTCCCAATAGCCAATATTCCACTAACACCTAATCTTTCTAATATCTAATCTTGTCCCTTTACCATGTCCAGTCCCATCAGGATTTGTGGGACACAGCAGGGCTGCCAAGAAGTAGACCTTGGAATTCTGGAACTTGACAGCCTGTGGGCCCAGAAGAGGAAGCTTTTAGTGTATTGTTCTTGGAGTCAATCACTTTTTCTGAACAAAATTTCAGTCTGCCTTTCAAATCCAGCTGGAAACTGCCAAAGTCAGTGGTCGTGGGAAGAGAAAGAGAACAGACAGTACAGACCAGGCACAACACCCCCTAAGCCTTGCTCCCAAAGGCTACAGATCTGTCATCTCACATCTGATTTGTCTTAATGATCTGGAAAAGTAGGAAACTGCTGGGATTGTGTATTTACACTGAAAGTCCGATTCTGCTTTAAGTGGAAAACAATACTGAGCAACCTTAGAACAGAAAGATCTGCTGCAATTCCATAAGTGAAAGCCTAATGTAGCACTTAGTGTTCTCTCCCCAGGTATTTCAAAAAGCCTACACCCCAATCGAGCCTTTTTGCTTTAAACTGTGATGAAAATATTACTGAGGATTTCACAAAAAAAAAAAAAAAAGGAAAATATTAAAAGCATCAAGAAGTTGCAGTTTAGTAACTTGCATGTATTTTGGTCATTATTGCTGTTATGATCTTACCATCCCAGCTTTCTGGATAGTTCTTTGAGCACATTAAGCACCTGATTACAGGAGATATAGATGCTTTCTATTTCAAAGGCAATTCAGGGAAGGACAGGAACAACATTTAGAAATCTTTCTGAAAGAGAGATTTTCGTTTTTCCCAATGTCCCCCTTCAATTTGAGAAGAGCAAAATGTTAACAAAAGGTATTAGAGAAAGAAAGAACTGCACTCGTGATAAACCTGCTTTATTCTTAACACAGATCTGGTATTTCAGTCTGTATTGATTTTAATGAAATTCTCAGTCTTTAAAGTGTCAGAAACAAAAATGTGAAACACTGATGAGTTCAGACTATAGATTATCAATACAAGTGCAATGCTCATCTTCCTTGAATGGTTCTTATCGTGCGTAGGAGAATTCTAGCAGTATTTTACTTGTTTATTATCACAAGGGTTGTATAAAGATGTAGCTAAAAGGTACATAACTAAAAAGTACATCACAAAAATAAAGTGTTTAATCAGAAGTGAAACATAGAAGCTCCTTCTACTTTTGCTGTAGAAATTCTTTTTTCCAAGCTCTCTCACAAAAAAAAAAGCCAATCATTTTTAGTGAAAAGCTCTTAATTCAGACAGTTGATGCATCACCCAGAGTCACTGAAATAAGATTTTAAAAAATCAGAAAATACATCAATAAATACTATAGATCATAAGCTACAATTACAGCAACTACTTTAAGCAGCTCACTGCACCTCTGAACCAGTCACGATACTCTTTAAATAATTTGGAAGTGTGTCATGCAGGAACGGTTACAACTAAATCAGTTTGGCCACACAAGTAATATGTGGATATTTTTGCTTCAAAGGGTGTTCTGGTATCACTACAAGTGCAGATTGCTACCTGCCACACTTGTCCTGCAGCTGTAAGGTCCTGCTGTCAGGGTACTACATTTCACAAGGGAATTTTGGAAATACATACCTCAGGCACAGTGAGTGCCAGAGAATGAAAGCATGGCTACAGCAATACTTTTTAACTTCCATTTTCTAACATCTTGTCATTGTGTGGTGAATGGAGTAGAACGAGATTCATATTCCATAGTGCAAAGAAAAAAAAAATTGAACTCAAAACAACTCTGAATTGAAATTACTGAAGTGGCAAAATTGAGCATCAAAAGCTAAATGTGTCCACAACTCCCTTTCAGGTTTCATGCAAATAACAACAGTTTTCAAGGCCAGAACCATTTGGTTCTTCTAGCTGGACTTTGCTCAATCATCAAGTGATTGATCAGTATTTAATCTGCATACTGAAAGGAATGCAAGTTACTTCTATTATTATTATTATTATTAGCCATATTAATAAACTCCAGTGGCACCCCACAGTGAAGACAAAATTAATGTCTTCAGTTATGGGGTTTTTGGGGTGTTCTCACAGCACTTTTACTGACAACATTTCAGTCTTTCAAAGCAAGTATGTAATTCTCTCAGCCCCAAAATCTCATGAGCAAAACTATGAACATTTTAAAAGAGTCATAAGAAGATTCAAAAGTGTCTAAGTGAGGAGCCATAGGACCCAACCTGCCCAAACCTTCCCCGTCACAGATATTCACACCTGGCTCCAGGGACACCCACTCCCACCCAGGGCTCACACTGGAACTGGGCATCTCCTAAACCCAAAGTGTGCGTTTTGGAGCAAGGGAAATAGTCTGCACTGCACCACAACCGCCACAAGCAGATTCCTACAGAAATGCCCTACATGGACCATCTCTGATCCGAACTCTTTCCAATACTCCTAACAGAGGAATCACAAATATTTTCACTTCTGTGCATTCGTGCAATGCTTCTGTAAGCAAGTATCAAAGAAAAACTTTGACTGAGGTGTTCTTAATCATTTAAAGAACATTACTATCATTACCATTCTATTTTAAAATATTATTTTTACTGTTTTTCTCAGGAGCAGTGCTAGTTAACAAGGATCCATGTCTACCCTGCAAAGTGTAAGTTTGCTTGTCATTGGCCTATTCAGATGAAAGAGAGGGATTTTCCAACATTCTGGATAGTACATAACTATCAGAACTCACTATATACTCCTTAACTTTAGCAAAAAACAGAGTATAGGTTTTCAGTTTTACAAAACTTGGTCACCGTCATGTTATTTTTCAAAGCAAATTTGTGCTACCATAGGCAAGATACCATATGATAAAACCAAACTGATGCCAAGTCAAAGGCACATCTACCCCTCTGTTCCTCTGCAGCCGAGACATCCTTCCCTTAGTGCAATCCTGAAGGTGAGTAATGCTAAAAAAAAAGTAAGAAGAAGAACCCTCATCAAGAGAGACATCAGCTTCACCAGTTCTTGCAGATTTTCTCTCTACTGCACACCTGGGCTGGCTCAAACACAGCCACTTGTTTGGTGTTCCTCCCACTGCACATTAATCCAAGACAGGCAGCAGTTCATACTCCAGTGAAGTCAACATCCCACAGTCCCTATTGCTTCCCATCCTAGTCAGTGCCATTTCCCCTGACAAGCTATTAATAAACATTAATTTTGTTATGACAAAGCATCTGAATACTATTCAGTGAGCAAGAAAAAAAAATGTTGTCAGTTTTACTGTGCCCTTTTGGAAAGTGCTATTTGACAGTGATTATTTGCATATTTTGAACTGAGAATTATCTCTTCTTGGAGATAATAGAGTGACAGTTCCCACAGCTCCACACAGAAAAGGATCTGTGGGGGCTTGTACTCTACCAATTTACACTCGAAACCAAGTAAATTATAGGGCAAAGAAAAGCTCCTGAAGACAAAACTTATAAGCAGTGGAAGCATAATGGCACTCAGAAAGGAGTAGCCCCAAATTCAAGTTGATTCCTCGCCTAAGAATGAATGCAGCAATGCAGGCAGGAATTCTGCCCAGCCACTGCAGAACTATCAAATGATGACAAGGAAACTTCCTTAACTGCACAGAACATCTGCCCAGTAGGCAACAGACAACCAAGCTTCATGATTCCTGGCTGCTCTGTATCCTGTACATTAATGAATGCCTTGAGATCATCCTAATTAATGCCAAATTGTGTAATACACAGCCCAGCTTTGCTTCATCTGGAACAAGAGAGTTACAGCAGGACTCAGGATGCCAAATATCACCTCCGAATTCTCACCTCTGCCCCTAGAAACAGGTATCTTGGCAGAATTAACTACCTAAGAACTCTTGGTATGACACAAATTTTTTTGCGCTAACAAAAAATCCACTTCTTTCCTAATAATGCAGCCATGTACCTAAATGCAGACAATTAAATGGGTTGGGACCACCTCCTTGGCCTCAGAGAGTTAAAATTTGCCATGTGCAGGGATGTGCCACTCTGAGTGGGATCGACAACTACCCATCCTGACCTGAAGAAAGCCTACCAGAAAGATGGAGAGAGAGTGTTTACAAGGGTCTGGAGTGACACGTGGGAATGGCTTCCCACTGCCAGAGGGCAGGGCTAGATGGGATATTGGGAAGGAATTCTTTTCCCAGTGGGGGTGATGAGGCGCTGGCACAGGTTGCCCAGAGAAGCTGTGGCTGCCCCATCCCCAGAAGTGTTTCAGGCCAGGCGAGATGGGGCTTGGAGCAACCTGGGATAGTGGAAGGTGTCCCTGCCCATGGCAGGGGGTGGAACTGGATGGGCTTTAAGATCCCTTCCAACCCAAACCATTCTAAGGTTCTGTGATTTTAGTTCATGGTTCCCTTGATACTCATTCCACTGCTTTACCTAAAAATAATTTGTTTCCATCAGTGTGTTGATCTCCAGCACATGTTGAAAACATTAGCATTAATTTTCACCAAACACACTGTTATGATTACTCAGATCACTGGGATCTCCCTCCCCTTTGTGCCCGTGACTGCTGCTGAGAAACTGCAGCAAACAAGCTCACGCTTAATAGATTACACTCTCTTTAAAAAGGCTGCTTTCAAGAACTTTCTGTCCCCTCTGCTCACCACCACCACCATCCAAGATGCGTTACCCATCCCACACACAAAGAACACACAAAATGCTGAACATCAGGGAATAGAACTACAGCCACCACACTGGAGCCATCAGCAAAGCAATCACTCCCTTGCTCCCTTCCAGATTATAACTAAACACTGCTATTAAATGGCTGTCATTTAACTTAATCAGAACACTATAAGCCAAAAGAACGAGGAAACGACGAAAATAATTTCCAATCACTTCCTAATCTGGCAGTGAAGAGAAAACCGATGCATCTTTGTGGAGATTGACACCTGATGATCATTTGCTTCCAGGCAATTACTATTTAATGAAGCACAAAACCACAATGATGGAACATACCCGGGTGATTGCAAAGTACGTTTTCAGTATCATTATTGAATAATTAACGCTAAGATAACTTACAGAACAATTTCAGCCTGGGGAAACAAAGGTAACCAAGACTTTCAATGACACAATGCCTGCTTGGGGCATAATAATGATGGATTGGCTTTGCTCCAGTGATCAGTGTTTAACCAGCACTCCTCATCCCCCAGTAACTCTCAAATACACTTCCCTGGGAATTTCTGATTGCCAAGGGATGCACTGACATGCACGCTGACATTATTTATCACTTCACAGTTAGGAGATTAAAATTATACTAACACCCTAATTAACAGGATGGCGATCAAAGTCCTGTTGTAGATATAAATTTTACAGAATTTATTACAGAATCCAAGAAAAGAATATAATTCTTGCTGAAATGTTTTGCCAAATATTAATTGTGATCTCAATTTTCCCTTTCATTTCTAGCTCTTTTAGGTTGCCAAGATATTTATCTTTACAGCAAGTTAAAACCCCAAACCAGCAGCCCACATTACGTGACATCCATGGTCCTCCACAACTACTTTTTCATTCCATTAGCCAAACTTCTGACAGCATCCACATACAGAGTTTTAAAAGTGAACCCAAAAAGTGAATAAAATGTCAGGTTTGATATATTTTAAAAAGCAAACCTGCATTTCTTTTTAAGTCAATTGACAGTACACAGACTTGCCTGTCTATCTGTCTTTGTCTAACTTTTTCCAGCTGGATAAACCCAATTGCTATTAAAGTTGACAAAAGACAATGATATTATTAATGAAAGCAGCTACATGATGTTAGACTTTTCATTACAGGCTCCTAGTGAACTTCAATTAATTGCATGGCTGCTATGCCTAAAAAGGCTGCTGAGGGAAAGGAGGCCTGGGGGGCGGGGGGAAGGAGGTATTTTTAACTTCTCGCTCTGAGGTGTTCAATCCATCATTTTCCTCCTCAATTGTAAATAAAATATTGCTTCAGAAAAGCCCTCTTTAGATTAGCCGTATGGTTTTTTCCCATAAGCACAACCTATATTAAACCACACATCTGTATTTGCCTTTGTAGACAGCTTCTGATACAACACAGGTTTGTATCCTGTCTCCACCGCTGTGGTATTTGGTGAACTGATTTCATTTTAGCTGAACAGAATGCAGAAACAGCAATGCCATCACAGCCCCCTGCCTAGGACCCTTTGTCCTGCCCTGCTGTCCCCAGGCTGCTCTCCCTCCTCCACCCAAACCCAGCCTGTGCAGCTGAGGGAAATGTCTCCAAGGACTCCCAAGGATTCGACTCCCTCCCTGGCTTTCTGACCATTTTCTCTTGATCTGAAACTGCAAATACCTCGTTAGCAGTAGAGATGCAAATGAGAGCCGTGCTTGACTGAGCTGTTCATAAACTATTAATAATTCACACTCTAAGTCCTCTCTCTCACCCAGAGAGGCAGCAGGGATACCTCCCTACGAATGCCTTCCACACACTGAGCTACGTGTTTCCTATGAACCCCTACATGCAGGCATGTAAATGGAATTAAATGTTGCACTTCGTTAGAGACTCTTCATTACTGCCAGACCCAAACACAAGTGCTCTTTGAAACAACTGCCCTTCTGTCCCAGCCTTGAAACTCAGCACCAGATCCCCAGGACACACCCCAGCTTTGCCCAGCACAGGGGTGACGTGCCTTTATAAGCAGTTCAGTTCCTGACATGCACAAGCTTGCTGTCTATCAGCAAAATTTAAGTAAAGGCTGAGGAAACTTAAGTTTGTTTTTTGGTCACCCTTTGCAAAAAGTGCTCCAGCTACTCTACCCTATTCCTAATAACATTAACCCCAATTATCTCTTAATTACAGTAAAGCAAGGAAGCTTCAGTCACTTCCAAAAGAACTATTTCCTCCTTCACTTCACCTCACGTGTAGGTTTTGCTTATTCAGAAAACTCCAGTTGAAGTTTGCTCTTTCTGCCACTATGTTCTCATCCCTCATGATCCTGCCATGACCTCACAGCATCTTCTCTGTTGTACTATTAGATGATTTTTACATTGGTATTATTTTCGATTGAGTGTTTCAGGCCCCACCAATTTATTGATAGAAATACAGGTTCTGTCTCAAATGAGCAAGTCATTAACTCTGGCTTTCTTTTTCTATCCCTTTTAATATTCATTCATATTCAATCACTTGGAGAAGGCCTTTTCTCCCTCACGTTATTTTCATGATGGTCCTACTGAAAGGAGTACGAAAAGGTATCACGAGCATCTTCAAATGCAAAATTGTGCTGTCTCTTGGGCTTCCTGCTTGACTCGTTTACTGTTCTCTCCTCTTCACCCTTCATTTTAATTGATTTCTCTATTTTTAGGAACAGGTAAGAAGCAGCAGTTCAGAGTTCCGTACAAGTCTTTTGCCATCATATGCATTTATGCAGCTGTATTACTTTCTGTTCCTGGGCTATACATCTCTAATTGGTTTTAATTATTCTTGCAAAAAAGTCCCAAAACATCAACTAAACTTTTCAGTGGATAATCCCCAAACTGGCAACTCAAACTGAAAGTCAGCAGCAGGTTGGTCCTGAATCCAAGACAAGAGATTTCAGACTGAAACCTTCAAGAATTCTTAGGAAAATATTTTTTAAAATGCCTTAGAAATGCATTGAAATATTTAAACTGTGGATGAAGTCTAGAAAAAGAAAGGTCTCTCTGCATGTTTGACAGCCAACAGCTTTCAAATTTTGATTTCTCTCTCTGATTTCAGAGACCCATAGGAGCACTCACAGCACGCAGTGACATGAGCGGCTCTTTTTTTTTTTTTAAATGCAGTGTTTTCCTAATTCCCTCTTGACTCTCCCATTTATGCCAGAAATGCTGCTCCAGTCAGACAGAAAGCACAAAATCCAAGGCACCTAACAAGGACAGCTCTCCCCTCTTATTGACTTTATTATTCACTGCAAACCCAGCTGGAAATAGCAAAGTTATTGACGTGTTCCAGGAGGAGCTTCTGCACACGCTCCCCCAACAGTTCCCAGCATCAGAATTCCCAGAATTTCCACTTTTGCCTATATTTTTCATTAAAAAATCACTAGTAAATTGCAGTGTTGTCATGGCAAGCAGGTAATGTTTAGCAAAAATGCCAAGACAAAAAACACTGTTTCTCATGTTTTTAACTAGTATTTTGAACTTGTAGTTCCATGACAGTTTCCTTATTTAATTTTGCAATCTTGGGACTTCGCAGAGAATGGCAGCCCTAATTTTGGACAGTTTGAGCCAACACACTTCATGCTGAGCATCTTAAAGTTGAAAAAGCCAATACTGGGAATGGAACAAGCAATTGATTTGACTGGCTTTTACTACTGACTCAAATTAAGTACTCCCACATGTACACTTCCTATCACAAACCTATTTCCAGTCCATACTACAGAAGACCCAACACGGTGCATCACCATAGCTAGAGCAGGCATCAGAAATTCAATCTGGATTCAATAAGCAATGGAATATAAAACTTCCAATAATCTACAGACAGGACAGATTCCAGCTTCCTCACTGGACGTGACTTTGATATTTCAGAGCCAATTTTTAAGGGCATTTATCTGCATTTTCTGAAGAAGGAGCCTGAGCGACCTGATCTAACTTCAAAACTGGTCTTCTAGAACAGGTTGGACTGAACAACCTCTTTAGTCCTTTCTAGTCTAAATCATTCAGTGATTCAATAACACCATCATGGCCACAACAGAGGGCCTTTGGATAGCAATAACCACATCTGTTACATAAACTGGATGAAATGGAACAATATAAACGTGGTTATTTTCTTACACAGGTAAGCTTTATTAATTTTATTGCATGCACAGCTGCTCTTTATTATTTCTCTGTGCTTTCTTAAAACAGGCTATCTACTTAATGGACTAAAAATAGTATTAAATGCACCTTGAAATAAAATATTTCATTCCAGTAATTGAGAAAAACAAAACCTTTCCAAGCCACAATTTGCAGTTATTACACCTTAAAATTCAGACACACATTAAATGATGAACTTTACCCTCTTCTTAACAAAGCTGCAATACACAGAACACTTAAACAAGGTATCACATTTGGTCCTCCAATTTCATTAGCTTTAGGAAATGTGAATTTTACATATTACACATATACTTACATCACACCAGCACTCCTTGCATAGTAAAAGTAGCTTTGATAATCAGCTTTGTGATGAGGGATTCTGTGTCCTGAGCGCAGGAATGCTCAGGAGAACGGAATGCAGGGAGAACAGAAGGCATTGCCACCAAGTCATCTTTGTGCACTTCTGGATTTGATTATATAGTCATGACTGCTGGATGAGGACAGCACACCACTGCAGAAATATCATTAAAAGTTTTCAAACTGTCCGAATTGCAGCGTCAGTAAATGTTAGCAAAGGTCTACATTTCGGTGGGCTACATTCAATTTCTTGTTAAACAAGCATTATATTACTGGGAGGAAGCCATCCTCTTGATAATAAGTAGAAGTGGAAGACACATCAACTGTCTATTAAAGGATAAAAAGAGGAAATGAATTACTGAAGGTCTTTTAAATCACTTGTGTGCCATTTTGATGCATTCAATGTGATACTTACTTTAAATTCTTTATTTCATAAAGTACATGAAGTTCATGATTTAAAACAAATTTCCTAAGAGACTGATTTGCTCCTTTTCCTCTGACCCATTTCGTGATTAAAAGCAGCAAAGCTGTAGGATCATAAAAGGATGTGTTATCTGAAACTTCGTACCTTTGCATATTCTTTACATTAAATGAATTCATTAGTGAAATTTCTATTCACAATCACAAATATACTTTGCTTAACAGTTGTAATGATTGCAGGACTGAATGAATGGATTTTAAAAATTGGCACTTAATAAAAATTCCAAGTGTTCCCTAAGGTCCACAACATTACCGAACACAGATTTACTCAGAAAAGACTCATTAAGAAATATTATATATTCTATAGGCAATTTGTTAATCCACTTAAAATTGCACACATAGGTAGGTATCAGTTTGCCAAAAATCCCTCTTTTCATCTTGCTTTGTGGAATTTCATTTTCAGAAAAGACAGAAATAGGCATCTCTTTCCTGCCAGTACGGCACTTGAACTGACGATTAGTGGAAATCAAACTTATGCAAGAATACTTAAAAAACTAATTTATTGAGCTGTAAAAGAGTGTTTTACCTATCTCAGACTGCAATTTCATTATTTTAGATTTCATAAAATTACAATCAGAACATCATCCTTCTCAAAGGTGGCCACAGTGCTCTCTAATAATAAACTTCTGCATTAACTCTCCATAAAACTTTGAAATATACTTTTAATGAAAGGGCAGATACCTTTTTATTCAATTCAGTTACTGAAGTAGTTACTAAGACAGACTGAAAATGTGCTAAACTATAACAGCCTATTCAGAGGCAACTCCAAGGGGAACCTAGAGAAGGAGCCTTACTTCCCCCTCTTTAGTCAATCGCCTTGAAATGCGTTGGTATTTAGAATATAACCCAACTCCACACAGTTATTGCATCAGTCAACTTTCATATTCCATTCATCAGAAAATCCCCACCAAAAACAAAAGAAAACAAAACAAAAACAAACAGACGAACAAAAATATCCATAAGCATCTATGGGGAGAAACAGATGAAAAAACAAGCTCCAGGAGGTACAGCAAGGAAAAACGTCAGCCTTTGACCCAGCAAAGAATTCTGATTATTCAATTCCTCAATAGTATTTTATTTATTTTTTTATTACCCTCAAACTCATATAAGCAAGTATGAATTATTATTGCCATTCCTCTGTTTCCATTAGGTTTTCATTAATTGCTTTTTTTGGAGTCCAAAATACCATTTGAAAAAAGAACTGTATTTTACCATGTATACCTTAATGCTCTCAAAATTTACTGTACATCTTAATTTATTGTACTTTCTATAGAAAATCTGGGGGTTTTTAAAGAAATATTGAAGTTGGCCATTGCAGAACAGGAGAAAATACTGAATCCTGGAGTGTAAATTAAATTGATCCTCCAACAGGTTCAAGACTAGTGGCAAACCAGCTCCAATGGTGAAACCAGAATTCCAGCTCCAACTTGTGCTCCAAAGGCCAAACCGTTGCACATGAATGTTTGCTGCCTTTGTCTACCCTTCACTACTGAAATGATCATAAAATCATCATAAAATGATTACCAAATAACCAATGCTGACTTAGTGCTAATAACTATAGGTTACTGACAGCTACACATTGGTCACATAAAGGTAAATGTATCTCATTTTCATTATTGTCTTTTTACATTTGAAACTCTTGAAAATGTTCCTATAATTGAAATCAAACATCTTCTCCCACAGTAAAAAAATTTAACAAGTGTGACTAATAAAAGCCAAATACACAACCCTAGCATTCATTTTAATGTGAAAATTATTTCAAGAGTGTGAAGTTGTTTATACCTTCTTACATCAATATATATATAAAATCCCGAGCTTCTGCATACACCAAATTCTTGCTATTTAGCTGGAAACATGACAGATGTGGATTTAAACAAAATTAAAACAAAAATACATATCAAAGCAAAGACTGATTAACTTCTCAGCATTGACTGAAGTGACACACTTTTCAGCTCATTTATCCATAGCCTGCCACATTAAACCCATAAGTCATGGTCACTGGAAACACCTGTTATTCGAGTCCAGCATTTCTCAGCCTTTGTGGCTCTTTCTGTTCTCAGCTCAGACACTTGTGTAGAGGCTAACAGGAAATCATTTTACTTTACAGTTTAAGAGGAAGTAAAAGAGAAAATGTTTTCAGTTACTCCACTCTAATGATACCAAAGTGCAGATGCATTGAAAACTACAAAGCTTCTGAACTGAGAGAATTGTTCCTGACAACTGGGAAACACTTAGAGCTTCACAAAAATACTTGCTTGGGACACCACAGCAAATTCACAAGTTCCCTTAAAATATGGTAAAAAAAGCATCTTGTACAAACCAAATTACCTCTGCCTTGCCTTGCCTCCCCCTCCCCAGCCTTACATCTCCTGCTACCCTTAGAACTGAACTCCTGACTTTGAAGGTGAAAAAAGGAAAGTCTTGAAACCTCACTATGACCATGAAAATGTTTCTGGCACTGATGAAAATTTATTGAAAAAAAAGAAAAAAAAAAGAGCAGACAGATGCTGCTACAAGAGAAACTACAGGTGCAAAACATAAGCCATTTTCTTAGCATGAAAGTATTATAAATTCACCTGCCACTGGGTCAGGATGTAGAGCTGATCAATAAGCAACTCAGATTTTGCAAGCCAACTTGTGAGCAGGCACTGCTTTTCCACAGGTGCAGGCTTTGCTGGTTATGGCACTGTATTTGGGAATCAAGGACTTCACCTGCTGTAATTTGCTTATCAGATATAAGAACAATGAAAATTAAAAAGGAACTGGCCTGATGGAATAAAACACAAGAAGAAAATTGAAAACACGATACCACTGTTGCAGAATTCAAGAGAATTCCATTCACGTGGGGTCATTCCACCCTGAAAAGAGGAGCTACAGAATAGAGGCTAGAGTAGATATAGATGGCAATTAAAGCAGGACAAAGATTCCATGTTTAAGCCATTTTTAAGTCTGTGAGGCACTATCACCAATGGCAGCACAGAGTAACATACCTAGATTTGAAATGAGCTTTGCCATTTTCAAGAATTACCCCCCTGGGCCCAGTTCTGAGGTAAGAAAAACACCAGTGATGAAGAAACAGAAAAAGAAGGTGCAGCTATACTGCTGTAAAGAAAAACCCCCTATCTTCGAGTCTAGTTCCTAAGGAGAAGCTCTGCTCTATACTCCCATTTTTCTCCCGTGAGAAAGCAATGGAATCCCCATGGAGAATAATAAGTGACAAATGCAATTTTTAACAGTAAAAGTTTTACAGCACAATTTCCATAAACCAGCTGTCGAAACTGCAGGAGCAGATTTGTGTGGTGCTAGTAGTTACAAGCACTGCTGTTGTTCCAGAACAGATAAAGCCACCTCAGCCCAGCCAAGTTGTATTTTCACTTTTCAAGACCCAAAAGACCAAGAGCAGAGCAGCTACTCCCTGTCTGCTCCCCCTGACTGCTCCGTGCACACATGGCCCTGGCCAGAGGAGCATCCCAAGGGCTATGCTGGTACCAGACATCACTCAGGGCTGGCTCACCCTCAATCCCCTTGGTCTTGCACCAGACAGGGGATGGAAATGCAGGCTTTAAGCCATCATCTATTACCCAGAAATCCTCACATTTCTGGATTTTGGCAACAACTGCCATTCACAGATCAAACTCCCCCGCGACATCAGTTTGTCCAACTCTTTTACCACTGCCATGAAGGCATCACTGTACTACACGACCCAGCACAACACCCAGTTTTATTCACACATCATCATTCAAAAGCTGCACAAAAATAATTAAAGACTCTAATTGATTTTCTGTCAATAGAGAACAGCCTAAATGTTCTGTACTGAGTTAAGGTCATCATTCTTTTGCCAAAAATTACTCTGAAGAATAGTAATTTGCTCATAATTATTACACACATGGAATTATGGAACTGAATTTAGAGTATTGGCACGTTCAACATACAGATGAACTCTCATCATGCCATTTTTTCCCCTTAAAACAAGTGTTCTCTAATCAAATAAGCCCTTAAAGCATACTTCAAGTGAACTAAGCAATGCTACTCAAGGACTCCAGGAATGACTACATAGGTCTACACATAAAACTTCCAGAGAACGTTTTAATGTACACACATCAGCATGAAAGAAAGAAAATACTTTCACCCTGGGACAGAAAGTTATATTCCTCAAGTGACGTTCCTCAAGATCAGTGTTTCAAGCTGACATTTTACACCTTGGGGCAATTTTGCAGGTACTCAGGCTTTTTAACTGCGGACAAGTGTAACACCAGCTCAGCAAAACCACCACTCGCTTTCACTACAAATATAAACTCTCTGACTGGTGTTCAGAACTTGGGCTCTGGATCACCAGCAACTCCCAAGTTACCTCAGTTAGGCCACGTTGCAGGTGTGTCCACATCTCACCTCCCTGGTTCTCATTTCTAAAGGAGCAACAGAAAAAACAACTTCGGGTTGAAATGAAACTGTTGATTCCTTGTGCAAAAGGATTTCCACTGGTTTGCTTAATCTTGATGAGTGGAACAACTTCAGAAGTGATAGCTGGAAAACTACTTCAAGTCAAACATCCAAGCAACATTAAAGCATAAATGCATGTTTTGCCACATTTAGTAAGGATCACTTTTTCAAAAGTTGGCCTTTAGTCTGGAAGGAACATTTGTATACAATGCCAGGTTCACAAGGGCCTTTGTGTCTGTCTGATCTACAGACCTGTAGCACAGCCTAACATTTGGATCTAACTCAGCTGGACCTCACAGAAACAAAAAGAACAACACTAAAATTTTCATATCTGAAAGATTAGGTAGTTTAGACATATCATTATAAGCAAGCAAGAAAGGCTGCCTTAAAAATACATAAAAAGCAACCTTAAATGTAGCAGCAATTACAGCAAAACACCCCACCCTTCTGAACCTCAGCAGCCATACAAAATGTGAAGAGTAAGAGGGAGGTTAAAAACTTGTTCCCTCACCTCCTCGGAAAACTAAGTTTCAGTCTGAGAACAAAATCAGCTTAAAGGTGCTTTTTTTTAACCAGCCTTCACCCAGTTTTTTATTATTCTACAGCACACGCCAGACTTTGCCACCTTTAATCCTCAGACATTGAAGTGCTTCAGATGCGGAACTGGGGCTGGAGTAAGAGCAGTGACTTTTGTCGAGTTATTACCGATTAATATGCCTACTTCTAAGGAATGTTCATGTTCCCTTCCCTCTTTAATTGGTGTCTTTTTGGTCAGAACATTTAATCTCTGTCCCTTCAGAGTGGTTGTACATGGCTTTATCATCCACTGTTAAGTAATTCCATTCCATGCACTTTCCACCATTTGGATTGTTCAAAACCAGAAATTTCATCTTTTATGTGACCTTAGCAGATGTGCTTTGGTCATTATTCCCTGAAGCCTTTGAATGTAAAGCACACTCAGACTCATTTTCATCACTCATCTTTGCAGCAGCTGAAGTGACAGGCTGCTCTTTTAATCCCACAAAAGGCCTTTTTCATGTTTTTTATAGACAAAGTCCATGGCACTGAACAAGAAACGACTGAAGGAAGAAGCAGGACTGTAGCTCCCCCCTGATGGGGTTCCTCTGCTCTGTAGGGCTAAGAGCCCCTGCTCTGGTGGTCAGGGTTCCTAGCAGGAAAGCCCTGCAGCACTGACAGTTCTGGTGATGTTTCATGCCACAGGCCTGCTGTACCCTCAGTTTTAGTGTACAAATTTTTTCTTCCTTAGCTCACTGCTGCCAAAAGATTGCTAAATGCTAACAGCTTGAAGCATGACTCAGCTTGACTTTTTTTTTGGTTTAATTTAAAACAAAATCAAGTCGTTTGAGTCACCTCAAGGTAGGTGAAAATAATTACATTTCGCAGCTGATAAAACCCACATGGTAATTGAATCCAAATTTCAAGAAAATATTAGTGCCACAGATGCTGTATTTATGTTGTAACACCAAAACCTTCAAATACATCTTTATAAGTTTCGGTTTACAGTGTTCCTGCAGTTTTTACTTACTGCATAAAATTTAAAGAATGTTATGAAGGTATGGAAAGGAAACCACATCACTTCTGTAAGTGAATGCCCATAAATTCAAAATATCCATTTTGACAGTTAGGAGATGTCAAATGCAAGCTTCAGAAAATTCCATCTCCAGTCCCTGAATTAACTGGAAATCAGATGCACTGGTACTGAAATGCAGATTTTCTCATTCCTTGTTTGCACATTTATAACAAAAACCATCATTTCAGATGTAAGCTCTGAAGACATCCAAGATACAGCCACACGCGCTGCAGATTTTGAGCCTGCAACTCTGATTAGTTCTCAATCCTAGACACAAGACAGCAAAGGGAACCAAAAGGAAATTATTTTCAAAACTAAACTTCCACAAGGTATCACTTGACTTCACTAGTACAGCAACACAATTTTTACCATAGCACAAGAAACAGAAATACCCGATTTTTTAAAAAAATAACCCGGAGTGGGTCAAGCTGGCACATTCTGCCAAAAATCTAAAAAGCCAACATGACATGCTTTTCATCAAAATACATCAATAGAAGCATTCACAGGTACAGGGCAGAAACTGCTGAAGTTCTTGAAGGTAGGTCACCTTTACTTGCTGAATTTTAGTAAATTGTTTCCTTTTACTTTAAAGTTCTACTTCAGAAAGAAAGCTTATAAAAATTCCAGTATTTGAAAAATAAAGATACCATTACTGATATACTTCAATAAGAATGGGGTACGTGTGAAAACAAAAGCATTTCCAGGACCAGAGGAATATACAAAGCCCCATTCCCTACAAATACCCATCTTGTCACTGACTGAAAACTGACTCTAGCTCCTTCCCATGTTTCTGACAGCCATAAAAATCACTTAATCCCCTGGATCCTCCAGCATCAATAACTGTGGGATTCACAGACCAACCTCTCCCTATTTGTGCGCTTTACATCCTCTTTCTTTTCTCACTAATCTCATTTTTATGTGGCCATCGATTTATAAAGTAAGTGCAGTAACAAACATGCATAAATACCACACACATCAAATAATTTCCTAAGTCTGTATTTCTCCAGGAAATAAAAGTAGTAAGTATGAATACTGCCAACAGAATCCTATTACTCATCACGAACAAGTTTCTTTCACCTTCCCTCCCAATTTCCTTCCTTCACTGCCTGCTTGAGTGGGGAGGAAGCTCTTCCTAAGGCAAGGCCACACTGCAGAATAGTGGAAGATCTATTCAAGCTCCATTCCCCAAGAGTAAGAGAAACACAGAAGGCCACACTTCAGCTGTAAGAAATGTATTGTGAATTAAGACAGGACTGTGACTTTAATTTAATGCAATTACTTGTTAATTTAATATCCCCTAATCATTATTGCTCTGGGGCTTTTGCCTGTGACTCCATTAATTCTTCTCATCCCATTCTGCTTGCAGCAAACTGAGCAAGGCCACGCTAATGGAGAAGTGGCAATTATTTATTTTGTGCATTTCCTGCTGACTGAGGTTATTGCACCATGCAAGAAATGTCAGCGGGTCTGAATAAACTACCGATAATGGCACAACATAAAGCAAGAAGAGACTGCAGTGCCATCGTTAGTCATTGAGGTTTTGCCTTTTGGGTGAGCAGAAAGGCATTAAGTTGTTAAGTGAAAGCATGGCATTACTGAAACCTATCTTCAATTTTCAACAAGAACTGGATGATATTTCCATTAGTGAAGTATTCCAAATTCCATTTAATTTCCTTAACTATGAAATGTATACAGTCAAGTTCTTACTGTTGAATCTAGCAATAGCTGTCGAGAAAGGTCATTATAAACACGTTAAAAAACTTAAATGCATAGAGGTTTACACGAGAAATGGAAAATTAAACGATTTCTTTATAAAAACCTAAATTGCATTGTTTTATTTTGTATGACTGCATTATTTAAATATCAGCACTACAAAGAATAATTAATGAAGGAAAGGGTCACACTGCCAAGCTCTACAGGACCTTTATCCATGTTCTACAAAACAGTAGGAATGAAAACAGAATTTTAAAAAAGCAGTTAAAAGGTAAATAAATTTTCACATAGCCACTTACTAGTGTATGAAATTCGTCACCTGAAGCCTAAGGTAACAGTGCTGCAAGAGAGTCATGGGACTGGGTCACTCCCTGAGAAGTCACGAGGTTTACAACACACCAGTGTTCTGGCAGTCTGTTCCAAGCTGCAATTACACTGATTTCTGAGTGCTAGGGAGCACTGCTGGGGTTTATATTCAGTAGCCTTTATGAAACACATCAATACACCAACACAACCTTATAAGACTCAAAAGCCTCTAACCTAGAAAAGGTAAAAAAACCCCACCCCAACACCTTCACAGATTAAAATACAACACAAATTCATAAGAAAGTAAAAAATGTTAACACACGGGGAGGGAAAAGAAGAAAAAAAATACAGAAAATGTTTAAAGAAATCAATAGAACAAAAAAGCAAAAGCCAAAGGAGATGTCGTCTCAACATGAAAGACTGCTAAAGTGTCAAAGGCAGGTCTGGATCTCAAGCACAGTGAAGAGTCCTTAGCTAAAGTGAATTGCTGGCAGAAGTGCTGTCTGGTTCTACAAACATAAAGTCAGTATTAAAATAATAGATTTTAAAAGCAAACTGGGGAAATAAAAAATCCCAAACATTCTCCTGGTTTTGAATGGCTCTCCACAGCAGATTTTTTTTATTAGTTGCATTTGTTTTGTTGATTTTTTACTAAAGAAAAGGATTCGCCTGTATTTGGTCACATACTCAGTCACACAAAGTAAGACTTAAACCAACAAAAAGGAAAAAAACCCAAGCTAATTCCCTGAAGCTTGTCATAGCATTATGAGAATCACCAACACCGGAACCGGCTTACTGCAAATAATCTCCGGTATTTAAAGAGTTTATAGGTTATAAGTGGGACAGCACTTCCTAGAGGATTGCATATTCCCTACTCCTGCTGACTGACAGAACAAACTCTTCTGCTTCTTAAAGCTGCTGTCACCATCTCAAAAGTAATACGCACCTGCAAGAGGCCTCCAGGTACAAAACTTGAGATTACTCATATTTTAATGAACTTACATATCGGTAAATATTACAATGCCTTTATCAAACATTTTTCCCCTCCAAACAAACGCTCCCATTATACGGGCAAGATATTCCTTGCAGAAAGTCTGTATAAATCAGAAAGCAAAAACTAATGTCTGTACAGCCTAAGCCTTCTTGTTAACAGGTATTTTATCACCTGAATTTTGTGAGCTTTTCCATTTTCTCAGGACAAGAAGCTGAGATTTCTGAACTCATGTACCTTTCGTGCCATTTAATTCACATGAGCTCCTAAATGCCTTGAACATCCAATTTTTATAACGAAAGAGCTTTCATTTACCATCCAATCACTGTCCACTAAGACTATTCTATTATTTTCAAATGCAATAAGAAGCACAGGACACTCCGTGGGGCTCGTTACAGCATAGAATGAGAACTGTATTAAAACTGCTGCCTTTTGACCCAGAAAAAAGTACCCCTTGATTGTCCCTTTCACTCTGGGTAAGAACTGTCAGTCAGTCACTCAGCAAAAAGAACACATCACTCAGAAAGCAGCAGATATTTAAGACTTGCAAAAGGGTTGGAAACATGTGAATTTCACAGCAAATTAACATCTTAAATCAAGCTTAAGACTGGGGTCATTATTTTGAAATCCTTCACTCGACTGAAAGGTTCTGCTGATGGTATGAGTGGGTCACAAAATCAAAGTTAACACATAAATTAAATTCTAAATTTGGTGATAAAAGCTAGAGCACAGTTCTAAATTAAAGGAGTAATGAGTGTTACTGACAGCACCCGAGAGGAGCCTCATGTGACTTCATTCCCACAAATGTAGCCTTTGCTGAGCTGGGCTATCTTTTATCTAGAAAGGATAACTTTCAAACTGAAAAGCATCCATCAACGTGTGCTCTAAAGCACAGCAAAAAAAATAACTTCAAAGGCAGAAAGGGCACAGCAAAGAGCAGCTCTCGGTGTAAAATTAATGCTGAGGTGCTCAAAATCCCCTCAAACCTCCCTCTGTTTTTAATAAGGTGCTTATACTTGTTGCAGGCACCTATAGCTCTGCTCCTTGTCCTTCTCTGAGGAACAGCACGGTGCTGTCTCAGAGCTGGTCTGACCTCAGCAACAGAAACAGACGCACTTGATCACAAAGGAAGGATGTGTAAATGAAACTCTTCAAGTTCCTTTATCTGTTCAACTGTAGCTTTCCCCCAAACAGGACAGACCCAAGAAAAACAAACCAACCAACCCCACAAAAACCCTAAGCAAACAGAAAAGGCCACAGGAAGGGGTTTTATCCAACAGAAAAGTCACCAGCAGGTCGAAGGGCAAAAAGAAGAGGGGTGAGCATCTTCAAACTTCATTCTGAGTTAGACTAGAACGGACTGAAGTGCGTGACATATATCCCATACAAAAATTGGAGTCGTCAAGAATGAAAATCAAACCACCTCTGCAGAGTACAAACAGCAAGACTCAGCTAAACATTTCCAAATGATACACAGAGTAGAAGACCAAGAGAATTGATACATCAGATTGACAGTACACAGCTGAAGTAATGAATATAAGCTTGGAAATATGTTTTAAGATGTGCCTCGCAGCACTGCTCAGATATTGTCTGTGTGTCAAAATATCTGAGCTTACACTACACAACAGATTTCTCCAAAGACAACAGCGATGAGCAACTGGAAGTGATGAGAGCAGAGATCAAGGCACAATTACAGTAATGGGGATCATTTTAAAGATCACATCAACAACTCACAATCTATTTAATCACATAACCCCAGAATGGTTCCGGCTGGAAGGGACCACAGTGGCTCATCTGGTCCCACCTCCCTACTCCAGCAAGGTCATCCCACAGCACACAGCACAGGATTGTGTTCAGACAGGTCTTCAAGCGAGGAAGTACCACATCCTCTCTGGTCTCTGTTTCACTGCTCAGTCACTGCACAGGAAAGAAGTTCTGTTTCATGTCCAGGCAGAACTTCCCGGGCATCAGTCCCTGCCCATTCATTCCTCTTGTGCCATTGTTGGGCCCCACAGAGCAGAGCCTGGTTCCCGCTCTGAGCCCTCCCTGCAGACAGGGACACACAGGGATGAGGACCCCTCTCCGCTGGGGCTCCTCTCGAGGCTGAAGAGCCCCAGCTCCCTCAGCCTTTCCTCATCAGGGAGATAGTCCAGCCCTTCCTCATTTCTGCAGCCTCCTCTGGCCCCGCTCCAGAAGTTCCATGTCCCTCCCGTCCTGAGGAGCCCAGAGCTGGACACCACACTCCAGATGTGTCTCCCAGGGCTGAGCAGAGCGGCAGGATCACTCCCTGACCTGCTGGCAATGCTCTTCCTCATGCACCCCAGGACTGCTGACTTGATGGCTGCTAAAGAAAACTAATTCATGCTATGGTTCGAAACAGGCACCTTCCTGCAAAGATACTGATTCAACACAGAGGTCAAAGATGTCTAGACCATTACACTTCCTAAAAGCGAGGGGGAAAAAATCCAGTTCTCCCCAGGCAACATAGGCTCAGTTTCTTGGTCAAAACACCTCCAGTGTCAGCCTGTTCAAAACCAGCGCAGATCCAATTCCTGTGTCTAAGGTATGAAGACTCCCAGATGTATAGATAGGGGAAAGACAACCCTTCAAGCGATTCATGGAGTGCTTCTCTTCTTGGGAAAATTGTTCCTCTTTGGCTTTATTTTGAAATGTTCCCCTCCCACTTAGTTATTTCTAAATCTTCATGGTATCTAAAAATTCTTTAATTTATATATTTTGCATAGATAAGGGAAAAAAAGAGAAGAGTATAAATGGGTGATTTATCTTTAGCATGCCTCTTGTGAATCTCTGTCCTTCTCACACCAACAGATAATGTTTAATCTAGTAAACTTTGGCATAATTTAAAATAGCACTCGTCTCCAAAGTCTTGCAGATCTCCAGCATTTGGAATGTTATTCTTCAGGGAACCCATTAATTTTCACAAAAAGGTCTCAAAGGAATGTATTAATTAACAGATCCAAGTAATCTACAAGAACTGAAATACTGCCAAACCACTCTGCACGTACTCCCAGCTCATTAAAAATGCCCAAATCCTCAGTTTAACATTAAATCATTCCCACAGGACTTACAAAAAAGCTTACACAAGTATGGTATTTAAAAATCATTTTAAATGCTAGGGAAATTTACTATGATTTATTATCACAATTACACATAATAAACCTTTCAGAGCTATGGCTCTAACGTAAGTTATAACTGTTACTGTGTGATAAAGTGCTCCATCAGTATGTCCTTTCCATATGGACTTTGTGCTCCCATTCCCCCTCCTTGCTTTTTAGAGAGCAGTTTGTTCAGTCTGTCTAAATTACCACAGAAACAGACTCAACCTTACACCACGATTGATCTAAAGAGGATGAAGAGCTCAAGAAGTGATAATAAAGGATGATAAAAACCAAGCCTAAAGAGATGAGGAAGCAAATAAGGGCAGGTAGTGCATTGTTTAAACATAAAACCAGGTTGAGGACGCTCACGGATTAGAAATTATTTGTAAAGACTTGGCACCTGCTGTTTAACTCATCAAAAAACACCCTCGGAAAGTTTCAATGACTATCCAAGTTATGCCACCGCAGTCCCATCTTTGTTCTACTCAAACTATACCAAATGACATATTTTATGCTGTCTTCTGCCCCTCTGTCCTTCTCCCCACCTCCCTCCAAGCATACCTGTGCACAACCCAGTTCCATTTGTGTCCAAAGTCCCCAACTGCAAGGTCCCACAATTCTAACCTCAAGGCAAAATTCAGGCACAAAACCAAGCAGTTTTATTTCCCAATGTGTCAAAGATAAAACATGTCATCTTTTCAAGAAAAAAAATCAGCCAACCAAACAAAAATAAACCTGGAGACTTAAAATCCTTGAATATTCCCACAACATTACATTCAGTTTTCTACTTCTTGGACTCTCTTGAGACTTCACTTCTCTATGAAGCATTTTCAGTACCTCTTTAGCTACATTTGAATGAAAAGTCTTTGTGTTTGTCCTTTCCCCAAATGTACGCTTCAGCTTGCAGAATGGAACTATAACTGCAGAAGTGCACACTTGTTGAAGTGCTCCACTATGTCAGGAATGACATTGTGCTGTACAATATGGAATACCTTAAATGCCCGAACCATCCACCACAGTGGTTTTTGCTATATAACCACATGCAACACAAAATGGGGTTGAAGGACATTTCAGTATCAAAGGCACCAATTTTCATGTAAGCAGTGCTAGCCTGTATGTCATCATTAGTGAATTAAACTCAGTCCCCAAAAACTATTAAACCATGCATTACTGCTTCATTTTTTGAGGCACACTGAGTTCCATGGATGTTTCCTTGCCACTAGACCAGGATACAGCATTAAAACAACATATTTTGTTTCTATTTTTGCCCTGAATGCTCAGAAACGCAGGGAAGTCAGTTTTAGACAGAAAACTCTCCCTGATCTCAGTGGCCATCAATCTTCCTTCATTTACTGTTGTCTCGTTTGTCCTTCCCCTGCCACTGTCTCTCTCCTGAGAGGTTACTGATCCATTTAAACACTGTTCAAAGCAGTTTCTGGCCTCCCTGCCTCCCACAAACGCCAGCCAGGAACAATGCAGCTAGTACTAAGGAGTATCTAAAGGACGCTACACAATTCCCATCTCTGGAAGCGTTCAAGGCCAGGCTGGATGGCACTTGGAGCAACCTGCGATAGTGGAAGGTTCCCTGCCCATGGCAGGGGTTGGAACAAGATGAGCTTTAAGGTCCCTTCCAACCCAAAGCATTCTGTGATTCTATGATATGAATCTAGCTTGAAAAACTACACAAAACTGCACTAGAAAAACTTCCGATCACATGAAACAAGTAGTGCTGCTCATTTCTGGCTGATGGTACTTTTGCTTTTGAAAGCAGTGACATAAATACGCACATATTTTACTAAGACAGACATTTGTATAAGAAGACTATGTTAAAATAGCAGTGCTTGGAGAAGCACTATAGCATTTGGCAGCATCAATTCCCGTAAAGTTTTACTGAACATCCTAAAGTTGTCTTAGAAGTTGATTTACAGTTGGTTAGCAGAATTATGAGGCTTGATTTCCCCATACTTTCAATCCATAACTCAAACGTATGAAAAACCAAACAAATACCAAACAGAAGCATGGGGACTTCGTTGATTTTAAGTTTAAAAACGCAAACATATTTCAATTCAAAGAAGCTCAAAAAGAAACTGTAACTACTCTACAAAAGAGATCAATAAATAAATCTGAATGGGTTCATTTGCTGTGGCTACATGAGGGATACCACACACCATTTAATAGCAATTTCATTATATCAAAATCCAGCAATGCCACAATGAGCAGGAAAACAAGAGAAGCAACACATTGACCCCGACCCACATTACCCAAACACCAAGAACAAAGGACAAAATTTCAATTGGTAGCAAAAAATCAATTACTAACCAGAAGAGGGTGTTAAAAAGCAATCAGCATTCATACATCCATAAAATCATTTAGAATTATGGAATCGTTAAGGTTGGAAAAGACCTCTAAGATCAAGCCCAACATCAACCCAGCACTGCCAAGGCCACTATTACACCATGCCTCCAAGTGCCACATCCACACATCTTTTAAAGGGAGACAGTGATGGTGTGGGATGGTGACTCCACCAGTCCTCTGCCCAGTGCATGACAACCTTTCAGTAAAGGAAGTTCCCTTCATAGCAAAGCATAAGCTTGCTCCTTTTAATACAAGAAATTAATGGAAAATATTCAAAATAACCTCTATTTCTGAATGAATTTTAAAATCAAAATATTTTTAAAAAGCAAGATTAAAAAACACTGTCTGCAGTGATATGGACAACTGTAAACTATAAACTTTAATAAAACAAACTTGTTTTGTTTTGGACACCCTGTGCCTAAAACATGCCATTTCACACATAGATGGGGTTTTTTTAAGGAATAAAACAAACCCAAACACATAAATATCAACAGAAGCTCAGTCTGGAAATAGCCCTGATAAATGTAGAAACAGTTTCCAGCATTGCAGTCCTTTAACTTCCTTGGCTCTCAGCTCTCACAAGGAAATAAGAATGATCACAGCCTTAGGACAGACATTCACCTGGGTGACATTTCTATTTCAAATGCCAACATTTATATCCCAGGGCCTGGAAACCGAAATCTGCATCAGTTTTGTTTTGATTATAAGTTAGAGTTATAACTCTAATTGTTTTGAAACAAGGAAAGAAAGAGATGCAAGAAAAGCTGACAAGTACTATTCCAGCATTTAGTACCAATTAGTGTAAAATCAAAATCAAGACGTTCTTTGGTCTGGTTTGACAGAAGCAGTTTGTTACTCACTTACCTCATCTGTCCTAAATTGATGATAGAAAAATCTCAACATGAATTGAAGGATTTAGCTTAAGACTGAACTAAAAACTCCACAGATTTTCAAATTTTAGCAACATCTACAATTGGGATGAAGTTTTCAGAACACGCTGAGCATCCCCAAGGAAATGTAGTCATTTTGTCTGCGTCCCTACAGGAGAATTGGTCTCTTCTGCAATATGGATGTTTGTTTATACACCTGCAGAGTAGCTGCTGAAAGCTGGATCTGAATTAGAATTGGAGCACTTACGTGATATAGAAAGTTTGTCCCTGAAGTCGAGCACAGCCCCTGAAAATTTGCGTGTTAGTGAAAATATTCAAGTAAGATTATTACCGCCATACATCTGCTCCCTTTCACAGCTCCCAAATCCCTAGTCAGGGATCCCTTACTCCTTAGCTGATCTGCACAGAACTTAGTGCAGGCAGAAAACCACAAACCAACGTGATGTAATTATGGTGCTCACATAGTTTTACGCCAGTCCTAATTAATTATAACAGCAGCAATTAAAGTCCATCCAGTAAATAAACCCACAACCATAACTCACCACTGTTGTACATCTTCCAGCAGCCCCTAAGGACTTGTTCCAGCACAAGGACACATCCTCTTCCTGGCCTCCAGGGGGAACAGAACAAAAGCACCACTACAGACATTGCACAGCCTCTGGGTTTTATGGCATCTCCATCAAAACCAAGGGTTAAACGTCTGTCACTGAATTCCTGGTACTGGTATGTCATTCCAAGTTCTGCTAACTATAGCAAGAAATAGGTATCCTGGCCCAAAATACTGCTAGAAAAATGAGTACCAGGTACAGAAGTGAAGCTACTGGAAAGTTTTTTTAAATAAAGGCAGACATTGGCAAAGCACTCCAAATATACAGGATTCTCTACTGCTTGATTTCTTGACCAATTCTATTTGGACATTTTTTTGTGCTGGAAATTCTCCAGGGAGATATTGCTGAAAGATTAAGAACTGAAATCACAAGTAGAGGAACATGGAGAGAATTGCGGTGAGAACAGGCCAACAAACCTCTAAAATTCAGCTTCAACATTTCCAAGGGAAACCCATGGGAATTCATTCTCTTCCCATGGGACCTGAACATGCTTTTCAACATTTTTAAAACTTCACCTTTCAAACTGAGTTCAAGTTTTACTTTTTCTGTCAATCTCATCAGTTGCATAGCTCCAAGTGTGTCAATACTGACGTTTTCAGAATTTATCACGAAGAAAATACTGAAATCAGAATGGAATAAACTGGAAATCATCACTAGGAGGGTCGGTATCATTCTTGTAGTTTTCACAGGTATTTCTCGTTATTGCTCTTTTGTACTTTGGAACTTTCATTCAACAATGCAGCAAGCCTGCCCACAATCTAATAATTCTTTTCCTTCTGGCCAGCTGTGTAGTTACTCACTCAAACAAGAGTAAATTCACCTACTTTCTTCTTTAAATTTCTTATATGTGTCTTGCTTTCTTTCAGAGATGCTGCAGTTACTATAGCTCAAGTACTACGTTCATTTTAATAATTGAAAATCTCACTTAAAAATATTTATATAGCAAAATAACAACGGAAGTTTTTGTTTTAAACTACAGCTATTAACATCCTGTAAGATAAAGCACTGATATGAGATTTCCCAAGCCACAGGGATTAGGAAATAGAGCTACACAAATGGAAACTGCCACCTTTATGTACCTCTGTGTTAGTGTTGTATCTCTAAATCATTGCAACCATAAATACCCAAAACCCTCAGTGATTTTACATTTGGGTTAAGGAACCAGTCTACAAATGAGTGACAGATGATTTCAGTTTCCATTACCCCAGCCAATAAAGAATCATTAGTACAGCAGGCTTGTAATACATGCACAACTTATCATAGGTCAGACTGAGAATAAGGGAAGATCACAAGCATTACTAAATCAATTTACAATTTCTACAGGATAGTATCAATCAAAGAATGAAAAGTGCTTTATGGTATTAATTGCAATATATTGAATGCTTTGGCAAATAAAATTCCCCATTAAAACACAGTAAGAGCAACCTTACATATTCCTTCAGATGATTTTTGGACATTGTGCATTATTCTTGTATTTATGTAAGCTACTTCTATTTAGAATATATTTTTAATTTGGCCTTATATTATATTTTTTATTATGTTCCTCTTCCTTTTTCTCTACCACAATGTATTATGCCCTGAACACTCTCCTGTTCTCAGAAAAACCACTCCACAATGCTCCTCATCTTCCCATAAAACAAACCACTTCTCTATGGGCTAATTGTACACATATCTCGCTGTGACTGCCTACAAACTCTACTTTGCAAAAAATTTACTTTTCCCAAAGATATGTATTTCTTTACGTGGAAAAATTCATTGCCAAATATTAGAAAATGTAAAAACCGGTGTATGAAATCAAAACCATCCTAAAGAAAGTATTCGTTTCTTAACAAATAGTAGCTCTGAATGGGTGTTAAATATTTAATAAAAATGTAAATGGCTTTTCAATTTACAAGAAAAATTCAGTATTGCAACTTCAGTGAGGATCTTTTTGTGGATAATTATTTAGAATTGTATCAAAGTGAAAGAAGTGTCATGATACATATGAGTCACCTTCTAGAAATCCTAAAGTTTAGCATTTTTCTTTTCTAAAAAACAAAAAGTGAACATTTAAAAAAACCCCATGATATGAATTCCCTCATGCAAATTAGTATCTTTTTAAAGCTCACAAATATCCTTAATTTCAAGAAAATCTCAACATCTTTTTCACACTTCATGAGATCTATTTATAAGCTAACTTATTTTCAAACTGTCTTTAGTTAGCATATCAGCCCATGTGACAAGTGTCAAAACCATTTCTTTTATATTTGCTGAATTACATCTGTTCAATATAGAATTACAGAATTATAGAATATCCTGAGTTGGAAGAGACCCACCAGGATCCTCCAGTCCAGCTCCTGGCCCTGCCCAGGACACCCCAACAACCCCACCCTGTGCCTGCTCACGTCAATTAAATATTGATGGTTTAGTGCATTTGGAGTCCAGAATAGTCAGATCCCCACAGGATGATTGCTTTCAGTTAAACACTTATCAGAAAATTACTAACCCAATCTATTCAACCCTTTTCTGTCCACAGACTATTGGGAATAACAAGAAAAAGCCAAGCAATTTAGCAGAGCTGACAGTTGCCAGGCATCGCACCTTTCGCTCTATGGAGAATACACAAAAGCCTCAATAAAGTTACAATCGTATCTTTTTACAATCATTTTTTTTGCAAACAAGTACTTCTTCTGCAAAATCTGCTCAATAAATACGAAGATAGCCAGTAAAAAGAAAACATATTATATGCTTTCCCTCTGTTGACCCTGCCTAAAAATTGCCCTTTTTTTCTGGTAAAGATGCTTGTTCACTAATAAAATTACAGAGATACCCAGCTCTTTTCATGTGTGCACCATAAAAACACAACATGCCTTGAGATTATCCTTCAGATTATTGCTGCTATGGTTTCAAAGTGCCTGTTCCAGCCACGGCCAAGGCCTTCCCTCAGGAGCCATCGCTCATGGCCAGAGCTGCAGACAGAGCTAACGAGAAACAAAAAGGCTTCTAAAGTCTCTGATAGCCCAAAGCTTTAGAGGTGAACAGGAAGGAACATTTACTGGGGAAAAAGCCTGTGGGGGAAGAGGGAAAGGTGGAGCCAAGGGAACCATTCACTTCCCCTCTTATTGCTGTGTTAGACAGAAAAAGCTCCAAAGGAGGGTGAGACGGTCGGAGCCAGGAGCTCTGCATTCGTACTGCCACGGCAGAAAGGCCTCCCAGAGCTTATCCAAGTGTGATCCCCACAGTTCTCCCTGATTATTCACGGCAAGCTCACTTTTCCTCTCTATTAAACTGCATTACAGGGAGCTAACTACATCTGACATTTTCCTCTTGAGTGCTCCCTCCACATAAACCGTGCCCAAGCTGTTGCAGAGCCTGTACAATAAGTCCATGGAACAATCTCTCTATTACCACATGGGCCTTAATGCAGATAGAAATTAAGAACTTGATTTGTATAGAAAACAGTGATCCTCTGACATCGAGGGTTAAACCACTGAACTGTGACTCGGAAGACATGAATTTAATTTCTGAATCTTCCACTCAGGCAATCTTGCAGGAATGATTTCACAAGAGGATAATGCTGTCTCACAGGACTGCTGGGGATATAAGGACATGCACGAGGCTGGCAGGGCACACACACGGGGTATTCTTCCCAACCTCTAGAGCGGAGTGGAGTGTTCCCACACTTGCAGGCTTTAGGGTTATTTGTCACTTGTTCTTTGCAGAAGGGCAAGAACCTCATGTGCAGTTTAAACACACATTCATACTACTCATAAAGGCCAGTCATGGGGGAAGAAAAGGCATTTATGCAAGAATTTTTCAAAGGAAAGTACTTGAATTTTCTATATTGCAAAGAGCGATATAAAGAATTTATTAACAGCATTAAAACATCACAAAAAACCCTTACTGCAAATGTACAGACCGATCTGTCAGAGTGACCCAGGCTGAGCTGCTGGGTTTTGTCCCTTGTGTCATGGAAAATGCACCAAGTGACTTGTTAATTTTACATTTAACCATCTCTAACATTAGTTCTTCAAATATATGCAAAGGCTAATCAAATGGAGAGATGAAAATAAAACATGAGAATCAGGAATTTCTTGTCATATATACAAGGAGATAAAGATTAACCCAAGCTTCCACTCACATTGCTTTTATTTTTGAAAAGCCACAGAATTTGAGTATTTCAGAAGAGGCCAAATTGAGCATTTGAATATTTCAGCACACATAAAAATCCAGTCCTGCAACTCATGGTCTACACTTTTTCAGCAGATGAGAAAATTAACAGCACGTATACACTTGTGAGTATTATTAGGTTTAATTTATACACACTAATGTGTGTGTTTATGGGCACCTTTCAGCACCCTCCCTTCAATATTTGTGCACACTGATAGATGAGATCTGCCCCTGAGCCTTCTTTTCTCCTGGCTGAGCAGCCCCAGCTCTCTCTGACTTTCCTCATACCTGTATGAGGATGCCTGTATGTCATATTCCTTTAAAAGTAGGTATAATTTCTGTAGGAAAATTAAGCAGCAGCTCATGTTGCTAATGCAAATCTCCAATTCACTCTGGCTACTCATGCGAGAAATCAGCACATGATGGCACAATTTAAAAGTTTTACTGTTAATGGAAAAATGTAATTTCATAAAAAAAATCTTTTCTAATGCCCTAGGAGGCAAGAAGAGGGTTTAAATAATTAGTAAGGATTTTTTTACCTCAGTAAATTCTTCAACAGGAAATTTCCTCATGAACTTTGGACTTTGAATCCTCTTTCCTGCCTCGTGTTACACAAGGACACAAAGATTCGTATGACTGATCACCTCTTGGTAGACAGACCCTATTTTGTTTGGCATTGTTCAGAGACAGAATAAAATGACATTACTTCACCAGCTCTAAGGCAACAGAGAGATGGAAACAAAAGGGCAGAACGCAGGAAAAAGGGAGACAACATTTGTCAGTCTGACAGGCAGCAGTCTCAGCAAACCATCGGGGTGACTGTTGTCAGAACTCTACAGGCATCACAGAGAAGAATATCAAGGGTAGTGACAAGACAGACCATGACGAAGCTGCTCTGAGATGTTAATGCAGAGCTCTTGGCAAATAGGAGCAGCAACAAAAAGAACTATCAAGATGTTTGCTTAAAAATCATCTGTGCTACTTTCGCTACTTCGTTTACACACAACACGATTTCAATGTCCTGCTCTTCCCACAAGTACCTCGAAGAAAGCCAAAGCTTGGGAATGAAAAGGAAAACCAGGAGTTATGTCTAGAGAGGACCAAAACACAGTACAGAGCAGGCGTGAAATCTGACCAAGAGAATAAAACACCTTGTTCTTCACACGCTGCTGAATTCCCTGTGCCTCACCACCTCACCAAGTACATGGAAAACTTGGAACTCTGAAAGACAGCGCACACCAATACCACCCATTTTACAGCAAACTTCAGGCTATAATCTATTTCAAAAGAATTTCCTCATATCAGCACTCAAAGGATTCTCTTCCCTTCAAAGCTGGCTCCTCTGTGTGATGTGGATGTGCATCTGTGTGCACATATGTGCTCAGGTGTTAAGGAGAAAAAGAGGTAAATGTGAACTAAAGAGGGAGAGTCCAGGGTTCTGCAGTGCTTTCTTACCTCCATCTCTTGGCACAAGGCTCTACAAGATTGTACCTTTAATTTCAATTACACGATTTTATGCCGCAAGTCAATTTGCATGGTTCCCAAGGAGATAAATTTTTTAAATCTTCTCTGGAATCCACTGATAAAAAATAGGGGAAACTAGTATAGTAAGATAAAATGATGAATTAGACCCTATTGAAAAGTTATCTTTTATTGGGCCAATCAGGAAATGTGAGATAATCACTAAGTATTTTGTATTTGCTTTTCTTTACTATTATCTCCACCTTCCTATTTTTACTGTGCCTAGGCAGAGCATTAGCAATTTTCTATCTTTTTCTTTTACAAACTATCAAACAAGGATAAAGGATTTGAGAACATCAGGTTACATGTAAACAAGAATAATATACATTTCCTATTTATGCAGGTACACTTAGTAGGTAAAACATCCATTTAAAACATGGAATCATAGAATCTCTAAGGTCGGAAAAGACCTCTAAAGATCGGCAAGTCCAACCCAGCTCCACTGGGATTCATCACTACTCTATGTCCCCAAGTGCCACATCTACACTCCTTCTGAACACTTCCAGGGACACTTTCAGTGATTCCACCACTGCCCTGGGCAGCCTGTGCCAGTGCCTGACCACCTGGTCAGTGAAGAAATTTTTCCTAATATCTTAGGCCATATATTCACAAATTCTGTGGCACTTCTGATTGTGAGTAATTGCATCAAAGCAGTGACTGCCAATGACAATCAGGAAATAAGATTTAAATGGAGGCCTGTAACCTCTGCGTGAGGCATGAGGAGGAAGGGAGGAAGGCAGGAAGGCAGGAAGGGAGACCATGACATCTTAAAAAATTACCAAGAAAGGCAAGATGATTACTGCTTATTTTTTCAGCTTCATCTTGGGTAATCATCTCTCCACAATAATATCTGTCATCTTCCTGGTTTCCAACACTGTGCTAAACGTTAAAAATGCACTGAATACTGTTTGTGTGGGCATCTTTCTTTTCCCAAGTGAAGACAAGATAAACCACGACCGATGTAGCATTGCATGTGGTGACTGCAGAGGTACTTCCCGTGGGAAACCATACAAAAGGTTACAGTAAAGATGCAGAAAGCAAGTGAGGAGAAAGTGGACAAGTAAGATTTGGAAGATCCTTTTGCTGCTGTAGGTATTATTACAGTGCTTCTTGCAGGCACAGTAAGATTCACCAGGATATTCAAAAGGACACTGGAGCAACATGAATTTAATGCAGAAAAGGAATGCCCATGTGATGATTTGAAAAGTGGGAATCATTCAGCTTAGCAGCCAATAAACATGGTTTCCCAAGGGATTTTTCCTCCTCCTTCACTAACATGCATTTCAATGAATACTGATGAAGGTCTGAAGAACTAATCTATGCGAGCTTGTGTAAACTGTGAATTTGGATTTGCAGGTGCTCCAGTTTCTAAGGAAATGTAAAAGAACCCAGTAACACCCAGACACAAACCATATTCTGTTCTGTCCTTTTGATATACTGGTTCTGGTGAGAGAAACCTGGTCTCATAAGTCAACAGAATGCTTTCCATCTAACCTATGAACTACAAGAAAAAAATAATTTTCATGTAGTGCATATGGATTTCCTTGTGTCTGTAAACTCAGATAGACAATTATAGGTGCTAGAAATATATTTAGTAAAAGTTCAGAATTTCTTTAGCTAGGCTGTTTTTATTTAATTCCCTACACAGATAATTTAATCTAAGTCACTCTTCTCTGAAAAATCTTGATTAATGCATTTCATAACCTCTTGGAAAATCAGATTCAGAACTGAATAGCTGCTGTGTCAAACTAAAAGCCCAAGTTCTGTGTGCATTACCTGTGTGCCTTGGGATTCGATCCTATAGCATCTAATAAGGTATGAGCTCCATTTGCAGCTCTTCCCCCCAAAAATTTCCAACTTCTCTTTTCTCTGAGTTTTTAGTCACCTGCAGCCAACAGGGTCCTAAAAGTGACCCTTTCTTCAACAGAGATCTGTTCTCTTGAAACACATAGGAGCCTCAGGACTTCCTGAGTCTGTTGTTCCTCTGTCAAACTTGCTTGAATTTGAGTAGAGTGTCAAAAAATACTGTAGGAAACACTGTCAAAAAAAGGCAAAGCAGGCTACCATAGAGCCTTTAGCATTAACATGAAAAACAAGACAGTCTCTCTTTTCCATCACTTAAAAAGGCTGATTCTAAGTAGCAGTATTCAGATAGGAAAAAATTTTGTTAACTGAAATATGTTTTAAGTGGTTTTTTTTCAGACATAGATAAACGTGTAGAAACTACGCCCCCCCTCCCCCATACACAGAGACTTTTTTAAGCAAATGAAAAGTTCAATTGCTTTGTTTACATTTTCCAAGCACATCTTAAAATTCTTTTGTTCTTTACATGCTTTTATATTATCACATTTTTAAAGAAGCATTTCAGTTAATTTCAGACCATTATCCCAGACTCTCATTTTCTTTAAAGGAACATCTTTACATGAAATTCAACATCATATTTTCAGTATATAAAATTAAATACCCATCCTCTCTGGCAGCTTTCTTTCAGTGTAGTTGCCATTTCTCCAAGCCAGTTCTAAAGCGTTTCCAAATAAGATTAAAGAGATCCAATTTATTTTTATTTTAGAAAATTGCTTGCTGAAGTGGCACTGTATCCTTAAGGTGTGATATCCAGTTATCAATTGCAAAAATACTCAGAATTTCCCAGCACATTAAGTATCTCTGCTAGCAATAACTAGAAGCACTGGATATAAGGATCTACAGAAATTATATAATAAAAATATAGTTCAAGAAAGATAAAGAAAACAAGGAATAGTCATACATGACCATATTTATCTGTTGTTGTTCAGCTCCAAAATAATGGAAAAACTTTGTTAGACATGTCCTTTCCTGACTAGACCAGAGCTTCTAATACTTTCGATTACAAATAAAATACTTTAAGATTCACAAGTAGTTTGGAACAACATTCAGAAGTACTTGGCAACTCAAACCTGGCTTTCTCTACAGGTAAAGGCAGACTTTTAACAAGCCAAACACTAACAAGGAAATGATGACTTGAGCCTTGCCTTCTGCAGCCTGTGATACACGAACAGCTTGTACTGCTGCAGCTGGAAGGGTCACAGTTGGATGCTTATTCCACCTGATTCACCGAAAATCTTGCTCAGTGTGGAAGTGTCTTCCTTCTCCAGACTAGTTTTCTTTCTGGTTTGTATTTTTTAAACACACACTATTCTTGAACCTGGTGTCCTTCAGATAAGCCAAAGAACTCAGTAATATTTGAGTGGATTTGCTACTGCCTCCTCCAAGTAGCAGCACAGAGACGCCAGTTGCAAGCTCTCTTTCATACTTAGACCAATATGATGATTTGAGGAAAAGTTATGCAAAACCAGACAAAAAACCAAAATTGAGCATCTGGGAGACTAAGCAGAATCCTGTTCAGGGAGGCCAAAGCTCACAGCACTATGGTGGCTACTTAC
>VZTA01009267.1:0-64660 GCA_013398855.1 Mohoua ochrocephala | reverse complement strand
GAGGACTCCAATGGACAGCTTGTTGCACACCATGACCGCCTTCTCCAGAGCTGCTTCAGAGCAGGTCAGCCTCTAGTCTGTACTGGTACATGCAGTTCTTTCCCAGGTGCAGGACCCTGCTCTTGCCTTTCATGAATTTCAGAAGGTTCCTCTCTGACCAAGTTTCCAACCTGTTGAGATTCTTCTGAATGGCAGCACAACACTGTGGGGTATCAGCCACTTCTGGATCCAGTACTTAACCTGGGGGACACCACACACCTCCAACTAGACACTGTGCCACTGATCACAACCCTCTGAGACCTACCATACAGCCCGTTCTCAATCCACCTCACCATCTGCTCATCCAGATCACACTTACTGAGCTTGCGTATCAGGATGTCATGGCAGACAGTGTCAAAAGCCTGGCTGAAGCCCAAGGAGACCACATTCACTGCTCTCCCTTCATTTATCCAGCCAGTTATCCCACTGTAGAAGGCAATCATCTCCAATTTGGCTTCCTCCATAGTTATAATGGCATGACAGTAAATCATTAAAGTTCATAAAATATAAATCTGTTAAGCATTAAGAAAAAACAACTAATTAGCCAATGACCTGGTACGAAAAGTGGGGAAGTCCAACATTCCTTTAGTGAACGGCAATAAATTGTGTTTCAAATTGTCATGTCATCACAAAGCGGAAGATTAATTATTACATAACTAAGAGTTGAACACATGCATCCTACCAGTCTAAACAAAGAAGAGCCAAACATTTTTGGTACCAGCCCACACACACTAGCAGAGTTTGTTTCCCTGACATAAAGATGTCCCTGCATTAATACGAAGGCTAGAATTTAAATTTGAGCTTCTATCAGAGAAGCCAAGTGCACTGGAAATCCTTCGTGCATTTATTCGCCACATATTGCACCCAGCCGTATAGCAGAAAGGTTCTTGTTTTACACATGAAGAACTGAAGGACAGAGATATTTAAGTCCAGATCACATAAGCTATTTAGCCAGCTAATCTGAGTGCAACATACCTCAGAGTCTATGCCTAAATGATTTGAACTGTGTCATTCATGATGCTTGCTCTAAAAACAATATTTTTTTCCATAGCATATAGAGTTGAAATAATTTGTCTTACATTTAGTCACTGGCAACCTGTCTATTTGATAATTGTCATTTATAAAAAACAATAAAATAATCACACCCTCTCACAAGGGTTAACTGCGGTCCATTGCTTGTTCCCAGCTTTTTCTTAGGAATGCAGAGTAATACATTTTTCTACAGCTCTTTAGCACCCTCTATTGTTTTATTTTTCTAATCAAAATGTCATTCTTTTCTCATTGCTGTGACATTAAGAAAATCAGACTATATGCAAAGGCTTTTTCAAATACAGCATAAAAATAAGGATCAGCAATGTAGCGTGTAATCAAAAAGCAAGAAAAACAAGAGAAGGTTATAGGTAAGTTTCCATACCACGCTAAAAAAGGGTAAGAGGAGGAAACCAAAAACATGAAGGGACACCAAGGGACACAAGGGATGGGAGTATTTTATGAGGCATCTGTGTGAGAGTGTTAGAATATTTATTCCATGGTTATCTGATTGATCACATCCTATACTGGATGATAAAAAGAAAACAAAGGAGGCAAACACACAGATACAAACCCTGATTGACTAGCATTAACAAAGACAGTAACCAGAAAAAAAAGAACTGAAAATATCTGGTCATTCACACTAATTGCTGGGCTATCAAGAAACAGCACACTACATTGGTTTTGGCTGTGACAGAATTAGTTTTCTTCATAGTAGCTCATATGGTGCTATGTTCTGTATTTGTGACCAGAACAATGTTGATAACAGAGCAATGTTTTTGTTATTGCTCAGCAGCACTTACACAGTATCAAGGCATTACTCTCAAACTGCCCCACCAGCAAATACGCTGGGGTTGCACAAGAAATTGGTAGAGACACAGCTGGGACAGCTGATGCCAGCTGACCAGAGGGATACCTATATCATACAGTATCGCATTCATCTCAGGGAAAAGAAGAAGGAAGGGCATTTGGAGTTATGCAGTCTGTGTTCCCAAATAAGCATTATGCATGATGGTGCCCTGCTTTCCTGGGAATGGTTAAACACCTATGCTCATGAGAAGTAGTGAATGAATTCTGTATTTTGCTTTGCCTATTAAGCTGTCTTTATCTCAACCCATAAATTTTTTCACTTTAACCCTTCCAATTCTCTCCCCCATCCCACCAGGTGAGAGTGAGAAAGCAGCTGCTTACCAAGGTCAACTCACAACACAGGCAAAATGGGACTTTGCAAATGATAAAGATACAAACCTCAGCATGGTGGAAGCAGTGGGTGGAAAGATGGCAACTGATAAGGCAATGTGCAGGGCAAGGGAGAGCAGGGAGGAACAAAGAGGGAGTAGGCAGAAAGCCTATAACCACGGTTAGTCAACAGGCTCATCACTGCAAGTCTATTCTATCTTCTCACTGCCACTGTTTCTCCTTCAGCCTTCTCTTGACCATTTACATGAACAAAAGATTCATTGCTCCCTTAACGTCAATGCCCCTTGAAAAAAAAAACCAACAACCAAAAACCCAGCACTTCTGACCATGACAAGTTACTTTCTAGAAGAAATTCCCAGTCTCATTTGGCAGTACAGACTCAATCACCATTTCTAAAACGGTCAAAGGCTACATGGAACATGCCAGGATAACAAATAAATCACACACGGAATAAGGAGGCAAAGACCTCACAAAATAACCAGGAGGTAGAAGCAGGAGCAGTACTCCCATGAGTGAAATTTAGTCATGCTCTTGGCTGCTTGGCATAAGAGCCAAGATGCAATCTTACCGTGTCTGACACCATGACGACACAGGTTGTACAATGTTTTCTAACTGGAAAGGGGAAAAAATGTGATCCATAGATAACTTATTCTTTATTTCACACCAATTGCTGTGCTCACACATGTCCTCTTATGATACTCATTCTGTACATAGGGATTTTCACTGCCCACATTAACAAAGTAATCCAGACTGTTTTACTTATCCTCTCAGGCCAAGAGTTAAACAAAGAGTAAGCACAAACAGAGCTGCTGATATATGTTGGAGCAACTCTAATAAAAAGATTTCTACTGAAACAGAATTCAATTCCGTACCACTTCAGGAGGGCTGTGCATACTTGTCCAGGCAAATACCAGTCTGGCAACCCTCCAGAAGGTTCTCTTGCTTCATGGAGGTATGATAGCTTGCTCAGAGATCACTTAACTTGGATTGCATTGCTCAATACTGAATACACACAGCAGGAGCTCCAGAGGTGAATTCTAACTTCAGTTTTTTTGAGGAGACTGAAGTATTTAATTGAGCGTGCTTTTGGGATGCTTTGAGCTGTGGGTAAGGCAAATTTCAGTTTTGCTCCTCCTAAGAGTAAGATATGCCAACGCTTCCCAGCGCTGTGTCTTTCATAGCATATAACTCCGCACAAAAATGGCTGTCTGGATGAGGATTTATTTACTTTCATAAATACTGAAGTAATGTCCATCTGATGGCTGCATCTAAGTGTCTCACATCAAAACACTCCAGCAGCTCAGGAGAGATTTCAGACTTCATGAAAGAGGCCTCAGGTTGGAAAATGACCGAGATTCCAAAACACTCAGGCAATTGCTGGAATAAAATACTGAAGTGAAACCTCCTCATGGAGCAAGATGAAGTGGACAATTCTTTTACGTACAATATCTGTAAAGAGAAAAAAAAATTAAAACACAAATCCAGCTTAGAGCAGGAAAAATACTTAAAAATTACATCTTTTAAAGATGCCACCGTAAGAACAATGCTTCTACCACTTCTGACAGAAGGATAACTAGACCATTTAAATCCTTGAGGGTCTATGAAGCATTAACAGTTTATGAAAGATGATACCAAAAAGTAAATATATAGTGTATAGGTTTATAATGCTATACCCATTATTTAAATCTTCCTTGGGAAATTCCTAGCATCTGCACTAAACCATAACAAACAGATGTTCTCAGGAAAAGCACACAGAGTTATAAAAATAGAATATAAACCCCTGCATAGGCTTCTGCTAGAAAGGAAGTATCGTTTCTATGGCTAGAAACACTAGCTGTATAAAATACATTTTAGTATTAGAATCAGTGTAAGAAAGCATCCAAAGGGAAAAAAACCCAACCAAACAAAAAGCCAGTAAATTCCAATTTCTCTGCTAGAAGCTAGAGGCTTTAAGACTTTCAAAAAATAGTATCTCAAAATAATAATAAAAATTAATAACAACTTCAAAATAGAGACAACAAGACAACATACATGATCAGTGAGTCTGAGTATTCAGCTTGATACTTTTAAAAGGGCCTGACTTATTTTATTTTTTCTTCCCCAAATGCCTAGGATCTGAATCTTACTGCCTAAAAATATAAATTTTAGAAGTCCTCGGGTACAGTAAAAATAGCTGAGTTTCAAACAGACAAAAGAAGATATGGTATTCTGCTAAGTATGGCAAACATCCCTACTTAACTGGAGTTCACAAGCAGAGCTGTTGAACTTACTGCACAATGCTTTTGTAGGATTGACCTGCTGTCCAGCAAGCAGCTGCTGCAGCTTCTTGATGTCTATGCATGCTTCAGCCATACTTTCCAGATCTCTGCCTTGAGCAAAACTTTGACATCCATCCTCTGATGCTATAAGTGTAAGGATACAACACTTAGACCAAATATAAGCAGTAGTTTCAACACCCAAAAGGACATACCTGAAAACTGCTGAAGTGCTGGAACTCAAATGGCTTGTTTTTCAGAAACAGCAGTGCAAGGAAAAGAAATACCAGTTTTCCCACCAAACTGTCAAGAATAATGGAAGAGATTCCCCACCACCATCCCCAAACATGAAACAGACATGCCATTGGACACTTTTTCTTTTAAGATTTCACTTGAAGACTTCAAAGTACTTGATGCTATTTTCTAAAGAATAAAAGGTAAGTACTGTTATAAGCAACACACTTAAGTAATGAGATCAGACAGACACAAGAGGTAACCAACAGGGAAACTTACCCCAGGGAGGATTTCCCAGGTCTTTAAAATGCGTTGTTACAGATACTAAGTCAGTTTCTATTTTCAAGTTCATTTCCCCACTCAAGTTTGCTTCAATCACCTGCAACCAATCTCAATTTTAGGCAACCCACTTTCACACTGCAGAATTACAGAAGAATACAGTTTGGTTTTGTTCAAATACAAGCTTCCAGGAGTACTTCAGTGTAGGTCAACCATACTTTCAGAACATGGTTTGAACATTTGAATATTCAGCTATAAAATGCATTTCCCATCATTCCCATGTGAATTACCCTAGACCAAACTTTCAGAAATTATGAAAAGAAAGAAATGTAATTGCTCTCCAGTACTTTTAGAACAAGCATTAGCTTTGGGAAGTTCCTGTGCTGAGGAAAAGGCTTCAGAAATAAGCGACTGAAGCTGAAGAAATGCAAAGATTCCTGAATTTCCATTCAATTATTCAACAAATAAAACCAGTGTATATATATGACACACACAGAAAATGGGATGTACCAAGAGCTGACAGTGCTGCTTTTAAGACTTTAAAATAGACAACAGCTGCATCAGATCAGTAACTCCAAGGACTTTGAACTGACAGAAGTCCTGGAAGAGTGCTAAAAGCTTTCAAATTCCATCCTGAAAGCTGGAAGGAGGAATTTGAAGGAAACTATATATGGTCTTACACAAATCCCAAGCAGATCAAGGATTCCTAAAGCACAACTAAGCACTTCATTTCTGTGATTAGATGAATTCTCAGTAATTAAAAAAAGACGTGTATTGCAACCAGAATCTTGTACAGAACGGAGATGCCAAGCTCCCAAAAAATGGACAAGTACTATCAGAAATTGCTTCTAAGCCCATTTTGCAGCACTGATCTTGACCAGTTTTATTACCAGGATGCATCTAGCAAAGATAATTAATGGTGACACTTGATGTTTTTGTTCTCCAACAGCATGAAAGCAAGGCACTTAGTAAAGTTCAATCCCATCATACAGCTATCCTGTGTGAGAAATGATCCTCAGCTCTACAAACAAAAGCACTGTGCTCAATTTTGCATAAACATATCCACCAAGGACATGGGGGAAGGAAAGGAAAGAAAGTAAAAACAAAGCCCCCAAAAAGTCTCACAAAGGAAAAGAGTTTGATGTGTATTTGCAGGATGACTGCCATTTACAAAACTGCCAGTAACCCAGGGTAATCTCTCAACTCTTACAAGTCTTGAAAAACCGAGACTGTTCCAATTTCAGGATTCTCAGTTAACAGAAAATTTCCTATTTATCAAAACAGGTAGGAACAGCATCAACCCCAAACTATTTCAAAGCTCAACACTTACTTTCATATAAGTCAATTCTGGTGACTGTGAGCAAAACCAACTAAATAAAAAAACCAAAACCCTTTTCTGTCCAACTGCAGAGGGCTTCTTTCAATTAAAAGGCCCACCAGAACTCCAGAAATCCAGGGTAGACCGCAAACCCAACATGTCAGAGTCTAAAGCACAGTCTGACATCTATTAGCAGAATTTCCTTTAAATCCTACATCAAGTTTACCTAAAGTTCATTCACAGACACCTAACACAACACTCACTTAATAGATATTTCCTTAATGAAATCACCTGGAAAGTCTCCAGCTAGCTTCCTGAAGGACAGTAATTTCCTACCAGCTATAAAGATGGCTTGTAGCAACACAATGCCATGTTCTTTCACGGATTTAGTACAAAGAGCATAATTTTCTGTGAAGCTCAGGAAAAGCTCTTCAGTGTAAAACCTAAAATAAATCCCATCATTCTCTTCAATCTTTACGCAGGCTTCAGGTGCCTTCAATGTCTAACTCATCTCAAAATAAGATAATGTAGCAGCACCGGTTTAGGCAACAGGGAAACATGTTATGTCCCTGATGAAATAATATCTGTAGCATACATGCTTGAAGTGCCTGAACTTACAATGAAATTGCTGAGATTCTTCATTCTTTCCACAACACTCTTCATTGTTTTCAGCACTGGTAGGTAAATACTGACCTAGAAAGACATAAGAACTGCATTTGCACAAGTACTTCAGATGTGATTGGGACACATTTATTTCTACTTGCAATTCTATCGTAGTTTGGACTGAGCTACCTATGGCTTGCAGGGTGCATAATATCTATCTGAAATCAGCAAATGTCTCAGGAACAGAGGAACTCTCTCCCTTTATACCAACAGGCCATCATTCTAGCAATTGTTCCAGACATACCATTCCAAGTCTGTGTTCAAAATTAAGTAGAGGCATGTTTTTGCGGATCAGACTCTCACATGAACATCTGTGTTACTAAACAGTCAATTACTATAGCCCAAAAGGAAAGAACAAGATTCCTATGATACTGCAGTAATTTCTGGAACTGCAGCAGTGTAAATCTGAAATAAAAGAACAAAATACTTCAAGTTTCTTCTTGTATGTTTTCAGAATCTAAATACTCTTAGCTATAGAGGTAACAGACATACATAACCTCAAATAGGAGCACATTTGCACAAGGACCTTTCCTTGCAACTCTGCTAAAAGTCAAAAATGATATTGAGAGGACATATAAAAATCAGGAGGAAACACATATATCTTTAACTCTGCCAGATAGGCCATGAATTTCAGAAAGAACAGATTATTTGGGCCTTTTGGCACCTAAACAGCTGAAACAGTCTAAACCCGTGTGGTTTAGAGGTGCTCCAGACTAAAGCCATGCAAGTCCTTTACTCCTCCCATCCTTGGCCACGAACAGCACAGAAGCAATTGGCAATCACCCACTCTGTCTTCAGAGGTTCTGGACTCTCCTGTCAACATAGAAACCATGTTCCATACTCCTCCAAAACTGTCACCTCCAGTCTTCCTTCTTTGCTTTCAACTCCTTTCCACACCCCACCAGCAGTATACTCTGTAGCAATACCATTCCACCTGCAAACTCCCCTTTCCGTACGAAATAGAAAAACAGAGGCTTACATCAAAGTCTGGCACACTGGGCTCTCTGAAGTCATTCCACATTCTTCTGGGAATAACTCCTACAGGAATGTCATGTGTCACAATCCTACTGCTGCTTGATAAGGATGGCTTGAGAGAAAAAGAGGATCCTCTTGCAGTTAAACACAAGACTGGAATTCTAAATTTAAAATTTTCAGACCCACTCTAGGAAATGCTATAACTACATGCCCCAGACACTCAGTTCCAGTTTTCCCTAGGTTCCTATCAATATGCTTTTAAGTGGGCTTCCCTTTTGAATGAGGAAGAGTTTGTGAGGTATCAGTCATTACTGTATCTATAAGCCATTCTTAGAGCTGAAGAGGTGAATCAGTGGAGTTAACAACACCACCAAAAAAATCAGAAGTCAGCATAGAATATCAGGAAAACCAAAGGCAAAACACAGAGCCAAACAGTACACTGAAATCTCCTTCACCTAATGGCTTCAATGAAAAGACAGTAATCCACAGAAGATCTAGAGGATGAAGAAATGGAGAAAAGTAGACATTAGAAAAAGTTGTTTCAGTAACGAAACTTTCTTTCTTCCTCTACGCCTTTTGGAAAATACAAAGCTAGTTCTGTGTGCTACCAACCATGATGGCAAGAAAGGCTAGTGAAATGGAAAATGGCGCAATGTTTCTTTAGTTTTCTAGAATTACACCAAATATTACCCTTTGATCTTAGGAAAAGCACTAAATTTTAAGAATTTTTTCTTAATAACGAACATGAAAGCATGATTGCACTTACTAGCTCCACAGCAACTCTGAGACAGGGACAGTGTTTATTAGTCAACTTGATCTTCACTGCCTTAGCACTGTGGGCAGTTTTTAATGCTCTCGACAGGTTCTCAGGCACCAACTCTAAATAGATTTCATTGTGCTCTGCAGCTACTCCTTCCATCTGAAATTCATCGAAGAAATTCCCCTACAATTTTTGAAAGTTGGGAAATAAAGCAAACAAGAGGGGCAAGTTTTATCAGACCTTAGGCTTAGAACTGCATGTGTACAGCAGAAACTTTCCTCTGCCTGGCCTCACCTGAGGAATCACAACAGGCTGCACAACTATGAAGGCTCATTGCTTCAGGCTAAACCAATTAATGTCCTCCCCTAACACCTAATCGGTCCATTAGACAGTGAGTTATGCTTTCCCGTTTCCAGTTTTGGGCAGGCCCATGTGGGCCAGCACACACTGAAGCTTTACACTGAAGTGACAATCAAGGTAAAGGGAATATCCAACCTGAAACACCTGTGCTACCAGACAGACCTTGAGAGACCTGGCACATCGCAGGTAAGGGCTACAAGAAACGCCTCGTACATCAAACCCATTTGCACGCTTTGGTTTTCAACAACATGTGGTTACTGAACTTCCCTGGGCTTACCTGGCTCAGCTCACACCACATACTGGCGCCTCCATTTGCTATTTTATCGGAGAGGATGAAATATAGCTTGCAGACAGTAAGGCGCAGGATGCAGGTCTTGGTTAACTTGGCGATTGTGTTAATTATACCTGCCGGAGGGAGGGAGGGGGGCGTTACAGCGGTGATCGCTCCATACACCCCGGTCTCTACGGGACAGGAGAAAAACCTTCAGCCTCTACAAACGCAGCTAGTGCTGCTGCGCAAACGCCTAAACATCTCGGGGCGAAGGAAAGCGCCTCATACCACCTCCTCCCAGGAAAGGCCTGCGGTCCTCACCTCCCTTCCTCTCTCCTTTGCCCGGGAAAGCCGGCCCCAGCCGCTCAGCGAGGCACTGCCGCCCTTCAGCCTGCCCCGGCATACTCACGGCTGAAGTGGTTGAGGCAGGCGAGATCCACGATCTTAGCCCGAAATCGCATGCCGGCGCGGGCCCTCCCGGCCCCCCCGCCCGCTGCCACGGAAAGCGGTCACGGAGGAAGAGGCCTCCCGCCGAACAGCTCCTTGCGGACAGCGGCCATTGCACCCGCTCCCCGGATGTGCGGCGGGATTGGGCAGCGTCTGGCACAGGCGGGCCCTGCCAGACTTCCTTCCGCTACACTACCGCTCCTCGCAATTAGCGCTGAAAAGCTTGGCTTGAAGTAAAACGCCTTGGCACCCTCGGAACATATGTGAAAATTTATCTGTATGGGTCCCAGCCCCGCTGTCTCGAGGAGTTTTCTTTTTCAAATCCAAGGAGGCCCGTGCAGCAGACAGCATCAGCCCCTGGCAGGGGGCAAGCCCCTACACTGCCCCACATGATGCGGTGGTGAGGAAGGAAAGCAACAGTCGTGTTAGAAAGTGGAGCGAACAGAGCTTTATGACGGGCCTTTCCACTGCCCCATCGTTAGCCGGGCCACCCAGAAAGGGCTGGGCAACCGAAAGTATTTTGAGAAAGATATTCTCTGTCAGACCGGGCACCTCGTGTAATCAGGCTCCCAGCTTAGTGCATGGTGCACAGGGGTTTATGCAGAGGTTGAAATAGTTCAAGGAAATACAAAGTGAGGGAAAACTTTGCTCTACCTGTCTGTGTGCAGCATGCCTGTTTCCTATAGAAGATGGTGTCCTTTGCCTTGATGGTTTTGGTTCCTTGCAGTCCTTCAAAACTACAGCATTTGCAGAGACAGTTTTGTAGTGTTGTTCTTTTTGGTCCGTCTGGTGTTCTTTTGTCACTCTGCAAGTTCCCCATGTCAGGAAAATTAATCCACAAACACCAGAGGTTTATGTCCAAAAAGGAGACAGAGGAGTCCTGTAACTATTTGAATAAAGGGAGAAGCCATGGGGCATTTCCTCTGGGGTCTCTCAAATTGTTGGAGGACGCAGCCTCCTATTTATCCTAATTTCCCGGCCGCATTTCCCTCTCTCTTTCCCCATTGACTGAGGTACTTGAGAGGTACAGGCTTCCCAAATCGCTTAATACAAACCCCTTTTCTCAATGTGTAAACCCCCCCTATTCTTTTCCTCATGTTTCTGTTCTTTTTCTCTAAATCCAGGGATTAGCACAGTCTTGAGTGAGTAACAGTCTGTGTCAATTTAGTGGAATTCCTATGGAATTTATGGTTCCTCCCATTGCTTCTTTCACCTCTCGGTATCTGGCTTTATCTACCAGCAGGCCCACAGTTTGTTTGTAAAGATGCCTCCTTCTCATTCCTTTCACCCAGAACAGCTATATTGCCTCTCTTACATTTAATTTTGAAATATTCTTGGGATGCTGCTCACATGCCTTGATGCTCTCTTTTAATACAGTCATTATGAAGAAAATTAAAATAAATAACCTTGGGTCTGCATAGTGACAGATACAGCAACGGTTTCTGGAGAGGTTATTCTCTGCTTGTGTTGCTCCTAGGCCTTGTAAATTTTGTAGAAATAAGCTAAAGATTTTCCTAGAGAAACCAGTGCAGCAGGGTGTCACAAATTCTGATCTAGGATCCTGCCAGCTATGATAATTTGTCACAAATGTGTGGCTTAGGGTCACTCAAAGAATCATCGTCAAAGGTATTAGCAAGAGTGGGGTTAATATGCATTGATAAAAGTGTGGCATAAAGTTCAATTGACAAGTTTTGCTCTAGCATGGATGAAACATAAAAATTGAATTAGAATAATTTTAGAGTGATTTACACAGAGACCAAAGACAAAAAAGAGTAAGGAAGACTCTCCTGTTGAATCACAAAGTTCGGAGTATACCCTCTTTCTTTCTAAACTCCTGATAGAGCTTAGGTGCAGCTAGGTCCAGTCTTAGTTTCAGACTAGGACAATAGTTCATACCTAAGAGAAGTAACTCAAACTTTTTCATTAAATATTGCTCCATTAGCCTTTTGTTTTGTAAAACATGGCTGCAGAAGATAAAGCCTTGATGGTGTGAAATCCCACACATTACACTTTGCAGTTCAACACACTTCCCGTCTTTCACAGACATAGTTGCAGACTGCTTTTAGTGAAATGATTGCTATATGAAGGTTAAGTGGGATTTGCGGAAGGAAGGTTGATCTAATCTCTTTCAAGTTGTGGCATCCTGACATGTGTGGATTGCAAAAGGTTTAACAGATCCACATTATTTGCCTTTTCTACCCTTGACTGTGGTTTCCTGAGAAAGTTGCTGTCATGGTTTGACATTGGCCAAATGCCAAGCACCCACAAAAGTCACTCACTCACCCTCCCCTGCCACAGCTGGGCAGACAAGAGAAAAAATTAACGAAGGATTCATGAGTTGAAATAAGGACTGGGAGAAAACACTCCAAGGGCAAAACAAGCTCTACTTAGAGGTACAAAGTGAATTTATTACTAACAAAATCAGAGGAGGATAACGAAAAGTAAAATAAGCCCTTAAAACCACCTTTTCTTCCCCCAGCACCTCCCTCCTTCCCACTGACAGTGCAAGGAGACAGGGCATGGGGGTTTTTGGTCAGTTTGTCACCCGAGATCTTCTTCCACTGCTCAGGGAGAGGAGTCCTTCCCTTTTGAGACCGTGGGGTCCCTCCCACAGGAGACAGTTCTTCAGGAACTTCTCCAGCTTGGTTCCAATCTCACAAGCAGCAGTCCTCCCAAAACTGCCGCAATGTGTGTCCCTCCCATGGGCAAACAGTCCTCCCAAAACTGCTGTGGCGTGGGTCACTCTTCACAGGGTGCAGTCCTCCAAGGACAGGCTGCTCCAGCCTAGAAGCAGGGGCCCCCTCTCCCCGCTGGGTGTTCCACTGGACCACAGCCTCCTCCAGGCATCCACCTGCTCCAGCGTGAGCACCTCCCCCATGGGCTGCAGGTGGATCTCTGCATCCCCCGTGGATCCCCATGGCCTGCAGAGGAATGTCAGCTCCGGCTCCTTCCCATCCTTCTTCACTGACCTTGGTGTCTCCATGCTCTTTCCCTCACATGTTTTCACCTCCTCCTCTTCTCTGGCTGGAATTAAAACTGCATCCCTTTGTTTTGATTTTCTTCTTAAATATGTTATCACAGAGGTGTTACCATCATCTCTAATTGGCCCAGCCTTGGCCAGTGGCACGTCCATCTTCAGAGCCATCAGGGATTGGCTCTGCTGGACATGGGGGAAGCTTCTAGCAGCTTCTCACAGAAGCCATGTCTGTGGCCCCTCCGCTACCAGAAACCAGGCCATGCAAAACCAACACAGCTGGACAGAAGTTTGTTCTCTGGCTTGTTTTCTAGATATGGTCTGTTTTTAGCAATGCTTTATAAGCTCTGAAGATAAAGCTACAATAAGAAGACAGACTTTATGTATACAAAAAATTTCCATTGCTGGCCCTAAATAATAAAGAACAGGGAATTAATAACCCAGATGGGCATCAGAAATAAATTATTATGTGCTACATATACACCCAGAAGTCTGCAAAAAAAGGGCTTTATATTGCTCTGTGCTCTCATCACAGTTGACTGACAGGCTCTACTTCGGGGGTTCAGGCCAGGCAGGAGCCATTTATTACTATAGCTGTAGGAGAGAAGACAGGTTGACAGAGGTCGAGTTCTCTATCCACACTGGCTTAAAAACAGAAGTGCTAGGGTATATCACATTGACAGCAGATATAAACAGCTTTGTGAAGGAGCCTTGAGATGGCAGAGCAGCACTGACAGTGTACAAAACTGTCACAACAGTTGTACCCCTCTGCTCCTAACAACTCAGAACCTTTGTGCTGTCTATAGATCTTCTCAGCCTGTCACCCTCTTGCTTGTGACACTGCTATATCCATTGTCAACTTTTAGGCCTAATGAGTCCTGCTGCCACACAATTACTTCTGGTGATCAAAACCAATTTCTTCTGCAGTGTTTGCTTGGTTGATGTATTTTTTCCAATTTTTCTATTAGTTATGTACATAATGGATTATACATGCATTTGAAATCACGAGTTCTATGTTTTTAAGCCCATCTAAATAACTTTAAAGTATATTTATTTAGGGAACAAGGCATTCACACTGCTTAGGTTGCTTGATGGACAGACAAAGGAAATGAAATAAAAATCTGAGAATGTCAACTCTGAGAACCAGAGGGACACTGAACATATCACCACAGAAAATGAATAGGTACTAGAACGGGCTCTTTCTCTGTATAACAGTTTTAACTGTACTATTACGTCCTTTCCACGTTAATTTGATCTACGAGTGGTTATTATTGTAACTGATCATTTGGCTTGAAAAGTCTGTGTGATTTGATCCCAGTCTGCTGAAGTTCAGCTTCGAACAGGTCTATATCACTGGACTGAAGAAGCAGTAAAATAGCATTAAGGGGTTTTTTTGGTTGTTATGGAAAACTTCAGTATTTTTACGTAAATGAATTAAAACTGACCATAGTGTATATCTAGATGTTAAGGTTAATCAGTGTTTTCAACTTGAAATTGTACACTTAATGAAACACACCTTTCTCACACACTGTTTCAAAGTTGTTAGTGAAAATCCCTATGTTAAATGGTGCTTTGAGCAAGAAAAGTATAGTACAACATAAGCCTACACAGGCCACAAAAAAATGATCAGATTCAAAATACAGTCTTTAAAACATTTTTAATGATAAGGTCAATGGATCCATTGCAATGCATCACAAATTAAAAAGATAGTAATTTAGATATGGAAAAACATAAAAAGTGAAAAAGAAATTAAGGATAAAACACGACCCGCAGTGAGAATTTCAAGCATTATTTTCTATCATCATCTAAACAAAACTGGAAATGAAGTTGTTTTGACTATATGGAAAATCACAAGAAACTGTTTTGAGTTAAATGAAATAATTTTACCTAAAACAAGTTGTGTCTATTTTATTAAAATAAAATTCCCTTCAGAATTGCTTGCTCCTCTTTGTACCTTCATGGCTAAGTAATTCACATTCATTTTCAGGTCGTAGACCTTGTTTATACGCTGTCTACATGCCGTTTTGCTTTTTGGGTTTAATGTTAAAGTGAGCAAATCACATAAAACCTCTACTGGGAAATCCTGCCAGCTTGCAGAGAAAAAATACCAAATGAGAAAATAATATGCCAGATCTACAGACAGGCTGATTGCCTAAGAAGCATCTGTCTCTATTTTTGCTCATGTTTATTGAAAAGAAGGGGCATATGGATGGCCAAAAAGACTCATCATTTTTTTAACATATGTAGAGATCATGTCTTCATCCAAGACTTGCTTTTGGGCCAATATTCTAGCAGTTATGAAGCTGACTACTAATATTGAAGCATAGAAGCAGTGAGCAATTTGTCCCTAGCATATACTGTGATTAAAAAAACACCCCCAAACAAAACCCAAACAGGTTACTGCCTGTGCATTCAATAATGAATCCACCATCATCAAAAGCTTTCTGGAGACAGGCTTGTGACTGTATGTGAAACTCAAGGAGAGAAGTTGCACCAAGTACTGGGCTTTCTCCTATTTGATGCTTAAACCATGTCAGAATTCATTCTCTTCTAGTCAAAGCATGGCAACACGATGCAGATTTTATTTAGAAAACAGAGGCCATTTTCAGTAGCAAACATTTAGACATCTCTAGGGTGATGTGGCAGCTGAAGGAATTTGAGCCATCTGAGACTAAAATTGAAAATAATCAAAACCCAGGACATTTGCATAAATATCTCCCTTATTTTCTTTCTAACTCCCATTAGCTACCTATTTGATTCATTAAACTTCAGAATGTTGGTTTTTTCAAAATTTCAACTCAAATAGTCCAAAAAGGAATTTCATAAAGTGAGTTGCATTAAATTGAGTGTAATAGATGGGCTCAGAACACCCAAAATCATTAACATTTCATGAATTTATAAACATCTGAAACGAAGTTCAGAATTTTGTGAATTAAAACTTCAGCCTATTCGGGCCAGTAACAATGTTGTTACAAAGCCTGTCTCTGAAGAAATCCTTCCTGCTAATTTGTCAGTCTTTTGAGAGTAGTCTCTGACTTTTCTTGAAGTGAAAATTAGGTGTAGTGGGAAGAATGTAAGCTAAATGGTGAAAATCCAAAGTGTTTTAACCACCTAATTTCAGCTTCTTTATAACAAATCTTCATGTTTTCTTGATTGGTTTCCACTCATCCATGCAGTTTCATCAATTAAAACAGAGTAAAGCATGTAATTTCATTAGTGTTAGGGTTTTAGGAGTTCTGCTTTTGTTTTCCTTTTTCTCTTAAGGAATTTTCCCCATACGTGTTGCCAAGGGACACTAACGACTGGATACTTAACAGAGACAAAAGACCCTAGCCACAGTGGGAGGGGTCTAGTTGGCTACTCTCATTTTCCTAGGGTTTTCTCATGTAGGGCAGAGATGCCGCGAGATTTGAACTGGGAAAAAGGGGTTGGGTGGAGCCCCTAGTGCTCTTGCTCTCTCGGGGTTCAGAGGGGATAGAAGCTGCGGTCGCTGTGGGGAGGTCATCACCACTGCAGGATTCTGCCTTCTGCCGCCTTTCCTTCTACCGTGAGTGGAGCTCTGCTTGCTGGAGCAGCCGTTGCACTGGGACCCCATTTAACACCCTGCCTCACTAAGAGAGGGACCTTTTTCACCATCTGCTGGGGTGCCCCAGGGGAAAACCCCGGGATCCCCAGCCTGCCTCTCCCTGCCCTGCTGGGAGCCGGCCGCTGCTGCCCTGCCCCCGCCGCTCCTCTGCCCCTGCTCCAAGCCGTCGCTGCACTGTAGCTCCGCACCCCCTGCCTGCCGAGATGTCCTGGGGTTCCCGCTGCAGCTCCAGAGTTTGATACCTCTCGTCTACCACTGGGGATTTCGTGCTCATCCCTGCTGTTCCAGCCTGCTGCTCCCGAGGGTCCTGATGGGGCACCGAGGTCGGCTGCCCCTGGGGGTTTGTGAAGCCTTTCTTCCATCCCTTCCCTGCTTGGCCCGGCCGCCATTACCGCGTGCTCCTCGAGGCCGTGCCACACCGCCCCCTGCAGCCGCGGGGGAACAATTGCACCCACCCTGCCAACCGGGAGCCAACAGTGCCCCTGCCGGCTGTGACCGTAACTACACCAAGGGGGAGGGAGCTTGACAGCTGAGAGAGGCTGGCACTGGGTTACTGGTTCTGTTTGTTGTTACTGACACAGTTATTGGTGTTTGTTTGCCTTGATAGACGTATATTAGTAAAGAACTGTTATTCCTATTTCTCATATCTTTGCCTGAAAGCCCCTTAATTTTGAAATTATAATAATTCGGAGGGAAGGGGGCTACATTTTCCATTCCAAGGGAGGCTCCTGCCTTTTTTGGCAGACACCTGTCTTTCAAACCAAGACAATTAGTCATTTCAAACTGGGAAATTTGCAACTGCTTTGGTCTTACTCTAGTGTCCAGTTCAGAAATCCTTTTTGTTCAAAACAGGCAGGTGAAAGCAGAAGCTAGGAAAGACCATACATCAGTTTCAGAGGGTTTGATAAAATAACTAGTGCTTAATTTTAAGCAGTCTAGAGTCCAACCTTTTTTCTTTTATGAAGACAAAGAAATAATCACACTGAAAAAGATTTGCTACTATACCTAGAGAGGCAAAATCATCCTGGAAAATACCCTAGTGGTGTAACAGCCCAGCTCAAAGATGCTGCTTTTTGTAGAAACAAAGTTTAATAAAAGGTATGTATGTCCAAAATTTGTATTCCAGCAAGGGATGACTGAGTAAACAATCGAATGATTCTGCTAGTATAACATGTTAGGAACAGACACTCTAAAAATAACTTTTAGTATGAAGGCAACTAAACAAGTAAAATAGAAAAATAAAATTTTTCCTGGAACAACTTATTCCAGCATCCTGTTCATCTACACACAAAGTTATACTGCTCTCTAATATTTATGACAGGTTTCTTTTCCTGGAGTAAATACATATCAGGGATTTTTCAAATACCAAATAATACAGTTATGAAGTCAGAAGCCTATAGTCAGAATTACTCTTATAAATAAATTATTATACGTTTACTGTTTCCTGTATTTGAGTCAGGAGAACTGCTAGAGCTGAGTATTTTAATCTGACATGAATTTTGACTGCTAGCATTTTGTGTAGCCCTAGATTGTTGACGTTAATGTCTTAGCAGTTGAGACAGCTTTTCATGTTTTAGTTTAGGAATATGAGAAGGCATGGAGGAAGTGAAAACCTGAACACTTCCTGATACACGTAGTTTTGAACAAGCCACATGCTTAATATTCGTGTAAGAACACAAAAAAAGCAAAAATCTGCAAATGATGATAGAAACCTGAAAATCCCTGTTTCAATGGGCTATTTTGAACAAAATAGGATTTTAGTATTTGGAACACATATCAAGATGGATAAAGCATTCCATATACTGAAAATCACTATCCTTTATGGATATCAATATTTTACAGCTCTTTAACTATGGTAAATTAGACACTATGTGTGGGAGTTACAAGTATTTTTTATGAGTGATGAGTGATTAGTATTTAACAGAAGCAAGCACCTTCTAATTTTACTTATTCCAATGCAGTTTGATTGGGCAGTAGAGAGGAACACAGAATTAAAATCAGTTTCATGTTTCTAGTACACACAAAAATTTTTCTTACAGTTACATAAGCAGAACAGAATATTTTTCATGAAAATGGTTTTGAAGGTAGGATGAAATATTTTATTTTTTAAAAAATTTGGTTTCAAATTAGTATAGCTGTAGATTTTTGGTCTTGGAAAATTCTGATATTTCCCCTGTGAAGCTCATATACTTCAAGTGCTAGTGTTTTATAAAAATTCTAAAGGAAAAAGGGTTTTCTATTTGCTGTGATGATTTTCGGGTTGCAGTATTTTTGCACTGAAACATCTGTGATCCTTTACTCACTTTGTTCCTTTGGTTTTTTATTTGTTCTGTTTCCCATTTCCTTTAGTTTTCAGATTTATGATCAATACCTTTATTGTCAACTTGTGCTTTCTTTTGTCCTTCTTCCACTTCAGATATTTTGTGCTCATTTTAGTGCAAGAAAGGTAAATGAAGGCTACACATAAAATCCCCAAAACCTTCACAATCACCAAAATGCCCAGTGTCCCAGACATCATACAACTTCAACCTGAGCCAAATTAATTTATATGAGTCCCTACTGGAAGCCTTCGTGATAGACATCTGTAGCAGTGCCTGTTGTGCACAGGTATCACCACCACTACTAGATTATTTTTCATTGACCAAGTTGTCTGTGGTAAACTCACTGAAGTCAATTTGAGTCCAGAGTGCTAGCAGGTATAGCTACAACTGAAATCAATGGCCACTTTGCTCTACACAGTTTCACCTCAGAGGAAAGAAACTCTCAGAGGGCTAGGAGATTGCACTGGTAGTCATACTTGGAAGAGGCACAAAACCCACAATGCATATCAGCACCACAAAACTGTCAGAATCTAGGTCTCATTACAATAAGAATCTGCATTAGCAAAGCTCACCCCTTCATATGGGAACAACCATGGAGTGAAAATAGACATTTTCAATAGTTTTTAAAAGCTACCTCCCAAGCTCCCAAAGCATACTAGAAACTTTTGGAGAGATCTCCAGAACTGCAGTGTTATGGGCAATTCATTCAGTGAAATTACCTCAACAGGTAATTTCCTGCTGCTCCCCAAAATAGTATTTATATAAGCTAGAAACAGTTAATTCTGTGTTATTTAAAAAGATCACTAAGAACACAATGGTGTTTGTCTCTTTTATTATGAAAGATAGAAAAACAGAGTTTAGTGAAGCTATCATTAGAAACATGAACTTTTTTTGAACCAACTCTCTATTTACATATACAAAATTCCCCAAGTGGAACAATATCAAATGTGAGACACATCAAAATATACCATATATACAAGTTCAGAGATTTTATATCTCTGTTACTCCATACATGATGGCTACACAAAAAGTCAATTCCTACCTGTTTTCCACAAATATTTTAAATTATATTTATGAGACACCCCAAGCAAAATAAAGCAGAATCTGGGGAATGTTCTGCTATCTGAATGGTTCCTTTATAAAAATAGTACCAAATAATAGAGCCAGGTTTTCAAGTCAGGATGAATATTCTGTCAAATAGTCCATACTCCAAACTGATGTAGGTAAAAGAACGAAAACTGTTACTGATTTTTATTGTCATCAAGCCAGAAATATCTCAGGAGTTGAAGATGCGCTCATTTTTGGATCACTAATCAGCTACAAGGAAAAGCAAGTATTTTTGTTTATTTTTTAAAAACTCTTCCTTCAAACAGAAAAGCCAAATAAAATACTAGAGCTTGCTTTGCATGATCAGACATTCTGATTAAAACCATGAAATACAAGAAGACACACCACTTTGTATGGTTTTTAACTGGAACCAACTACTGCTTAATTGGTAAGGCACTTCTTCCTTTAGATCAGTCCACTTCCCTACATTTCACACAGAGAAGTGATTTCAGCTATGCCATTTGTGACAGCAGGAGGGATGTTGTTAAGAACTTTTGCTCTCCAAGCATGGATGGCCTCAACAATACCTTCTGGATTGCTTGAACCCAAGTCACATAGTGAATATACGGCTGCCAGCTGCACACCCCAGGGAACGCCTGCAAAAAGTTAACACAAATCAGCTTATAGAAACTTTGATATGCAAGAATGTTTTTGGGAATCTTGACTCTATAGAAACTGTTATTCAAGAATGAAAATAAAACACATCAACAGTTGTGATGCCTAACACCATAACACAGCAAGATGACAACCTGCACACAAATTCCATAACGTCTCATTTTATACTAGCACTTTCCAGTTTACTCAATTCAGCAACTTTTCAGTATTCAAAGGGCATACAAGAGTTGAGAATCTAGTGACTTTAGTTAAGAGTAATCAGACTTAAGAAAACAGTCAGGTTTACACCAAGTCTGAAACAAACACAGACATAGACTCTACACCATACACCACCAAGTTGGAAGAACTTGAGATTGCAAGGAAGAGAAGTTACACAGGTGGTTCAAAGCTCCCTAATATTAACAAATGCTTCACCACAAAATGTACTTAACATCCAGAGTAACTTAGCAATGTGAATCTCTGCTGCCTTAACTGCCTTGTTTTGTCCCATCAATATCTTGAACTGTCTTTCTCTCAATACAACAATTTTGTTAGTAGTCAGCTTCAGCATAAATTGCTCAGGTAAAAAATTAGCTATTACTGCTCAAGTTATGATCACCCTTTAAGTGATCTTAACTTGATCACCCTTTAAGTGATCTCTAATGCAGCTGATAGGCTCTTACATGAAACAGTCCAATTCCAAGGTGTCTGAAAGCATCTCAGAATTGTTCTCTGTCTCAAACAGAAGGTAATACTGTTAATAGCTCATTAACTTTGTAAGAGAAAGGGACTCAAACCGAAAATTGTTCGACCTGTTATGCACTAACGTAAACTGCAAAAGCAGGCTGTTTTGCCACGTGTGCCTTAATTTATGTTCTGGCATTGCAAAACTTCACATTGTGGATGTTACACTCAAGTTTCTCTAAAAAACCATTACCTTCCTCTTTTGCATGCTGTACAAACAGTCCAATTACTGAACTAATATTCTTCACTGCAGCAAGATAGCCTTCCTTCAAACCTATTTGTCCTAATCGACCTGAAAGAAAAAAAGAGTTACTACATATCTGACTATTTAGACAGTCAACTTCCTAGCTTTTATACTTCCCAATTGTCTGCTGAAGTACCAACAGAAAATGCAAATTTTAACTACAAAAAAGTAATTCTTGTTAATCCTTGTTATCTTGGGAACAACAGTTGTCCTATTCCTTGTGTAACTAAAGACCCCAAGGCACTTTTCATCAGATTGATTCAACTTCCCACAGGTTTACAATTTTTAAGTGTAAAACTCAGAAAGAATGCAATTTTTGTTTAACAAACAATATCATATCAGCCTACATACTGAAAATATTTATTGAAACTCAAACTCTATCTATTTACGTCAAATGCCACCTAGATCCCAAATAAATTAATCTAACTTAAATTTATTATGGTATTAAGTTAAATATAAAACCTTATTTTATACACTTTGTTGGAAACCATATGGCATGAAGCTGTGTCATGGGAGGTTTAGGTTAGCTATTAGGAAAAGATTCTTCACCCAGAGGGCGGTTAGGCACTGGAACAGGCTCCTCAGGGAATTGGTCACAGCACCAATCCTGTCTGAATTCAAGATGCATTTGGACAATGCTTAGGCACACGGTGTGATTCCTGGGGCTGGCCTGTGCAGGGTAGGAGTTGGACTTCAATGGTCCTAATGAGTCCCTTCCAATTCAGGACTTCTGTGATTCTATATGTAGATGATTTCATTTTAAATACATAAAACATGTTGGTATTTGTTACCATGAATCAATATAATATCTCTCAAAACTTAAGTACCTGCTTTCCACAGGCTGATAAACAGAAAATATCTACATAAAGATCCAATAAAATGCAAAAACACTTCAACTCACTTTCCAGACAGGCCTGACACTTTCATAAGGACATAGTTATACAAAGCAGAAGTTCAATCAAGAATTTAGATTACTTACCAATTAGCCTGAGTGTCAATGCTATAACACTATCACGAATGGATTGAGCAGTTTCATGCCCCTTTCTCTTCTTTATCCAGTTATCCATAGAAGGCCAAAGCACTTTGCTGTGAAAGAAAAATGAATTTGAAAATCTGATACTGCATGAAGGGGTGGTTATAGTATTCATACAATAATGAAGGCAAATGACTCTTTTGTTTGCTACTAACTTTAGGTAGACTGGCTTCACAGATGTATATGAAATCATGTTACTTTCAAATGTCATGCTGCTATGTTCTGTAAGTTTCTCGTATGACTGAAAATTCAGTTTGTATGTTACAAGTAGGACCTGATGCTTGTTTTTAAACCTAAAAGGATCCAAAGTAAGACTTTTTTAATCCTTAAAAATATGCTAATAGACCTAGTTACCTATTACCAGCACAACTCACAGACAATCACCTTGGTATGGCTTAATTAAAACTACATACATTTCACTGAAGCTAATTTGTATTAATTTTAAAAGTATTTCACCAAAAATAACTTCTTTACTATCTGAAAGTATGGAATTTGTATACAAGACAATGATGATGATAAGTATCACTGACAATGATGATGATAAGTATCACTTATTATATTATGTCATAGATAAACAAATGTCTACTAAGTCATGTAACCTCTGTACAGAAAATCAAGGCTGTCAGATCAGTGTAGGTGTCAAAATGAAGTCTTTCAAACTATGTTAAGTATGGTAGCAGTCCATATCCTGGACTATAGGTTCAAAGAAAATTTAAGACATTGAATCTAAGGATTATAATTATTTTAGAATTAAAATCAGACTGAAATGAAGATATTACACTAATGAGTATGGATATATTTTACTTTCAGCACTGAAGCAGTGTTATTTTCGTATCAGAAGTTCCACCCTCATTTTCTACTGATGGGGGGAGGGCAATTCAACAAGTAAGTTCAGAAGAAGACAATCACTTTGCTTCCCTGACAGACAATTAATCTCATAATCTTATATAGCTACTTTGAAAGCAATTTTTTACTAGAACAGTTCTAACAGAGTTCATTTCCTGGGACAATACCATAAAATCCTGCATTTCCTCATTGATCACTCCTTCTCTCTTAAAAAAAGGCACACAAACACAGTAGTCTGGGTCTCATCAGGTTGAAGCATCCTCATTTCTAAATATCTACGCAATATTTTGTTATGTTAAAAGCTAAGTCATAATGAATTTGAGAAACAAAAAAACCACCACCAAAACAAACCACAGAAAAACCACAAAGGAAAATATTTGAAATAAATGATTGCCACAATACCTTATAACATTATCATGTGTCCAATCCCATTTCAGGTGAGAGCAGAGTAGATCAACAGCAAATATATACTGCCAAGCATCTTCACTGAGATCTTCTCCATACTGCTCACTCAGTTGAAATTCTACTTTTGTACATGACTGCATTTCTAAAAGCAGGTTTGAGACCATAATACCAGCATCTAAAGACGAACTCTGGAATTTTAGAAGGCAATTATCTTAATGCATGAAAAGTTACTAGCCCAGAACCAAACTCTTTACAAATATTTGATACTGACTGTGCACAGCATCTTACACCATAAATCCAACTTTTGGGTTGAATTAACGCAAGCAAATAGAGTACATAAACCGAAACCTTCAAGTTCTAGGTCTTTTTCCTGATGCTTTTACTAAAAGGAGAGTTTGGAAGAAAAATACCCAAACAAGAAAAACCACAGACCTCACACCCACTCTCTTATCTCCTTCTACAATTTGGGGATTTTTGTTTCTGTCAATGCAGCATTAAGGTAAGAAGAGTGTTTTTCCAGTGCAAGAAGGTTAGACTAATACTGTTCACTTTCTAAATAATTTTAAAATTTGTTACTCTTGATCCTTCATTAGGGGCGAATTTGCAAGCAAATACTTTCAATAGTTGAGGTAAATAAACATGCCATGTGAAACCATTCTGCTAATTAAATAGCTAGGGGAAGAAAGGAAATTTACATACAAACATTCTTTGAATATGTGACGTATTAAGAAAAAAAGTCTAGGCTTATCACATAAACAGAATGGGTGCTTGGCAGATCTTCTCAGTACAAAACCTCATATAATTGGCAAGTTCTGCCATGGTGCAAGTCACTGAAATGGCACGCTTTGACCAAGAAATAAATGCCCATTCCATGTGAGTTTTACTTTCGTAAGTAGAATAATCTTCTCATAAAATTATATGTATAACAGACTGTTAATCACAATCTACTTGAAACTTTTACCTGTATTTCTACCCAAGTAAAACAGAGCATACAGACAGGATGATGTCATCTCTTATCATCAATATAGAAAATTCTATATAGAGGTCCTGCTCCCCAGCTGCAGCACCTCTCATATTTCAGAGATTCATAAATAAAGTAGGTCGTGTGAGAGCAAAGAATTAATATTTCCAGCAACATTTACTAGGGCATTCTTATGTGCATCTCTACTGGCATGATATTAAAAGCTGTAACCTAATAGAATGGAGAATACAAATTCTTTGCTAAACAGGGACTGCAGTACAGCGTAACTCTGAATACAAGAGCTTAATGCTACATCGCAACTGTGATTTAATAGTAAAAAACCAGATACAAATCCATGCCAAATTAACTCACTCCTGCACTAAAGCAGGAGGTTTAGGGGGCTGTAATTTCAGGGATACCATATTAAATTCAGGGCTGGCTTCAGAGGTTAAAGAAAAAAAATTATCATATAACACCTAAAGGCTATGATGACAGCAGTAGGACTAACTGTATTCCTCAAGGCAGTTGTGGAGCAGCATGTTAGGATCGGGAATAGGTGAGCTATTATCATGGTTTAGGAATGGTAGTCTCCAAATTAATGCTCCCACTGAAACCAAGCACTGCTTGCTTACTCCCTCCTCTCCCTTCCTCTTCTCTCTGGCAGGATGGAGAGGAGAATCGGAGGCACAAAATGTAAAGATTACAGGTTGAGATAAGAACCATTTACTGGAAACAGCAATGAGATAAGAAAACAAACAGTAATAGCAACAAATACTAATGATGGAGGGTACAAAAGAGAGACCAACAATTCACACAGAAACAACAATACCCAAACCTCTCCCTCTACCACACTATGCTGACTCATTCACCCTGGAAGAGACTCTTCCCCACATCCCTGGCAATGAATGTGAGGTGGTAGAGAATAGACCTCTGGGTCCTAGCCATGCCCCCTTTTGGCTAATGCAAAAATTAACCCTGTCCTAGCCAGAACCAGGACAGCTATGAATCAATATGATTTTGTTCACTTGATATTTACAAAACTATTTTATTTCCAGGAAGCAAGCCTGGCATTAATATGGAGTTTTCTAAAATATGGGGCCCTAGCCTTTAAACAAACACACAAGCCTGTTACACAAACTCCTCCAGAAGTAAAGTACCTCTGGCTTTCCATCTGCATGATACAAAATTGCTCCCAATGGTTTCAATTTTTCCTCCTTGCAACATTCTTTTCAGGATGGTAATACCTGCCTGCTGAAAACTGATAGAAATTAAATTATTTGCCTAACAGCTCAAAGACTTGAAGTCAGCTCTCACAGATCATCCTTCTTCTAGCCTCACTGGTTTTGTACTGATCACACCAACTGCTTATAAAATTAACTTTTTTTGTGATAAAAAAATATTTACAGTCTACCTTGCAAAAAGATCATAAGTAAAAAGAGGCTCATCTTGAAATTAACTGTACTAACATATTACCTGTTACACAGAGAACTACAAAAGATAAAACCAATACATATTTTAAAAAGCAACAATACAAAGCAAAACAAAAAAACCCTCAAAGAACAGTTTCACAGATGGAAAGAATTCCCTAGTCCAACCACGCTCTAGTTAAAAGTTTAAAAACAACCTTTACTTTTAATGTTCAGTAGATGGATTAGTATTTAACAGGGAAAACAAGGAAAGTATTGTATTCTAGTAGTGTCTAGACAACTAGGGAAAAAAGTCCTGAAGCAGCATTAGTTGCACAATTGTAGAGCCTCCATGGGATATTCACACCCTTCATTAGAAAAGAAAGTTGCTTGATTTGATTCAGCCAGAAAAGCGGCCAATGCAGACAAAAGCTGATACCGACAATGAAATCAGAAATTACCTGTTCCCAGTTGAGATAAGCACTTAAACAGGCCAGCATCTCATTGCTTGCACTCTGCCTGACAACTAATTGCATAGCTTTGTTAATTGCACCTCGGAAGACAAATATGTCAGACCATACATTTGTGATAAATAAAATCAATTTTTCTGAGTCTGGAAAGTCTGAGGAAAAAAAGAAATAACAAAGTAAATTTTTAACATTTTAAAACAACAAAAATATATATTAGGCATTGAAAGCTAGTACAGACAGCAAGGTAACTAGGAAAAAAGGCATAGAAGTCACATCACAACTGCAGCCTAAGAAAAGGGAGTCATACTAGCACATCTCAGTCCTGAGACTAAATAAGAAGAAAAGATCCAAGAAAAAAAACAAACAAGAAACACCAGAAAAACCCCAACAAGCCTTAAGCCACCTCTCCCATCATAATTTCACTCTCTTTTCCTTCATCTTTCTTACTGCACTTTAGTTCACTACAGAGAATGGTCTCAGAACATTGAAACTGGATTCTTTTAGGATTAAATTAAACTGGAAGATGCACTCCAATCCAACAACCTACCTAATACATTCCAGTCACAAATAAGCACTCTGATCACTGGACCAAACTAGAATTAGTCCAAAGAAAAAAATAATCTACAGTACTTGCTAATACCTTGAAACCATACACCTGTGAAATATATAAAAATATATATACATATATATACACACACACACATATATACATATATATATATATATATAAAAGCCTGCAAAGAACTTTCACACAATTCAAATCTGATATTGCTCAGCAGTTTTCCCAGACTTTGTCAGAGAAACTATGTATTATGCAAGTTGTAAGTGAGCATATATGAATGATGCATGCTAATATTTGTACTTCCACAGATGTAAAAATTTGTGCTACTCCCATATAATTGAAGAATCCTCATTCATTAAAGTAATTCAGAGCAAGTATCTGACAACTATTAGTTGGAGAGGACAGAGTTCCAGGCCATCAACGGGAAGCCAAAAGACCCTTCTGAATACCAAAGCTGAGAGCTTCAAGGCAAAATATTAAGATAAAACATGGGATGTGTAGACTGTAAGCAATAACAAATACATTGGAATAAGTAAAAAAGTAGATATTACTTTCATGGATGAAATGCTATACTGGAATACATATGCCTGGAACACTATAAAAAAGCAATGAAATCTGAAAAGCTAAATGTACCTTCCCTCTTCACTTCAGCGTTAACTTCTAGATTTTTTGAAGATCTTAAGAACTAGAAAGCATATCAAAATAAATCAAATCAAGAAGCTTTAATGAGCATAAAGAATTTAGACTTCAATTAAGTGTCTTGGATGGACCTTCTACTCTGAAGCTGCTCATCACGTGAAGAATTAACTTTTTCTATCAGAACTTTTTTCTATCAGAACTGTTGGTGAACTAGAATTATCGACAACTTGAATTGCCTGCCCAGGAATTTGAAACACTTATAAAATTCACTCAGTGATGAGTAAGAGTTCAAGGGGCATCAAAAAAAAGAGAAGTAAAAAAAAGAAAAAAGGGAGGGAACAGAGGAGAGGTAAAAGGAAAAATAACCAAAAAGGTAACATTTTATTTATAGTCACTTAAGGCAGAATACCTGAAAGAAGAACAGAACAAAAAATAATGGACAAGTCGTTAAGACAACAGATGATGTAAACCTATAGTGAATTTGGCAATTGTGTAGCTTGTGTTGCCATAATTCTGATGGGAATATGTGAAACTACGTGAAAGAGAAAACCCTAAAATAAATGCATAGTAATCAAATAAAACCAAACAAATTTTTAAAAGCCTAAACAGCACTTCAGATGTGTTTACAGCTGTTCCCACTCAAAAAATAACTATAAAACCACAGAACAATGACAACAGAAATTTATGCAATTCAATGTATAGAAGAGAAGATCATCCAATAAAAGTCTGCATTTAGCTACTAAAGTCTGGATCTTACACAGAAGAAGAAAGGAAAACAGGGGGAATGTTTAATATTTGCAAGAACCCACAAAAAGAAAAACCAGTAAGATAGTGCAGAACAAAAGGTTTAATCGTTATTTTAGACTAAGAAAAGATATCTGACAAGTAATAGTTTCTAACGTGGTGCAGTATTAAAACTATTAACATGAAAGAAGTAAAAGTAAAGTTATAACGGACTGAAGGATAGAAAAACAGAAAGAAAAACAGGAATTCCAAAAAGAACTCAAACAAAAATATTACACCCCCCCAAAAATGGTAATTAAGAACAAAATGAAATCACAAACCTTTCTAAGATTTAAAAAAAAAACCAAACCAACAGGAATGTTATATGAAAGATAACAAGTAATTGAAACAATCTCAAGCTGTAGCACTTTGCTTGTCAGTGCTCTCGAATTTTATATTATTTTAATGTGAAACACAGATACCAGTATACTATTTTCAAACTTAGTGAAGTCCTTCCAAAAGAAGATTCTTGATTTAGCAATAGTATGTATGCGTTACCTTTGTTCCTGGGACCAAAAGGGAGGGGGGGAAAGGAAGGGAACCAAAATGGAAAAAACCTCTCAATCAAGCGAGAATTTGGATAACGGGAAGTAAAAAGACTTTAAGGAGGACATATTATAAAAATACCCTGGTTTTGATCAAGGTTGTGTCCAGTTCCTGACACTATTCTAAACACCTGTTTTTAAATCACACTTTATGAATCAGTAACTACTCAATTAAAATAAGAAAATACTAATAGTCAAAAAGGACAAAATTCCCAGAAATTACATTATCATTTTGGAGATAGTGGGGCAAAAATGAAAGCACGGAGTATCCTAAATGAAATATTTCTTTGGAAAAATAAGTAGACTACTAAGAGCCCAGGTCACCACAAAACTACAGCACAGATGTGGAGGAACTGTGAGAAGGAGAATTTCTTCTAGAACAGTCTATACTTTTGCATTACAGAAAAAAGTTCTCAGGAAAACAACCCTTTAACAGGATTTCTGTTTGTTTTTACAAACATAATAATTCTGGCACACTACAGTAAAGACACACAGCATATTTAAAATATAAGACCACTAAGCCACACTGTACCTTCTTTAAGTAGGCTATAGCAGAAAAGGCGGGCTCTTTCCAAATCTCCCAACTGTCGACAAATTCCTGCATAGACTCTACAAAGAGCCTGACTGAAATTGTAATTTGTGGCATTCTTCTGAGCCTTCAGCTTAATGAGAATAACATGCAGCAAGGACTCTGCTAAATGCTATAAGACACAAAATATATTGTTAGACTGTTATATACTTAAGAATACTTGCAACACTGTAGTAGTATGACAAGTAAAAAGAACTACTATCTTATTTGCAAGAATACTGTTTGCATACATATAAAAATGCAGGGAAGTAAATCAGAGGCAACCAGTGAAAGAAAAAAGAGGGAGGAGCAGGCAACTTCCCAGAATAAACATGCCATAAACAAATGAAGAATAGGGCTACTATTCTTTGAATATAAAATGTTTAGTTATGTGATTAACAACAATCTTCCTCAAAGAACAAGGAGAATAATGACAAGTAGAAGGAATGAGGAGAGGAATGACGACAGGTAGAGTAACCCAAATAACCTAATCAGATCAAATGTAAGCACCCTGACTTAGCTACTCCAAAGATGTCACAGAAGGACAAACAGCCCATTGTCCAGGTGGGAGATTTACTAGATAAGTTAACAGCAGTCTTTCCCCAGATCCCTGCAGGAGATGGGGAGGAGACGTTGCTGCCTATAGTAACATGGGACTCAATATGAGATGCAAGGAAAAAGAATATTGGGATTGTGTAGATTGTGCATGACTTACTAGGGGATGTTTAGAGGGAGAGCTAAGAGTGGGGAGTAGAACAAGAGGTTTAGGAGCCAGGTGCTGGAGAGCACACAGTTCAGACTGGGTACCTGTGGACAACAGGGAGTCTGAGTGTTAGCTTTGGGAGGAACCAGAAGGTCTAAGCCAGCTACCTGAAAGACCAGGAGTCTGAGGGCCAGATACAAGTCTTGACCAGCTGCTGGAGGAATGTGTGTACACTTCTGTGTCTCTAAGTTTGTTAGTGCATAAGACAAGTGGGAAGAATATCAGTCACCTACTGGATATACTGAGTGCCTAATGTTAGCTGCTGGAGGAATCCGGATTGTCTGTACATATATGTATGTATTTTCCACTACCAGAATTTCAATCTGATTAGCCAGACAAGGGAATAAGAGTAGTTTGTATTGTGTGCATGTCTCTCTACTAGGAGTACGTACTTGCTACTGGCTGGACCTGGAAACATAAAGCTACAAGCCTTGCTTCTATGAAGTTACCAGACTTGACAACTCCTAACAAAGACTACCTGAGATCTTGGTAGCAGCTTCTGAGAACTTAATTACCACAAGGACTGTAACAGGGCAAAATGCTGCCATGTATCAGTTGGTGAATTGTTCTGCTGTAGACTACAAATTATCAATGAGAAAGATGGCACCTGAAGTGAAATTTTTCAACACTGATGCTAAGGAAGTTCTGAGAAATAAAATAAAGGAAGAATTTTCCAATAAAATTAAATTTAATAACCTGATGTAGAATAATAAAGGTAAACATAGAACAAAATTATATGCCAGTATTGTACATACAATGAAGTTTATCTTTTTTAATTTAAAAAAAAATAGTCTCATTTTGGAGGAACTCCTACAACTGATAATACTATACACTTCAAAAAGTGCTGCAAAAATAAAGTGGTTTAAGCATATGTCAGAAAAGCATATGTACTTATAAATGCAGTTTTGCATCTTGGACACCACTGAACAGTAATTTCTTGTGCAGTTCTGTATTTTCTTATGTTATACAAATATAGATTTCTAATAACCTTTCAAGACTAGACTTTGGCACTGCAGATTGCCAGAACAATTGAGAATTCAAATACTACAAACTTATACTCTTTCCATCTGCACAGAAGTGATTATTAAACCATAAAATTTAAAATTATGCTACTTACCTTGTTTTTTACACCAAATTCATAGACAACTTCTCTCTCTTCATCTCTCATTACTGGAATCTTTGAGATATTGCCAACGTACACATGACCTTTAATAACTGGTAACAAGTCAAAACAGGATTCAGCAACTTTCTTTAATGCCAAAGAAACTTTCTGGCAATCAGGATCCTTCTTTACTGGTAGTGATTCTTCTAAATTGGAACTGTGTGATGAATCACTGATTTCATAGCTTTTATCATGGAAAGCCTCCTGCATTTCAGAGATGGTATTTTTAGTATTTCTGACAGCAGTAATATCACTGGGCTCCATCCTTGGTGGTTCACTGTCCAACCTCAGTCTTTTGGCACTTCTTGGCATAGATACCTGCAGTAGTGTCCTTTTTCCAAGATGACTTGATGACCTTGAAAACAATTGCTGATTTTGCACATCTTTGTCTTCATCTTTGCTACTATCAGATTTCAAATTGCTCCCAGCTTTAACAAAAGCAGTTGATGTAGATGCAATTGCTTTGAATCCACCTATTTGAGACACAGGTCCTGGCAAACTTTGGCTGTCTGAAAGAGTACATTGGTTAAGGTGAATATTGCCTTTCAGAATGTTTAGTGTCCTTGCCCTTGCAGACAGCTCTGGATACATAGTGTCCAATATTTTCACAGAGTTCTCCTGAGGAGCACCTGGACCAGCACTAACTGCTGCAAAGAGAGGAAATCTTCCTGGAACGGGAAGTGCATGCTTTGGAATGGAAGTACAAAATTTCAAAGGTGAGGAGCAAATCCTTCTACCTACTGCCATTTCTGAGGGTGAGGGAGGAGAAAATAAAAGGGCAGATTTTACTGCTGGAGTATCTGTTAATGGAGACATGAGAGGAAGAACAGGAGTTTTGCACAGTGGGGATATCAGGTCATCAAGAGGGGAAAGCAAAGAGGATTGACCTATAGAAGGCATTACTGGGGACACCGTAGAGGCAGTTTTTGGAGGAGTAGCAATCAGAGGCAGTAGCAAAGGGGGCAGAGGAGGACCTATCTCTTCCCTGATTTTATTTATCATCTCAGATGAGCATTTTGTTGGCACAGAAGTATCAGCATTTGCAAGAACTGGCTGAGTAACTTTAAGAGGCTTTGTTTTTCTTTTACCTTGAAACAGTCTCTTTGATAGCTTGGTATGCATTACTTGGGCAGCTGTTTTGGTAGAAACAGTCAAGATTTCACATGGTTCTTGCTCTTTGCACTTCAATTTATTGCTCTTTTTGAGAGCACGAGACTCTGATTCCACCATATGTAACTTCTCAAATACTGTCTTTTGTGGTTCAGAGAGCTGCCCAACTGTTTGACAACTGCACCTTACATCAGAGAGGGCTGGATTTGGAAGATACTTGAGTAAAATTTTTTTTCTACCACTATCTATGATAACATCAGTGCTGCTTTCTCCTATGTTGCAAGCAGTGTAAGTTTGATTATTATGATATTCTTCAAACACTGAGACCCCCATATCAACACTGTGTAATAGACTTTGTTTGCCATTTGACTGAATTTTTGCAGAATCATTTTCTTCTAAGAAATTGCCAAGTGCTAACATTCTTGTATTTAATTTACTAGTTTTTACAGTCAGCCTGCAATTTTCTGAGAATCTGCTTAACATCTTGCATAGTGGTAACCTATTTTTTGAAGCATTTGGCATCACAGGGCTTTCTTTTGATGTTCCAGGTTTTAATAGACTTTCCTCACCATGACTGATGCATCCAGCTATGTTAGACTCCACCATGAGTTCATTAGCACTCTCAGTATTTTCAGAGGTTACTAATATACATTCCCTTTTCCAAGAGGCTGAGTCTTCAGGATAACCTTCCCCAGTCACACTTGACCACTCATTTGCAGTATCTCCAGAGCTGTTTGGTTTGCAATGTGTATCCATATCCGCCACAGTGCCTGCTTTTAGGTGGCTAACTGTGAAAGTATTTCCTGGGTGCATCATTGAACGAAGCTCACATACTTGGTAATCAGCATCAACAATTGCACCAGTTTCCAGAGCATCCACTGCAATTCTCCTGGAAGCTCTCGGTTTGTTTCTGAACATGGGAACACATTCAGAACACTTCACATACCTAACTTTTTGTATAGAACGGTCTTTCTCTTCAGAGTCATTGCTCTGCTCTGGCATATCAAAATCACTTTTACACATTATTATGGCATTTTTCCCAGAAGCCTCAAAACTATTCAGTTCTTTACTTTCTCCCCCACCTGTAAGTGAACCAGTTCTAGAAGGATCTGTTCTAACCTTCCACATAGAAGTCCTGCATCCTGATTCTTGACAATCAAACTTTTGGAGGAGAAAAGCGTTCTTCTTATAAGAGTTTGCATACATGATTTGTGATTTAAGAGATGCCTGAGGTTCTTTATCTAGTGGTTGCTCCTTATCTAAAGCTTTCACTTCATTTTTGTGTACATATTCTCTCTCAGGGCAGCCCAGTTCTTTGCCCATGTTGACTTTTTCAGCAGACAGAATCTCAACACCCTCTTCTAAGTTTTCTGAAGAACAGTTAAATGTACTACTCGTAATAGAATTTGTATGTCCCTTCTTTTCCCAAGTACAAGAAAAAGCAGCCTTTCCTGCGAATTTAGTTTCGAGGAAACCAACAACTTTCTGAAGACTGAAATTTAGATCAGGAGGTCTTGTGGATTCCAAGCCAATTCCCACTTGCACAGGAGAACTGATTTCCTCATAATTTATACAGCATTTCTCCAAGTCCTTTTCAGTAGAAAAAGCCAAGCCACTTCTATAATCCATTTCTGAAGTAGGCTGGCAGATGATCTCTGAAATATTATTTTTCTTCACAACATTCTTTTCCCACTTCATTGAACTGGAACAAGTCTCAGTCACCAATTCCTTGCTTTGTTTATTTAATTTCCCTTCTATTTCATCACATTTAACATTTTCAGTTATCAAGAGCTGAGTCAGAGGTTTTGCAAACTGTTCCTGAGAAGTATGATTACTTTCTACTAAGATAGATTCCATAGTATCCCCTCTTGCTAACAACTCATTGCTTTCCCCTCCAAAATCTTCTGGATTAACTTTGACTTCAGTCTCTTGAGATTCAAACACTCTAAAGTTTTGAGATTTGGACTGCCCACATTCTAATGTATTACATAAGTTTTCCGATTGTTTTATTTCACCTTTCACTTCTGTAAAATCTAACACAGAGGATTCACACTTAGCTACACTGCTTTCTCCATCAATAATGCATGCTGTCTTTGGTAGTGCAAGTATATTTTCCAAGTCCGACTTCCTTTGAGATAAATTACTACCATTTTCCTCCTGATGTGGTTTGCTTTGTAAAAATACCCCCTCCTTTATATCTACTAATTTTACATTTTCTGCACAATGGAGTAGCTCTGACAATTCAGCTACTTCTAGAACACTTCCTCTGTTAAATTTCATAGCTAGTTCAATAGTTGGAGCTCTGGTTATATTAATGTCTTCAATTTTGAGCTGTTCATCTTTTGGAAAGACTGACAATAAATTTCTGTTTCCTTCAGTAGCAGATACAGGTAAGTAATGCCTAGAGACTTCAACAGTCTGTAGTTCACATTCTCTGTTCACTTCGTCTTTTGTTTGCATATGTTGTTTCTCCAGAATCTCTTCACTGTCATATTTTATTTCAGAGCACTGAGAGTGTGCAGAGATCTCAATAGCTCCAGCCATATTAGTTAATTTGATTACATTTTTTGATTTATTTTCAACCACTTCATTTTCTAGCAACATACCAGATTTTTCCCCAGAATCTTCGCTTTGAAGCATAACGCATTGCTCAGATAGCAAATGAGTAACACTTTGTGGAACAGATGCTTCTCTGGGAGTTTCTCGCTGTGCTAATAATCTCTCTTTCTCTGCTTTCACTAATTCACCACATTTTTCATGTGTACTCTCATTATCAACAGCTCTAATTAAGGTTACATTCTCCTCTATTTGCTCTACCACACTACATTTTTCTATCTGATTCTGAGGCTTGAAACTTTGTAACATAAAATCTGCTGAAGAATCTTCCTCTTCACTGTGCATGTCCTCACCATCTCCTTTCTGTTCTTCCATGTCTTCCAATTCGTGTGCTGTTGCTCCAGTTAGTTCTCTGTTCTCAGTTTCCATATCCTCAGAATTTTCCTCCAAATAATCTTTGTTAGTTTCCATGTTCATAATTAAAGTAGTGGCTTCAGCTTGCTTTCTTTCAGCATCTCTCTCCTCCTTGCTTGACATCTTCGGACTAATACAAATATTCTTTTCATTCCAACTCAGATTAAGTGAGATTTCTGCATCAAAACCATGCTCAAATGATTTGCTCTGTCTGTTACACTCATCACCGGGGCTGATTACATTACAACTCAGAGGCTGAACTTGGTCTTCTTGTAAAATATCCTCCACTGCAGAAGTACTGCAATCATCATCTTCATCACTGGAACCTGTGACTTCTCCAAACAACATACCCTTCAATCAAAAAAACAAAATTAATAATCTAAACCCTGGTATCAGTTTTAAGACCTACTTTTCTCAACAAGTACACTTAAGGCCCTGACATGCAGTGGTTTTGAGAGATTAAGGCTGGTCAACAAAATTACAACCTTCTCCCTCATTGTTCTTCATAGCGACTGAAAGTACCTCTGTAAAAAGTAAGAGACTTCTTTATCTACCGACTTGCATTCTAAGATTACTGGAAAAGAGCATTTGAGTAGCATTTAACTTTCAAGCTCTGGAATTTTGCTATGAAAGCCATGCTTATATTGAACACAAATTGGGACTTTAAGTCTGCACCATAGGGAAATTATGACAGCAAGTTGAGACATAGCTGACTGTGTACTGGTTTTGGCTAGGATAGTTCGTTTTCTTCACAGTAGCTACTGTGTGGGAATGTTTTGGATTTGTGCTGAAAATGGTGTTAATAATATAGAGATGTTTTCATTATTGCTGAGTCGTGCTTGCACAGCATCAAGGGCTTTTCTGCTTCTCCTCCTGCCGCACTGGTGAAGGCGCTGGGGGTGCATGGGAAGGTGAGAGGAGACACAGTTGCGACAGCTGACCCCAACTGACCAAAGAGATATCCCATACTGTTATGGCATCATGTTGACCATATAAAGAGAGGGAAAGAAGGAAGGGTGGGACATTTGGAGTGATGACATTTATCTTCCCAAGTCACCATTATGCATGATGGAGCCCTTTTGAGCTGCCTGCTCATGTGAAAGAGTGAATGAATTCCTTGTTCTGCTTTGCGAGCGTGCACAGCTTTTCCTATTAAACTGTCTTTATTTTCTCACTTTTACTCTTCCGATTCTCCCCAGAATTGTGCTGGTGGGGAAGTGAGCAAGCAGCTGTGTTGACTGGGGTTAAACCATGACACATATACTTCTGAAAATTATGGTTTTGCTCCCTTCTACAGGCAGTATGCTACAAGGTAAAAAAAGTATCCATATGGATCTAAACACACAGAGACCCTTTCAGTGCATGAGTAACTAATACTGATAGTAAAGAAAAAAAAAAGCCCAGTAATATAAAATCATTATTTCTTTAGTAATTTTAAGACCACGTTAAGTGCCAAGTCAGATGCATCCTGAAACTCACCTGCGTAGTCAGTGGTGAAAGCTGTACTGGAGAAAGTAGAGCAGGGAGAGGCCTGGCCCAATTCAGTATATCCATCACATTTTCACCTAAGTCCCTCTGCTCCTGATCGGAGAAGCCTGAAGTGCTGTGCTCCCTGCCTGTCTGTATAATCACATCTACAGTTTTATCCTCACCACTGTGCAGACATTCTTCACTAGTCTTGTTCTCAGCACAATCATCTCCACAAGGCTCAGTACTTGTTTGAATTATCATTGCTGTTACAGAATTTTGCTTTACAGCACTTTCCACTGAAGAACACCAAGGTAGCGTTTTACCATCACACTTCCTGATCTTTTGGTGGATTTGTACGGTATCTAAGACAGAAAAATATTGTTAAGAATTTTTCCCCTCCCATTTTTGTTTACAGAGATAATATATAATAGTAATAAAAATGTAATACCATATTTTCAAGTGATGTTTCCATAGAAGATCTTAGTCACTTTCAGAAATGCTTTCCTTATAGAGATGTGCTGTTGTTATTCACAATTGTTTTTTCATGAAAAAGGTATATGTGTGTGCAAAGAGCTTCTCCCCAAACACTTTCTGACTTGGATCATTAAAACATTCCCAATTTTTCCTATCAGGAAGGGCCATTCCTGGTAAGATTGAAGGTCCACATGTTTTATTTCAGTCTTTGCCCAGTAACTCATAGTCATGAAAAGCAGGACAACCATGCACAGACAGGCTTCCCCACTTAGGCTGTAATTTCTCAGCTTAAAGCAACCTGCAGATTTCAGCCAGTAGCTTACTTCCAGGCAAGTTACAATTATACCCTGCCATAAACACAGCAAGGGAGCTCTTAGCTACATTTCTAGTTTATGATTAAATATGCATATGCTTTTAAAATGTTTGTTCTTTAAATTTAAATATTGAGTCTAATCACACAAGATTTTGTCTTTAATGATATTATTTAGTCAGAGCTGAACCCTTAATAAAAAAAGCCCCACAATGTATCTATGCACAAAGGAGTCTGAACCACTAAGATAAAGATACTGAGCAGTTGACAACCCTTTCAAGATGTCAACTATACAGTTTTACACAGTTATTCTAACAACAAGAAAGCATGTCCAAATGCTCTGTGTGATTCTTTGCATTGTACTTTTGGTTTGTTACTTTTCAAATCACCGTTTTTACTATTATACAGTAACTCATTTCTTATGCAGACAAAATACATTCATCCAGGAAAGCCTAAAGACAAATAATTTAAATTTATTATAATTGTGCTAAATACTTCAAAAAGGGAAAAGATGGCCCAGTTTCCTGAAATTTAAATTCTATGATTTTATAAAATGAAAATATTACCTCCAATAAGACAGTAGAAATCAACAATTCCAAAACTCCAGTGTGTCATGTGGAACTAAAACTGACTCCGTAGTATTTGCAATTCTTATATGACACTGTATGTGTGATCTTGTTTATAGTGTTCACAAACACTACTGGACACAAAATCAGCAGTATTCAAGCAAGAGATCAAGCCTATTCTGTGTACACGTGGGTACCATTTGCAGTGAACCACTTGGATCTTCTGACTAAATTTTCCCTTAAACAAGCTAGTTTAGATTTAAAGGAGAAACCGCTGTTAAGCAATTTAACTGCAGAGGCAGGGTAGGGGGTTTTTTATGCCAGTTTCTCTCACCCACCACAAGCCACTGTGAAGCTGCAAAACGCTGAAAGTTTACTCAGAACCTTTGTTCAGAAACTTTTTCCAGCCACCTGAACACACACTCTCACACCCCTGCTTGACAATGCCAGACTTCCAGGATCTTCTAGAAAGAAGACTGCACACGTCCAGAACTCCTCCTGGAGGAGGTATTGGGGTATTAACTGGAAGTATGAGGGTTATAAAAACCCCAATTTTTGATGCTTATGCAGGCCTCCACCTCTGATGGACTCCCACTGTGCATCGCAACCACAGACCACAATCATCCACTTGTCACTGGAGCCACAGGTGGTGGTTATCCTTGTCTTTTCTCCTCTCTATTTTTTCTTTCCGGTTTTCCTCTCTTGAGGTGACCATACACTTCAGAACAGCTACACCCCCCTTTCCAATCCATTACAGTGTTTTCCATTTATGGTTTCAAAGGAGTTCTAATAAAATTTGTTGTTATATCTACTTAGTGTTTTTCTAGTTTCTAAGGGATCCTTTAGCAACAAACCTGGTTGCCCTGCCTCAGAGGCAGGTCACAATACCATCCCACAATAGAAAGAACAGCACATGCACAAAATGGTTTTGAGCAGGGGATGTATTAATTTAATTGGCACAACTTGCGTTCTGTTGGAAAAAAAAATAATTTGTGTGCTTCATTACTGCTCTCTGTGTTAATCCACTACTAGAACTTGCAGCTGTGTTGATGAAGAAACATCAATGGTAGCATCATATTCAAAAATATTAATTTGATAGGTCAAAATAACCTCCTCAGCGACCAAAAACTTTTAAGCACATTCTGATACGTCGGCTCCACCAAAGGACTAAATTAGAAAAATTGACCAATAACCCTGTTTCAAAGATCCATCTGTATTGGTTTAACACAGCCTGCTTTTTCGTGGGGGCGGGAGAAAAGCTGCTCAAAACTTCTACATCTGGCACAGAGCCAATCGCTGAAGGCTCTGACAATGGGCAGGTTACTAGCCCAATCAGACAAGTTGGTAATGCCTCTGTGATGATATATTAAAGAAAGGAAAAACCGCAGGAAGCTCTCTCTTTCTTCTCCCAAGGGGTGGTGAGGCAGCTGCTGGGACCCATCCCGGCGGGGGGCCACCAGGGCCCACGCAGCCGGAGCCCTCTCAAGGCCGGAGCCACCCGTGCAGTGCCGACGAGAACCATGTGGCCAGGGCCGGCCACGCGGTGCAAGCAGGGACCACATGGTCAGCAACAAGAGACATGGCGAGCAATTCCCCAATGCGGAGCCCAGACGAGATCAACCTCTCAGCTGCAACTTACAGACACCAACTTTCTTCTGAGTCAGAGGAAAAGGAAAACTGAGGACACATGAGGAAAACCAACATGGCAACACCAAAGTCAGGGAAAAAAAAGGAGAGGGAAGAGGTGCTCCAAGCGCCGGAGCTGAGATTCTCCTGCAAGCTGTGGTGAGGACTATAATACAACAAACTGTTTCTCTGTAATTCATGAAGTGCATGAATTATAGGAGGATGCAGAGATCCACGTGCAGCCCATGAAGAAGAGTACTCACGCTGGAGCACGTGGATGCTGAAAAGCTGTAATCTAGTCAGGAACTCGAACAGAGAGATGACCCTTGCTTTTGGAGATAGAGGAAGAAAGCCTTCGCTTCCAAACTAGAACAACTCATCCTTAAAAGACCAAACCCCATGAACTAAAATGACCCACGCTAGGCAGTTGTGGGAAGACTGCTTGGCCCATGGGAGGGACTCACATTGCAGCAGGTTCGGGCAGGACTGCTGCTTGTGGAAGTTAAAACCACGCTAGAAAAGTTCGCAAAGAACTATCTCCCGTGGGACAGATCCCACGGTATGGCAGAAGAAACTTTTCCTTAAGCATACTGAAGAAATATTTTTAAGAAGTGAAATATTGACCAAAACCCCATGTTTTGTTTCCTTGTGCAGTCAGTGGAAAGAGGGAGGGACTGAAAAAAAGAGGTGTTCTGAAGGCTTGCTTTGGTTCTCATTACCCTTTTTACTTTTAATTCTGTTAAAAATAAATCTTCTTTATACTTTTTAAGTTTTGAACCTGTTTTGCCTTAAAGTGGGTTTTTTTTTTAATAATCCTTATCTCAACTCATGAAAATGAAGTTTGCAATTCCCCCTCCTCTACTCAGCTATAGCAGAGAAAAGTAAGTAGATTGTTTTCTTGTGGGTGCCTGGCGCTTATCCAGCATCAAACCACAACATCATCTCAGTCACTTCATGTAGCAACTCCATGTAAAAATCTCAGTTGCTGCACTGGACACCAGGAGGAGGGAGAAAATGATCAGCGTGAAGGGCCCTAGCACATCATTTTCACCAAAGATAAGTAAACTCTGCCATCTCCTTTACATCTTATAAGTACTAAGATAATACATTGTTTTATAAAACCATTTACAAGCTACAGTCACATACAGCTTCTAGGATGTTCTAAATTTTCCCAGGAAAAACCTACATTCATTTTACAATTTGAGTTCCATTAGATGATCTAAGGGAAAAGGAGATCTTTCACAAGCAGAAACAAAGAAAATAAGGAAAATTCAGAAGCTGGTTCTCTCTTGGATTTTTTTCCATGCTGTTTTGTGCCAACCATTTCAAAGCTCAGAATTTTCCCCACACTGAAGTGGGCAGTGACAGAGTTACATATTTTGCCCCTGAAAGAACTCCAATTGGACTACTAGGAAGTTTACTTTTCACAGTGAACTACACAATAGTACTACGTTATTAGGAACTTTACATCCTATCTATACTCTCAGTCATGCACCGACATCAAGTCCAAGAATATTGATACGTATAATCTATTTAAAAGTTTCCTCTAAAAAATGGATCAAAGATATAATTTCTGAATAACTAAGAGATTCTCCAAACTTCTCTACTCATCCCTTTCCAGCCCAGTCCCTGATAATCGCACTTCTTTAGGAATGAGATACTTTTCTCATAGTTACCCATTTATCTGCAGGAAGAGTTGTCATAGCAATTTTTAAAGATTCAGCGTAAGTAAGTTTCTTTATTCAAAGCGTCAACTCTTTGGCACCTTGGCCTGAACCTCAGGTCTAGGAAAAGCCCTACTAATATTGAGCCCATCTCATTGTAAGGATCCTCTCAAAGATTGTATTTTGCAGACAAATTTTACTTTATCCAGGGAATCGCACTCTTGTTCATCATGTGAGTCAGTGAAATGATTAAGTTTTCTCCTGAAATCTGCAACCTGGAATCTAGTTCATGTAGCTTCAAACCCTTACACTGCTGCCTTCTCTCACTTCTGAGAGAAGATTAAGATTACTCTGATCTGAAAACACCATCAAAATCTATCATGTACTACTTGAAATACCTTCTTGATGCAGAGTGGAGAAAGAAGCACAGATGAAATAAGTGATCCAATGCTAACATTGGTTGCCTTGGTACTAAACAAATTGAATTTTAAAACTCAAAACTTTACTCTTGATTGTCCACATTTCAAGGCAATTCACCATTGCAAGTTTTCCTCTCCCCACTCCAAGCAACAAAGCAACTTTTTGAAACTAGTCTTGTGTTTTTTTCCTCTCAAGAAGGACCAGATTAGATGTGGTATTTTATAAAAATAATTAATTTAGCCATAGAACCTCATCTGATTTACAGCAAAACCTCATCGTTATCAGCACAGTGACTGTAGATGCCTGGCAGTAGCAACTGCACACTTCTCAAGAACAAACAGTGGTGTTTCTCTGAGAAAAAAATTCCTCCACTGAAAATTTTTAATGCCCTGACAATGAGGCATAATTTTTCAACCTGTTTTCAATTATGCGAATTTCCGGATGCTTCATACACTAGCTATTCTTTGAAGCTACAGACAATAGTTTGTTTTCTGAGACAGCAAATCCACATATTCCATGATATGAAACAAAGAACTATGGTGAACACTGCATACCCAAAACTAAATATGCAATGCTACATTATGTTATATCTCAAGGTGTTATCTTGAGAGATTTTCATATGGTTTTAAAGACAGAAAAGAGGCCTGCTTCTCAAAGCACTCATGTTCTAATGGACTTAAATCTCAAGACCATAAAACGCATATATCCCTGGGGATTCAGCCTCATCTTTATGTTTTACATATAATACCACTGTGTTTATCTCCTTTTATCTGATATTAAAGCAGACAACTCCAGTATGCTCCTTTCCATCTCTGCTTTTAAGATCTACATGCAGCTTCTCCTCTATCCTGTATCCCCAAACAAAAAAGATGAGCAAATAAGATGGGTATAGCTCAGTAGTAAGCCAAATTTAGCTCAGAACCCAGTTACAGAATACTTCTTGAAGAGGGTTGGCTCCTCACAGACATGGTCTTAGTATGTTCCTTCAGTTCATCTCACCATAACATATGAACAGAGCATGTTAGAGAACCCAAATAACCAAAATATTCAGCACCCAGCTGCAAGATTTTTCAAATGCTTCTTTAAATGTTTATTCACAATGTAGGTGATTTTATGCCCAAACCATATGAGATAGAGATTTCCAAAGACTAAAAAACCATCAATGTCTTATTAACCTTAGATTACGGCCGACGGTTACTGGTCTGATGGTGAGATGCAGGTATTGTCAACTTTATTACTGGTAGATTTGTAACAATACTACCAAATACTTTTAAATTAAGTTTGGCAAACCCCCATTATCCTATAAGGCTTTCACAACAGCACATTTGGAAAGCCTCATGAGTCTTTCAGTTTTCATATATGAACATATTCTTCAAGAAAATCATTCAAAGTGCTATCAACCTTAGCGGAACAGAGAAGACACTGATCATAATGCAAAGCTTTGGGAATTTAACAGCACATTTGAATGTATGAAGAAATCTGTCAAAAGAAGTACATTTCTGAAAGGCTAGATCCAGGCAGCATTCTCTGGAAAAGATACTGCCATCAAGCTGATCTGCTCTCTAAGTTGAAACTATTAAAATATGGGACAAGAAATTAGGGCAAATTCATTAAGATACCTTTTCTCCTAGAAGATTGCACCTGTAAACATAAGCACTTTGTTATTATGAATTCAAGGTAATGGCCACTTTTCCATAAGGGGCTGAATAACAAGATGGCTGTTCTAAGCTTGAAGAGGGGAAAAAGCCAAACCAGTAACAGAACGAAAGATGTATTTCTATGAAATCTAACCATTCCAACAAAAGCATGTTCTAAGCTTAGAATTTTCTCCACACCGAAGTGGGCAGAAAGAAGGACTGGCTAGAAGAGACTGCTACAGATAATTGCTTCCTTTTATGAAAGTACTTTAGTTTCCTTGAGAAGATATAAATAGGAAAGATGGGACAGGACTTCTGGAATCTAAAGTTCCTATTTTGGTGAATGGCAAAGGGATTACTCTGGAACCTGATAGCCCTGAAATCACATATATTTCAAACTCTTCAGTTTCTTGTACTTGTTCTTGTCATTTGATTGACCCTTGATCAAGACATGAAATTTAGAACTGCAGGGCACAAGTGTCTAGCTCAGTTTTGGAGCTGAAGTTACATATCTGCTGCATTCAACTCATGGAAGTAAGGTTGATTAACAGGTTTATGAGCTTATATTTTGGCCCCTCTTAAGTGGATTCCACTGGAACACATCTAAAGCCAGATTCATTGGGATCTACACTAGTAGCAAATTTTCAGACTTAACAGGGTCTTTGAGAAGTTTATCTTCAAAGCTCTTAATGCAGCTGGGTACCTATCCCAGGCAATATTTCTATTTCTTTAGTTATAGAAAAATCAAAGTAGTAGAGAAACTGAAAAAATCAAAGAAGTTTAATAAAAACATTACGGAGATGCAACACAGAAATTAATGCAGTTTCAAGGCACCTATTACTCTCAAGTGCAGAAAGAAAATGATATCTGCTATGTAAAGTTAAAGCAGTTCAAGTTTGCTGTGAATATGCATGTGGATAACTACTCAGACTATTTTTTATTATTATCTGAATATCACATTACAATGAAGAAAATGGAGGTAACAACTTCTTAAACTTTATAATTCAACTATATTACCACGTAATTTGTTTTGGACTAAAAAGAGCCCAAACGCCCCATCATTCACATTATATACTACAGAGTTAATAATGATATAATAATTACGGTTTAAACATGAGATGAGTTTTGACTACTTATGAACAGTAAAATAATTTGGTTTCTCGATTACAACAGCAAATTACAAATTTCAAGTTTACTTACTCATTCAAATTAATATTTGAGTTATTTTCATATATTCTAATCACATTTCTACTTGACCAGACAATCACCAAGGAAACTACTTAAGTCTTTCAAAAGAGTGTTATGCAGTCAGTACCCAACTGGAACCTACCTTCTGTAACAGTTAGTCTTCTTTTGTCAGACCATTCCTTATCCCAAATAGAAGCTGAAAGAAAGTACCAATATTGCCTTTTGGTCAGAAAAAGACAGAGTATCAAGAAAATTTCAAGACTTTGCATGCCATTGTACCTAAGACAGGATTGTTTTTCTCATTCTCTCTTTTTCCTGTTGCATTGTCAATGCACATCCAGAGTTCTTCTAACAAGAGCTTCACTCTTCCTGTTAAAATAAATAAATAAAAATATTTATTTATTTTAAATAAATTGATAAAATTGAACTAAGAATTTATGTTCATTTTACTTAGAACACAGACATGCCTACAACAAAACACAAAATACTCACAACAAAAATTAAGACAAGGCACAAGTTTCAGTGAAAGAGAAATGCAAGATGCCACTTAGGGAGTGGATCCTGTACTGGCCATATCCACATAGCAGTCTAAAGCAACAGCTGGAGAATGCTTTAGCTTTCCCTTTTTATAGGGAGTACTGCAAAAAGTTGTAGCAGCCCCCAGAGTAAAATGTAAAAGCAGATTCAAATGTAGCATTAGTGAAATTAAATAGCTTTGTAAAACAAATCAAGTTACACGGTTCTAGGAAGATATGTATCACATTTATGCTCACTCAGTAATAATTCACCTTAGTCTTATCATGTAATAGCACCACGTATCTGAATTAATTATCAGGCCACAATACTAGGAGACTCTGTCTACAGTCCTAACAGCACCTTTACTGGGTGATGTCAAACAACCTAGTTTCAGAGACAGAAGGGCAGGTGGAGAGGGAAGAAAACCCAAAACCTCAGTAAAATACAGAAACACCTCATTTACTTATGCCAAAACTATCATCAGATCCAACAATCAGGAACTGAGACTGGTTTTGTGCAAATTCCGTAAGTCAAAGGCCATAGCAAACTGCTATTATTTTATGAGGAGGCATATTAAAAAAACTTGAGCATATAAGAGGAAAACCTGCCAAATTTTGCTGAACAGCTAGTAACAACACTAACATTTACTCATTACTAATAATTCTTTGCTGCTATTTGAAGCTCAAATTAATGCTCAGATATTAATTTCCCTATTTTGCCATTAATTAAAAATCAAAGGATAAAATTGAGTACCAATTCAGTACAACCCAAAAGTAAAAAACATGCCAAGACACACAGAAGCTGACATGGTCTGGCTTTTTCAGAAAATTTAATTTCTGCAACAAACTTATTGCAAGGCAACAAATAAAACAGTGAAGTTCTTTTGCCTCAAAACTGCCTTCAGAATATCTAAACAGTTCAAAAGCAGTACCAGCCTTTTAAAAGACTACCAAAAAAAAATTTGCTTAAAGTTTGGTGTCGGTACTTTAGAGGAAGTTTTGAAGGAGTTTGCTCCATTGCAGTTAGATTCAGATAATTTGTAGCATGTATTTTAGATCATTAGGGGGGAAAAAAAGTCAATAGGATAAGATACAGCTGTACCTCCTGTATTTCCACTTGATTTACCAAGTCTCACATAAAAAATGTAGCAGATTACTCTCCTATTTCGTCCTTCATGATTTCAGTGAGCTTCAGAGGGATGGATTGTAATTTTTTCAGTGTTTGCATTCTGTTTTATAATTGCACATCAGCTGACTTCATACATGCACAGGGTAGTCATTTTTATGAATCAAGTATTTTCCTTACTGCAAAACTGAAAACAGTCATCTATTACATTGATCCTTCATCAGTGAAACCTACTTGGATCATCCACATCTGCTCTTATAGCACTTTAGCAGTATCCTCTGTTTCCAAAAATGCAACTCCAGAAGAGTTGCAATAAATTCATAACAATTGGTTCCACAGAGAGAATGGACTCGCAAAAAGTCTTACCTTTGTCTATATCTGTTGCGAGGTCTTCGCTTGAACTCTGAGTTTCTGCATGCTTAACTATTAAAAAGAGGAGAGGTGGAAAGAAAATGTTCAAATGGAACAATACCGCAAACAAATCTGAAGGCATTCAAAGGTAAACACTTACCTTTCCTGCACTTCTCTTTAATTACAACATCAAGTTTTCCCTGTTAAAATTAAGTACAGAATTTTTATGCCATACATATTGTTTAGAGCATCACCTCTTACAGAGCATGAAATCTATATCAACTTTTCAAAGGTCATTCTTCAGTTGGAAAATTTTTCTCTTAGGGTGAATTGCTATGTTTAGTTACTCAATAGCCCCCCAAAAATGTAATTTTACTGTTTCAGCATCTCTTACACTAATAGCTTCCTTTCTTTCCCACAAAAATACTAAAAGAAGCTTCACCCAAAGACAAGGAAAGCCTTACTTGTGCTTTTTTTAGCTCCTTTTCAAGCCTTTTCTTTTCAGTTTTCAGTTGTCTGAAGTCCTGTGAATGCTTTGTTGCAGCCTCTTCAGAAAAGAGAACCAAAATTCAATTTAGGAACTACACTATAAGAGGCCACTAATTTAAGTGGTGCTGGTCACTAGTTTGCAAATCAAATTACCAGAAAAAAACAGATAGTGTGAAATACAAATCTATTTAAGTTATATTTTGGTTCATTCAGACAACAACTCATGCATACAAGTATGTTGCCTTCTACTGCATAATTACTGTTTTGAACCACTGCAATACATTTATTAGTTTTCTCAATAATATGCAAGAATGAAGAGTGGGCCATATTGTAATAATATTGTACTGTAGAACAATATACACCAAGTGAAAAAAGGACATAAAAGTTGAGGTGCAAGGGTTTTTTTACACATTTTATTCTCTTATTTAAAAGAGCTCTGGTTCAAAGATGAAAACACCATAGCCAGCTGCATTAAAAAGATACAAATAGCACTCAAGACTAATAGAGAAGATGACCTTATCTCTTAATGTCTAACAGACACCTGGGAAGAGTGCAGATGGGTGGAAAGAGAGGGTACAGGGTAGGTGAAAGTGAGGTTCCTAGGAAAATTTGCAGGTGACAGAGTTAGCTGAGAGAACTCCTGAGAGTTCAGCTGGATGAACTCTCCCATCCTATATATGGATAGGAAAGAAAAGAAATGGAATCTTCCTGCTGATCAAATCAGAAGAGAGCATATTGAAATAAAAGGTGTTAAAAAGGAACCTTGGGTGGTAGGCTAACAGAAAACCAATCATAGCAAAATTTCATACTGACAAAAGATACAAGGTCTGAGACATTTAATGGACATAGAAAAAAAGCAAACAGACAAAATAGTCACTGAAATTGGACCTAACACATACTCTCTCTCAGTATTTTGTTCTAGTTCTGCCAGAATTTGAGATTTTGGAGACAAGCATGTAAAAAACCTGGCTGTCCTGTAATGGAACTCCAAAATTCTCACCAAAATAAACACCCTGTACCTGTACTTTACAGTAGGATTCAAGGGGTTTCTAACACTAAGACATAAGGCACTCAGTTCACTGTATTTTAAACTATGGTAAGCACAGCTATAACATGCATGATATGAATGCAAGTATCTGCCTTGCCAATTGACGGTACAGCAAGTGAAGTCTCAAAAAGTCTTGTGTACATCCACCCTCTACCAGCAAAACAAGAAAAACACACTGCCATGAAGCCAATGCTTTCTCTCCATGTAAAAACAAAGCAAGCAAGCAAGCAAGCAAACAAACCAACCAACCAAAATACAAGTGCCAGAATATTTAAAAATCAGAAAACATGCATCAGGATCACCATATACTTAAATATGAACATAAACATGTTCTAAGAATCCTGCCAGGATTATTAGAACACTGGAGCACATGCCCTATGAAAACAGGCTTGTTGAACTAGACTTAATTAGCCAGAGGGGAAAACATAACAAATCTTGGAAAGAATCCAAGAACAGCTTTCCTGTACAAGGAGGTATCAAGAAGATGGAATGAGACTGTTCACTGCTGTATAGTAGACATTAGGTGTACATGGAAACATAAGAGCTTCCAACTAGTTATAAGGAAAAACATGTTACTGAATCAAGTTGCCTGGAGAGGCTGGTAAGACTCCATCCTTTGAAGTTTTCATGACCAGAAGTTCCCTTCCAATTTAATCTATGTCATGTACCTAAGACACTCAGCAGAAAACATTCTGCAGGAGGGCTGATGTAAATCAGAGACTAAGCACCCCACATAGTACTGCCCTGCCTTGCTCCTTGGGCATCAAAGTTAAAGTCACAAGTCCTCTGGATAGAAAAGGAAAAAAGAGGTTACGTTACTGTACTGTTGTCCCACTCAATGTAGAAAGTTACCTTCAAGTTTTTTCACTTTTGTTTCCAGTTTCTTTCTCCTGTTAAAAAGAACACATTAACAGATCATTTTTTAAAATGGAATTATGTTGCATGAAAAGCCAGAAAAAACCAAATCTAGCCATTCGGAAAAAACACACCTCCTATACCCAGGACCTGTGAGACCAATGAGTCCCTGAAGTTGAAAAATTAAATTGGTGGCATGTTGCTGACATTCTTACACAAACAGCTGTATCTGTTACAGAGGCAAAGTTCGCTTTTAAGAGAGTCAATCCACTAATCCAGGTATATAAATATACCTTTAGCTACAACTTGGAATTAGAAATACAACCCCAGAAAACTAGCTTCTGTTTTTTGCATTTCTATGATGTAATGCAGACAGGTTAGTTTTACTCCTTAAAACCAATCAAGCTTTGCTTACAATGAATAATATCTAAGCAATGAGATAATCAGGAATAGCCTTCAGGATCACTTATGTCCCACAGCTTTTTGTTCAGAACAGCCAGGTGCTTTAGACTAAAGCCAAACCAAAAGAAAAAACATTATGCATCCTGAACAATTTTGACTGCAGCATTTCCAACCCTACCTTATATGTAAAACACACAGAACTGGAAAATAAATAAATAGAAAAGTAAACATTTCTATTGTTTTCTTCTGCTAAATTCCAATATCCCAGAAATTGTTTTTAAACTGTCCTGGTAAATAGAGGATTCTACCAATGCTCACTGATCACCTTCATGAAGCAGAACACAATTCATCTATTCCCCATATTAAAACCTGTGTAATAGATTGAGATTTACTGTCTAAGCCTTTCTGGATGTTCAGGCTTTAATTACCACTTCAGACATTAACCAGAATATATTCAAAAACCCACTCATAAATGGGATGATTGACCACCTTTTGCATGTTCAGTAGTCAAAGTATTTATACTATAAAGTAATAGACCAACGATTCTGTGCCTTCTCAGCCTGAAGAGGTTCATACTTACTTTCCTATATGAGGCATTGACAGTCAAGCCATAGGTGAGAATTTCAGCAAAATTCCTCATAAAACATCTTTACAGAAAAAAAAAAGGGGGGGGTGGAGGGGGGGGGAGAGTTGTCCTTTAGAAAATAGGAGGTAAGAAATTTCAGTTTCTCTGTAAATTATCTTCAAGTGAATGCACAGAAGTACTACGTCTACAATGCATGGACATTGGAAGCAAGATCAGTTGACACAGGAAGACTACAGAGATGCTGTTTACCATTGCAGGGAGAAGACTCATGCAGCCAAAGCTCGATTAGAATTCAAGCTGACCAGTACTCTGAAGGACACAAAAAGGGCTTTTCAAAATATCATAACAGCAAATGGAAGATCAGAAATAACATCAGTCCATTGCTTGATGAGGTTAGTCACATCACGAATAGGGATGTAAAGCAGAGATGTTTAATGCCTTCTTTACATCAGTCACCAGTGACAGACCCTGGGGACTCCCAGAAACCTGTGCTGGAAGACCATGACTGGCTTGTTCAGCTTAGGAAAGAGAAGGCTAAGGGGTGACCTCAACACAGTTTACAACTTCCTCAGTGGGGGACAGGGGAGAGGAAGGTGCTGATCTCCTCTCTCTGGTGACCAGTGATAGGACAGAAGGAAATGCAATGAAGCTACACTGGTGGAAGTTCAGAAGGGACATTATAAAAAGGTTCTTCAGGCTCTCCATTGACATCAAGCCTGTCAAAGTCCCAGAAGTGCCTGAATGACAGTCTTAGCTGTAGCTTAGTTTTAAGTAGTCCTGCAAGGAGCAGGGAGTTGGACTCAGTAGTCATAGGTACTTTTCAACTTGAGATAGAAAACCTATGATACAAATAACTAAGAATCTGAATAAACAGACACTAAATGCCAACATTATCATTGCAATAATATTTACAAATGAAATAATTATATTTACACATGTAGTACTATACTAATTTCATCAACACGCAACTACATTAAGAAAACAGGTAGATGTTAAATCCAGCAATTTACAAAAAGCAGTTTGCAGATGATGCATTTGGGCAGAACTCCTCTTATGCTACACAACTCAAGTTCCTATCTGATCTTTAAGATACAGGCACAACTGCAGCTGACAGAATGCTATGCTAACAGAAGTTGTATTCCACGGGAATTGCCATCCTTGTAGAATATTCAGATCTCAACTAGACAGTCCTGAGCAAGCTAACTTTGACACTGGCTCTGAATGGCAGACTGGACCAGAGGACATGAGTGATAATTTCTGACCTAAGTTTTTTAACAGTAACTGCAGATTAACAGTAATTTTATGAACAATTCACTATTACTCTGCTTCTGAAAAAATCCAGCTTTCAAATTACTGAACTCATATGACTTACTGCTTAAAATGGCTTCAGTGTCAGAGGTATACAAAACAGCTATAGCATCACAGAATTGAGGTTGAGGTTGCAAGAATCCTCTGGAAGTTATCTTGTCCAACCCACGCTGCTCAAGCAGGGCCACCTATAGCTTGCTGCCCAGGACCATTTCCAGATGGCTTCTGTGTATCTCCAAGGATGATGAGGCCACAAGCTCCCAGGGCAATCTGTGGAAGTACTCAGTCATTCTCACAGCAAAAAGTGTTTCCTGATGTTCACAGGAAACATGACCTTCTTTGTCTTAGTTTGTGCCCACTGCCTCTTGTCCTGTCACTGGGGTCCAAAGAAGTGAGACTGGCTCTGTCTTCTTTACATGCTCCCTTCACGTATTTATAGACATTGATAATACCACCCCTGAGTCTTTTCTTCTCCAGACTTAACAGTCCCAGTTCTCTCAGCCTTCTGTCAATGGAGAGATGCTCCTATTCCTTGATCATCTTCATGGTCCTTGACTGAACTCACTCTCATATATCCATGTCTCTCTTGTATTGAGGAGTCCAGAACTAACACAGTACTTCAGGGGTGGCATCAGCAGTGCTGAGCAGAAGAGAAGAAGCACCTCCCTCAGCCTGCTGGCAACTTTGCTTATTGAAAACCAAGATATTGGTAGCCTTCTTTGCCACAAGTGGGTATCATTGGCTCACATCATGAGAGCACCCCAAGCTGCTGCCCACCTAAGTGTCCCCCAGCATGTACTGGTGTATGTGATTGTTCCTTATCAGGTGAAGGGCTTCATACTTCTCCTTGCTGAACTTCCCAATGTTTCTGTCAGCTCATTTCTTCAGCCTGTCAAGCTTGTGCTGGATAGCAGCATGCCCCTCTGGCCCATCAGCCATACTTGTGTCATTGGCAAGCTTGCTGACAGTAGGCTCTGCCCCATCATGCAGATCACCAACAAAGATGTTAAACTGGACTAGACCCGCTATGCAGCTCTCACTGTCTCCCCCGAGGGTACAGTGTTACCTACTGGTCTCCAACTAAACTTTGCACAGTGTTCATCACCACACTCAAGGCCCAGCCATTCAGCCAGTTTTTGATCCACTGTCTGCCCATCCAGCCCCTACAGCACCAGCCTAAGGGGCTATGATGAGGCTGTTATGGGAGAAAGTGTCAGAGATCTTACTGATGGCCTGTCAGACACTAGCCACTGCTCTCCCCTCACCTAGCAGACATGTCAATTTACAAGGTCAGTGAAGCACGACTTCCCCTTGGTGAGGCCATGCTGTCTACTCCCGAGGAGCTTCTTGTCCTTCATGTGCCTGAAAATGAGCTCAAGGATGACCTTCTCCATCATCTTTCCAAGGAGCAAGGTGAAGCTGACTGGCCTGTAGTTCCATGGCTCCGCCTTCTTGAGGATATGAGTGACAGATAGGGACAAACATTATATTGATGCTGACACAATAAACTGCCAGCATATTGCAGTGGTCAGTTACCTCTTAAGATGCAGTTAGCAATGGGGTAGCTGCTCTCTGCTGCTCTTAAATAGGACAATGTGCTAAATATTCCATTAAGCCCACAGTACATTGAGTACACCTATTTGTGAAGTAAGTGCAGTCTGGCTGAAGAAATGACAACAAAGCTAGTCTCCTCATACAGTCTTTCGGCCTCTAAATAATGGCCTTTTAAGCCTCTTAATAATGGTCTGCTGCTGTGCTTGTGAATACAAGTTATGTAAAGATACTAGGGTATCTCTTTTGAGAAATGCTTCAGTCACTTGATCATCTCCATGGACCTTCATTAGACTCTCTCCAATATACCCTTATCTCCTGTACAGAGAAGCCCAGAACTGGGCACAGTACTTCAAGGCATGGCCTCGCTAGTACTGAGCAGAGGGAACCAATCACTTCCCTAGACCGGCTAGTAGCACCAAAATAGCTTAGAAACACCAAAGTTAAGAATGATAACCAGCTTACATGGAAGCAAGCAGTCACCAGTGGGAGTCCCATTGGGATGTGTGCTAGAACACATCAGAAATAAAAGCTGACTACAAAAGCAGAAGGGTCTTAGAATTCAAAGTCACTAGAGAGCAATCATTTTTTCATAACTGCAAAGTGATGCATACGAGGAAAAATAACGACAACTACCAACACTTTGCTATATATTAGCCAGTTCTCTTTTGAGAGCATGAGTACCTTTCCACAAAATATTGAGAAGTCACAGTTCCCTGACTGTTGCCGCTGAGCTGCCTGAATTAGGCTCGGCAGAATCCGCCCGGAGACTACAACCTTACAAGATTGCGGCGCCTGGGGGAGATAAGATCTTATCGTAGCCGGGAGCCCCTCGCAACAAGCAGTCTTTCAGCTTTTGCATTGGCAGGAGCAAAGACAAGGAGGAAAGAGCTGGAATTTCTGTAGCTTTATTCCAAGTTTGTTTTCTTGAAGGGGAGCAAACAGAAAGACCCCTTAGTTCTTTGGTTACATGTTTTTATAGGGTTACAAAGTGAGTGAGGTAGCGAATCAAAGGATGACATGAACAACCGTAGCTAATCAGAACAGCTAAAGATAATTTTGAAACACGCTGTCCTGTGAGAGAGAGAGCCTGGAGTACTGCGGGGGGGCAGGCCGGTGATCTTAGAGGTTAGGAATTTTTTGCTGTGGACTCTTCTTCCTCAGAAGCAGAGTTAGGCGCAGTAAAATTGACCCATTCCGAATCACTTAAACTAGCCTGGGTCACTGCCACACCTGACATAGGTGATTTAAAGGTTAAAAGTATTAGAGGATTAAAAAGCAATTAGACAAGTTCATTAGAGTATCCATCAAGAAGTCTCAGAGTTAACACACACATACACTCCAGGCAAGGAAGCCTTTGAGTGACTGCTTACTGGAAAAACAAACTTTGGGAATTATCAAGGCACAGCTTCAGAATATTCTGTATTATGGCAGCAAAAATGGCTTCTGCACTTTCAGTGCCAAATCCCTCCTGCTCATTTCCAAACATGGCAGACAGTTCACTATGAACTGCTGAGCTGTTACATTAAAACCAATTATTTTAAAGACTGATTTCAATACAGACCACTTTGGCAATATCATTCCTTTACTGGCCTCAGAGACTTAACAGCAAAACTGAAATGGATGGCAATAACAAAAAGCTGAGACTAAGAACCACTTAAAACTGGAGAAACTACTGCTTTTTCTCAATTTCATCCTGTTCTTAAAAACTTTCATTAAACAACCATGTAAAGCCACTTCAGGATGCGACAATTAATAAACTAACATTGCACTCAAGAGTGTTTGCTACAAAACTTAAGATCATTCTTCCCTCAACTCCTTGTTCTAAGAAGCCGTGAGTATAAAAATTTTAGCAAAATGGAAAGCATAACTAGATACGGTACATTATCAAGTTTGGAGGAGGTAAGAGAGGCAAAGAAAGGTTGTGAAAAAAAAAAGCATCACTCACACAGCATCACTGTTCAGTATTTCTTCTTTAATTTTAACATACTCCAGTTGACTCTCCCGATAAATCTTCAGAGAACTCTGAAGAAGGAAAGCACAGTTAAAATACGTCCATACTGAGGACAAAAAAAAAAAAAAAAAGATGGCAGACACCTCACCTATTCTAATGAAAACAGTGCCTGGCCAAAAAAAAAATATTCAATAAGAAAAGAAGCAAGTTGGAAAGTCAGGTTATCTTCCTTCTTTAAAGGCAAAAGATTAACAAACAAACAAACACATAAATCTCTATACGTCTATCTATCTTTTGAGTACATGCCTTCAACACCTAGCTGGATAGGAACTTGAAGCTGAAGTCAAGAGCTTAACTGTTATACACCATACATATAATCCTATTTTTTCTGAAAAAGTGCCATCAGGACATCAGCTACTAATGCTTGCTGAGGTAAGAGGAATTATAAAACCATTCTAACACAGAACACAAACTAGGTACAGCGACAAGACAAATGTTAGTATCCTGTCTTATACCATCATGAAAAAACTGCAAGAAAAAGGTGGGGTATTTTCTTCAGAAATAATAATAATAATGTCTAGAAAACATATTACATTTGGGTAATTTGAACAATTTAAACCTTCTTTCCCGTAGACTAAATCTCAGCTAAGCAATGGGAGAGAAATCAGGAATAAACTCAAGAAGCTAATAATGTAAAAACGTGTTCAAAAAGGTAACAGAAGCACAACCCTGTTCTGCACAGACCCTCTTTCTTGGCACCTTTTCAGTAGTACAAGTTATATTCAATAATCTGACAAGATCAGAGCAGAAAACCACAGGAGTCTGAATGTTTCTCCTTCTTTCCTTCCTTAGTGAGGAAATAAAAACCAAATAATCTGATCAAAAATCATAAGAACTACAACATCCTAAACTTTTTGCCTCTCTGAAACCTGAAATCATTTAATTAATTTCACCTAAACCCAGAGCTACCTGTCCCAATGAGCTGGAAATAACAACAGAGCTCATTAAAGTCAGCTTCATTAAGACGAGCGTTAAATATATACATTTCCTTCAACAGAAAAAGTGTAAGTTATTTAAACCTTACAAGCACACCTTTTTTTCTTCCAACTCTGCCTTCAAGGAACCCAACTCCTCCTGGCACTTTTCCAGAGGCAGAATTTTCTGTAACATCTTCTCCACTTGGCAACGAAGAGCAGAGATCTCTCTGAAATGAGATGTGCAATTAAAAAGAAGAAGTTGCCAAAAACACAGATGCTTTCAAACTCAGTATTGTGATGCTTCAATCAAGCGTCTGAGTATTTTGCTTTTATCCTATGGGAAAAAATGCTGTGAGAGACACTCAAAAGCTTTAAGAGTTTCAGTGTTCTCATTTTTCTACCTATTTAAAGAAAATCCAAGATCTGATTTTAAAACACTACACTGAACCTAAAGCTAAATGCAAGCAGATGGCATGTGCCACAGAGATTTGCTGCCTACACTAAAGTGCCAGTAATAAATGTCTCTGCATACATACACAGTGCTGTAAAATAAGAGCAGAGTCCAACTGCAGTGTTTTTCAGCAGGCAGGTTGGAGGCCATAAAAATTATACGCTGCCTCCTCCTCTATAATTATAGAGTAAGCAAGGGCACACAGCACAACTCTTAAGTCAAAATGCTTCACACAAATATGACGCGCTAAATAGGCTTACATTTAACCACCACCAAAAGATGAGCTTCACATCTCCACTTGGCCGCTTAAGACTCTTACTAGCACAGGGCCAGGAAAGAATCCCACACAGGTATTGAACAAGAAGGACAGATTTCTCTCCTCATCATACCTTTGCTAACTATGGCCTAGGAAGCATGGTAAAAGTACCATACTAAAATCTTAGACCCATGGCTGTTGCTATTACTCTGGCAGACTTCCAAAACTAACCACAACACAGAGAACATAGTAATACATCATTAGTAAACAACAGAAATCAAACTTACCGTTCAGCAAATTGAAGCTGTAATCTCTTGTTAAGGTAGAAATTAAAAACAGTTTATCAAATGTTCTTAAGCATATTTCAATCCAACTGCCACTTGCAAAGAAACATCCAGTAAAGACTTCCTAACACAAAAAAACCTCCCCAAAACTTGCAGAACGAAGTGTTTAATACGTGCATTTCAATACATTTGAAGTGAATAAGCAGAGCTTCTTCTGTTACATGAAAAAGATTGAGTAATTCTCAGCAACACAGATTTCAAATAGACCACCTTAAACCATATACCAGAAACAGGCAGATCTTAAGTGGATCGTTTCAATTCCAAAGGCCTATTTTCTTTACAAAACCCACCCAGTTTGCTCTTTATTAGAGACATAATCTCATAACTTAAATAGAAAGCCTCAAGCCCTCTTAGAAGAAATGTTATAGAATGTTATACTAATCCTGTAAGAACACAAATAGAAAACTAAAGGATATCAGTGCATTTCTGTTGATACTCTGTCAGCAAACGACTGTAAGAAAAGAAAAAACCCAGACATTACTCATTTTCTCACCTGATTTTGACAATCGTGTGTTAGGGTATCTTTCCTTTTGTTTTATAGATAAATAGAGAAAGTGTAAGATTGGTTTGCATTTTCTGATAGCAGTCAATATAACTCTTTTATTTCATTAAGGCATTCAAACCTGAAATCAAACTGCTTTAAGTAGAAAAAAAACCCAACTGGCAATTACATGAATTTGTAGCCATTAACTAATTGCAGCTTTAAAAAAAAAATTGCTTAGATAAAGCACATAATATATATATATTAGAATACACACACACACACACACATACACACACATACACACATACATATAAAAAACATGTTTCCAAACTTGAAAGGATGTTTTCCTAAAAAAGAACACACATCTCAGAGAAATAGTTGAAAAGACCCTAAAAGGCTTTAATCTTTATATTATTCTCCTAGCAGCCATAAAGGGTAACACTTACCCTGATGCAAGAGGGCCATGGGACAGCACCAAGGAAAGTTACTCTTTTCTTTCCTCAAATGCTACGTTTTTTAAGAATAGAGAGAAGAAAGGACAAGAAAGAGTAATACCATGGGAGTTACCCCAATACAGAGAGGGCTGCATTACTTGCTATTGCAATAGCTAAGAATAAGCCAGTAAGGCAAAAAAAGGCTAAGCTGCAAGTAGTTAAAGAAGAGGCAATTTCCACAAGAAATATACGCACCGGCAGAAAGAAGAGGGACACAAAGTTTAGCGGTCAGAAAAGAAATCCCAACAGAGTAAAGGAGCTTTGAAAAAAGGCTCCTAGTTAAGAGACCCAGTGTGTGCTAGCTTAAAAACTCTCTGGAAATAGAATGCAGGACTGACATTTAGATTCACTAAAGCCAGATTGACACATATCTGGGAAAGGGTACATAAGAAACAAACCACTACAATTAGGAGACACAGCAAGGATATTAGGCCATAGTATGGAGGTATACATAACATATCTTGATATATTATTCCACACAATCATACGGGTTTTGAGAAGAATTGGAAGCAAGCACAGAAGAGAAAGCAAACTGTAAGAAGGACCTTATAATCGTACTGTTCTGAACAATGTTCAGCTTCACGTTCCATATTCTGATATTTAATGCCAACGGAATTTCAGAACTTAATGATCAGACGGAATTCTGCTGAAAAAGTTCATATACATCTGTACTCAACTTTTAGTTCTCATATTCTTCACTAAAGAAAAATGAAATAAGCAAGCACAATTGAATGAATGAAATAAAAATAAATAAATAAATAAATAAATATCATCAAAATCTGCTTCTGCCTTAAATAAAGAAATAAAATAAATCTCTTCAAAGAGCTGCTTCTGCCTGTACTTCTAACAATATTATAGGTACACAAAATAGCCCTGTTTACTGCCATTATAAACGGATGTTTTACAGAATAAATTAGAGAAGTCTTACAGTCTAGATTTAGGACCTGTTTGTGAAGAACTTACTTTCATTTTGAGGAGCATTTAGTGTAGTGCATTAACGAATATTCACATTCCACAAGTCATATTTCCTGCATTGTTATAAGTACTTAAGAACAATAAAACCCAAACAAACAAAACCGTGTGCAATTGTACTTACTCTCCGTCAATCATTTTTTGCTTCAGTGCAATTAATGCAGCTACATATTCATTTATATTCTGTAAGGAAGAGTCTCAAGTCAGTTAAGAACTTACACCCCAAAAACCAGTACTGTAAATAACCTCTAATCTGGTTGCTAATGTTATAGAAAATACAATAATCTGTCTTGTTTTCTACAGTTCTCTTGGTGAACAAGTTACTAAATCATCCAAAGTACATTCATTTAAATACACGCGGAGAATGCAGGCTCCGCAAGAAAGTACGCATATTTAAATGAGGCCTTACTACAAAAGCTCTTCACACTTTGCCTTTGCAGTAGATGCTATACGAAAACCCTATAACTTTTTCCCTCAAAATCCAACTAACCTTTGGCAGAATATCAGCAACAAACATTGGCTCACTTGAGTCTATGGATTTTCCAGTTTCTCATCCACACTCATTCTAAGTGTGTCCTGTGAACTCTCAACAGGACCTTCTCTTCATTTAAAGGAAAAATAAGTATTACCCAAAGCGTAATACTGTAAAAATACACGCTCGCTTACGAGCGCTCAAGGAAGTAAATCGTAAGTCCTTACACTGCACCGAAGCAAAGCCGAAAGGATACGACTAGAAATTCCCTGAGATCCCACTAGGCACGTCGCAGAGACACAAGCTATTTTTCCACACTTAGCCTGGCTAAAGTTCGACACTGCTGCTACTTTTAGAGAGCCCGTTTGCCACGCACGCTATCCGCGTTCCCGACGCATCGGGAGCAGTGACTGTGGTACCCGACACTTCATACCCGCCAGCGGCCCGACGCTGACCCACTACCTCGTCCGTGAGCAAAAACACCACTTCAGCGCCACAGGGACAGCGGTCCGTGCCTACCTGCTGGAGAACACCGCAGTTGGCGCAGGCCCCGCCGGCGGCCGCAGTCCCGGCCGCCGGCGGCGGCGTCTCCCCGGGCATCATCGTGCCCACGCCTCCGACCGGCCCCGAGAGCGGTACGTGTGCGCCGCTCCAATGCGTCACACACCGCGCCTCCGCCTTAGCAAGGACCCAGCTCGACTTCGCCTCCTCAAGAATGATGACCACTGCTGCCTGACTAGTAGCAGCAGAAAAGAGAGCAAAAAGTGCTCTCTGCAGAGACTGAGCGTTGAAAGCAACGGGTGAACAGCGACTTAGCCCACTGAAAGGCACTGCCTCTGCCACGCCCTTCTACCAGTACTATTATTTTATCTTCATTTGAGTGCAGGCACTTCTGGTAAGGGAACTGCTGTAGTCCTGGCGCAGGCGCGGGATAGGGCAGCTTCTTTCACCTGACACGAGAGGCGGGACGGAGCAGCCGCTGTGGCGGCGCGGGCGAGGAAAGGTGGGGCCTGCCCGTACCGGGCGGCCCGGCACCCGGCCCGGAACAGGTCCAGCTGCTCAGTGACAGTGCGGCCGCGGGGACAGGCCGGGCCGAGCCGAGCCGAGCTCCACTGGAGCCGGAGTCGCCGAACACTGGCCTCGGTGATCCGCGACGAGCCTGAGGTGATACCGAAATCGGCCGGAAAATAAACTAACACAATTTGAAGTATTAGAAAGCAGGCATTCTTCATTACAGCGCTGGACACCTTGGGAGGATATATCCTCTGATCGAATGTGTGTCACGAAACTACAACAGGGCATTTATTCCATCATGATCATACATATTCATTACAACGTGCTTCCTAGCTCATATATAAATATCACTGTCGTAAAACTAATTTGCATGCGTCCGCCTCCTGTTGGAAGTCCTTTTATGGTCCTATAAGGTCGTCTAAAGGGGTCTCTGATAGTCGTACTCACTGAGTGTCCCAATATGACAGATGACCTTCCCTTGAACTTTTTTGGGGGCATGCGCTGTTGCTTCTTGTTACATAACTGCCAAAAAATCCTACTATATTTCTCATTATCTATTTATCCACTGGTTCCAGCCACATTTATCATCCTGTGCATACTTTTAAATTCTTTTATCTTTTTTTTTTTCCTAGTTAGTCTTTAAGCTCTATCTAGGAACTTCAGGGGAACTGAAAATTTCTATTCTCTGTGTTATCTCTCAGAGGCGAATCGCCCTCGCTACCTTCTCTCTTCTCCTGTGCTGACAAGCTAGAGCTGCTGTCTAGACATGGGTATGTCTACATGTCTGCATTTACCACTTACACTACATCTTTCTATAGTGAGTGATCTAGGGAAAGACTTTATAGAATTACAGAATAGTTTGGCTTAAAAGGGACCTTAAAGATAATGTAGTTCCAAGGCCCCTGCCGTGGGTAGGGACACCTGCTGCTAGACCAGGTTGCTTATGTGTTTCAGGCCATGCTTTCAATCACTTGGAGGCACAGAAGTTAAAGTAGTAACTGCTTCCTGTATTGTGCCACCCCGTATTACTGTTTGAAGTATGTAGCAATCATTCTGTATTTAGCAGACAGGACAGATGGTTGCACACAGCATGAATTAGTTTGTGATTTTTTTCTATTCAGCTTATGGTGTTGGACTATTCACTGAATGCTGCTGCTTACACTTACAATCTACCTGAAAATTTCTCCAGCTTACAATTTATCCAGTTGCTTTTTCACTGTTGTCTTCCTTGTAGTTTGTATATATTCCTCAGGAGAATCAATATTCATTTCTAGTTCTGCAGACCATGTTAAATCGTTCTTCTGATGAACAATAATGTGTACAGCTGCACGGTTACCTGGACCTTGATGAAGACATTGAAACTTGTAACTCCTGTATGGGTGCTCTGATGAAACACAGTATTTCAGGCTTTCCCAATCTTTCTGCTTTGAGAGCCTTACAACAGTATAATAAAATACCCTTTAGAATAGCAGTAGAGTTTAAGTGTCAGTGTCACTGGAATGAATTTACCCTCTGGGCTGAGTAAGTTTCCCATGTGAAGTGCCCTTCCAAGGGAATGGACCTGAGTACTACTCATTTTAGATTTGAGAATTTGGGGCTGTAGTCAGGTCAGGTAACAAGGCACTATATTAGGTGAGTTACTTAAGGACAGGGTTCTGGAGAAAGAAACCACGCTATATCTGAAAGAAATTAATAGATAAGATGTTTTCAGAAGAATTCAATGTTTCTTGTAACTATTCATGCTTAAAGGGAAAATGTTACCAAAATTTTGTTTTAACATTAAAGATGTCTGAATTTTCTAGTTGTTTAGGCTTCACAGAATCACAGAATCATTAAAGTCCAAAAAGACCTCCAAGATCATCGAGTCCAATTTTTACCAATCTCCACATTGTCAACTAGGCCATGGCATTAAGTGCCACTTCCAATCATTTCTCGAACACCTCCAGGGACAGTGACACTACTGTCTTCCTGGTCAGCCCATTCCAATCCTTAACAACGTTTTCCATTAAGAAATTCTTCCTATGTCAGATCTAATCCTCCCCTGGAACAGCTTGAGGCTGTGTCTTCTTGTCCTGTTGCTAGTTGCCTGGGAGAAAAGAGGCTGACCCCCACCTTGCTACAACCTCCTTTCAGGCAGTTGTGAGAGCAATAAAGGTCCCATTGAGCCTTTTCTCCAGGCTAAACAACCCAGCTCCCTCAGCTGCTCCTCCATGGACTAGTGCTCTAAACCCTTCACCATCTTTGTTGCTCTTCTGACAAACTCCAGCACCTCAATGTCTTTCTTGAATTGAGGTGCTCAGAACTGGACACAGTACACAAGGTACAGCCTCGCCAGTGCCAAGTACAGGATGGCGATCACTTCCCTAGTCCTGCTGGTCACACTACTGCTGATGCAGGTCAGGATGCCATTGGCCTTCTTTGCCATCTGGTCACACTGATGAATGCATGTTCAGCCAGCTGTTGACTAGCACCCCCACATCCTTTTCTCCTAGGCAGGTTTCCAGCCACTCTTCCCCCAGCCTGTAGAGTTCCATGGGGCTGCTGTGACCCAAGTGCAAGACCTGGCACTTTGCCTTGTTGAACCTCATAAAATTGGCCTTGGCCCATCAATCCAGCCTGTCCAAATCCCTCTGCAGAGCCAATCTACTCTCCAGCAGATCATACGCTCCTGCTCAACTTAGTGTTGTCCATGAACTTACTGAGGGTGCACTTGATTCCCTCATCCAGATCATCAATAAAGATATTAAACAGGGCTGAGCCCAATACTAAGCCTCAGGGAAGCCCACTAGTGACCAGCCACCAACTGGATGTAGCACCACTCACCACATCTCTCTTGGCCCAGCCATGCAGCCAGTTCTTAACCCAGCAAAGAGTGCACCTGTCCAAGTTGTGGGCTGCCAGCCTCTCCAGGAGAATGCTGTGGAAGACAGTATCAAAGGCTTTGCTGAAGTCCAGGTAGACACATCCACAGCCTGTCCCCCATCCACTAGGTAGGCTACCTGGTCATAAAAGGAGATGAGTTTGGTCAAGCAAGACCTGCCTTTCCTAAACTCGTGCTGGCTGGGCCTGAGCCCTTGGTTGTCCTGTATGTGCCATGTAATTGCACTGAAGATGATTTGTTCCATAACCTTCCTGGACACCAAGGTCACGCTGACAGGCCTGTAGTTCCCTGGATCCTCCTTCTGACACTTCTTGGGGATGGGCCATTGGCCAGCCTCCAGACATCTGCGACCTCCCTGGTTAATCAGGTCTCATTATAAATTATTCTACCAGCTCCCTCAGTACCCTCTCATGAATTTCATCTGAACTCATAGATTTATGAGTGTGCAAGTGGCTCAGCAGGTCTCTAACTTCTTCCTCCTGGATTACAGGGGGGCTATTCTGCTCCCTGTTCCTGTCTACCAGCTCAGGGGACCGGTTGTCTTGAGGATAACTGGTCTTACTGTTAAAGACTGAAGCAAAGAAGGCCTTAAGTACCTCAGCCTTTACCTCATTCTTGGTTACAATGTTCATCCCCATGTTCAGTAAAGGATGGAGATCTTCCTTGGGCCCTCCTTTTGTTTTCGATGTATTTATAAAAACCATTTTTTATTATCTTTCACAGCAGTGGCCAGATTGAATTCTAGCTGAGCTTTCACCTTTCTAATTTTCTCTCTACATGATCTAATGGCATCCTTGTACTCTTCCTGAGTTGCCTGTCCTTTTTTCCAAAGGTCATAAACTTTTTTTTCCCTGAGTTCCTGCAAAAACTCTNTTAGCCAGGCCTTTTTTTTTTCCCGCCAGCTTGTCTTTTGGCATATAGGGACAGCCTGCTCCTGGTCCTTTAAGATTTCCTTCTTAAAATATGTCCAGCCTCTCTGGACCCCTTTGTTGTTAGTGATTGTTTCCCAGGTGGCTCTCTGAACCAGTGTCCTGAACAGGCCAAAGCCCACCCTGTGGAATTCCTAGGTAGAGGATTCGCTTACCCACTTCCTTACTTCCCCAAGAATTTAAAACTCATATAATTTTGTGGTCACTGTGCCCAAGACAGCCT
>VZTA01009266.1:23674-64274 GCA_013398855.1 Mohoua ochrocephala | reverse complement strand
ACTGGGCCCCGAGAGGGACTTCTCAAAAACGTAGCCCCTTTGCACAAGTCTTTCCTTTCCCTCCACCTTTCCCTACCCACAGGGGCCATTCCTGCAGCCATTGCCCCACCAACAAAAGCCATTCTGCCAAGGGAAGATGTGAGGCTGCTGAAAGCCGTGTCCCACCAGGAGCACTCACCTTTTCTCACGGCTTCCTCTTCAAGTGAGTCAAGCAAGGCCTTCCGCTTCTCCCTGTTGCCTGCCAGGGCAAAGGCGTATGCCAGCAGTGCCTTGGTGTACACATGGTTTTCTTTCTGATTTGCTGCTGTTTCCAGACAGAACAAAGCATTCCGCACCACTGAGTGCTGGGGAGAGAAAGCCTGTGATTAGGAAGGTGGGTAGAAATGAGGCTTTTGCCTTACTAAAAGCACATGATCCTACTGAACTTTCAGTAGGGGACTGCCAGAAGGAGGTCTAGAAAGACGTAGGGTACAATATCTCCCAGATATAGCAAAAATGACAGTTCTTTTATCACAGGGCTCAACAACCAAGTCATTTTTCCAATCTGGAGCAAATTCTGGTCAGTACTGTACTGCCCCAGACTGACACAGCTCAACTGGCTCAAGGTAGGATGCAGACACATACGGTCACGGGCAGAGGAATCTCCAGCAATGCGATAGTGATGTAGGCTGTCAGCGTGAGCTCGTTGTCCACTCCACCCTGCAGGGAAACACAAAGGTAGATATTAACCCCACCCAGCTCCATATCTTCAGTCTTTTCTCCCACTCAGTGGGCATACACTATTCTGCATTGCAGACCGTGAGCCTGCCTCCTTCCTCTTGCAGCTGATGTGAAGGTATCACCAATAAGTACAGAACGGCGCATGGATCCCACCCCAGTGTTTGCCATTGGCATGGGAATATCCCATCCGCCTATGTGCTCGAGAAGCTCAGCTGGCCCCATCTGACTCGTGGCCAAGTTCTAGCCTCACAAAGAAACAACCAGGGAGACACATTACCTTCATAGCATTGTTCAAGAGTGTCCCAGAACTCTGGAAACAGCCGTTCTCCTTCTGTTTGTAGGACAGCCAGCGCAAAGCATCCTGGATGTGCTTCTCCTCTATGAAGATGTGAGGCCGGGCCTGGGCAAAGGACTTGAGGACAAAGGCTGTGAGCCTGAAAGGGAGAAAAAGAAAGGGCCTGAGCAGGCCTGTTGCCCATCTCCATCGATAGGGCCCATGTGCACTTCATCTGTCTGGAAACAGGCAAGAAGGCCTGAGGAACTGTGGGCCAATTAGTCAGACCTTATGTATATGATATCCTCACCTCAAAAAAGTCTGTCAAAAAACTGCTTTCCACCTTGATTTTTGTCTCTCATTTTTGTGTCTCACATGGCTCAAAAAAACCCTGTGATCCCTTTGTGTTGAGGCTACAGTTTGAAGGACGATGATTGTTGATCTGTCTCTAAAAAAAACTCTGAAAAATGTAGGCAATCGCATGCCAATTAGCTTAATATGCGTAACGGTAGCACTCAAAATTACAGGGAAGCTCATGGTCTGCTGGTAGAACTCTTAAACTGTAAATCCATGCTTCATGAGTTTCCCAGAACTCCCCTAGAATTTTAAAGCAAAGCAGAACATGTTAAAAGAGTTTTTGTTGAGAGTTGTTGCAAGGAGTTATGGAAAAGAAGCGGGCATGTGGTAAGAAGCCAGCATGCTGTCAAAAGCCAATTACCATTTCAGAAACTAAAAGCAAACTGAGGGTGATGAGTTCTTCCATTCTTATCCTTACTTAAAATTGAAAAGGCATGACAATGACATACAGGAGCAAGTCAAAACGTTTCAATAAGTCAAAATGGCAACACACATGCTCCTCCAGTCTGTCTTTGCTTAGTAGCATGCAAAGACTCGAAAAAAAACATTCAGCACTGCTCTTGGATTATCAACCTTTCCACTTGTGTTTCCTCATATGTTTCCATATGGAACCATCTTTTCCAGCAGACTTCTCAGCAGATGCTAGTCTAGAAGAGCTGCCACTGCAACTCTTCAGCCTTCTTCAGTCAGGGTGTTAAATCCTTGCTCCCTTCTTCCCCAATTTATCTCTATTGCCTTTTTGTCTGTCATGGTCCTCAGCTGCTGGTGGGAGGAAGTACTTCAGCCACATAGCTGGCTGATGTAGCCTATTTATTAAGAAGGAGGCAGCATAGGGACCACACCAGCTCTGGAAAACCTGCTGGTCTACAACAGCATTTCCCATTTACTGTCAGGCAGTGTTTACTATAAATGTGTGGGTGAGAAAGAGGAGCAGATTGGAGAGGCACAGGTGGCATTGAATCCTCACCAGGTATTCCCTGGTTGGCCATAACGTTGTCCAAAGGTACTGTAAGAGCCATCTTGGTGCTTGTAGTTCAGCTGCCTCTGATAACCTGTAATGGAAAGATAAGGCAAGATTCAGATGCCAGAAAGTGTCTGCTGAGGGATGGGGAAATAGAAAAATAGCTCCATCAGCAAAGGCAAATGAGAGAGGCGTAGGTCAGTCCTATCCTAACCAATATGAAGTGCTGGTACATCCCCACCTCCGTGCACTGCTTGTAGTGCACGAGGAAAAGCAACGCCTGCCTTTCTTCATAAGGATGGCAGGACCTATTAATGACAAAGAATGCACTGCATTGCCACCCCATGAGAAAAGTGCTTGCAATGATCAGGCACAGTAATGCTTAAGCAACAGAAAATAATAAAGAAAAAAAGCAGCAAAGGGTCCCCTCAGGCGTACAGCAGAGACCATCTGTCTATGAGAGAAGACCTCTTTCAACATCTGGCCAGCATTTGACAGACCCACCCCAGGCAGGATCTAGAAGAAAGCCAAAGCAGAAGCAAAAGCCATGTCCCAGCTCACCGTTCACTAAGTATCCAGTGGCCTTGGATTTGATCTCCTCATTCAGCTGCCCTGTCTTGTTCAGATAGTCCAGGACGTAGATGTTGGGTGCAAACAGGACCATGTTCTGCTCCCCACAGCCAAAGGGCATCTGGAGGAGCTGGTGCAGGTTCTGCATGGCGGTGCCCATGATGTCACCTGGGGAGCAGGAGATAACAGAGGGATGTTAACAATATTCAGGGCTGGCTATCAGAATCAGAGGAAGCTACTGAATGACAGATGCAGGAGGTATCAAAGAACATAAAATAATCTGGATTGATAAAGATCCTGGAACAAAACACAGGACAGCAGAGAAAAAGAAAAAATGGAAATGAGAGAAAGGTTAGAGCATTGTGAGAAGACTGAGAAAAAAGGCATGCAGAAAGGGAAAAGGAATAGCACCAACAGAAGGGAAAGTGCTCAAGACAGAAGAGATTAAAGACAAGAACGAGCTGTGTTAGAAACCAGGAGAAAAAGCTGTGAGGTAGGTCAACACAAGGAGTCAGAAACAGCACATGGTTCTTCTGTCAGGCTGTTAACTCACCCAGCACTGAGAAATATGCTCTGCCTGAGTCTTGTACCACATTTTCAGGTAGCAACAGGGAAAACTCCTCTTTCACAGGCACTCCTAAGAAAGAAACAAGACCCAAACAGCTTCAGTGCAGTTCCAAGAAATGGCTAATGGAAGGGGAGGAGGCTTCAGTGAAACAACAGGAACTCTTCCCATTAGAAAGGCCCTGATTTCAGTTACTTCATATTTCCCTGGCTGTAACACAATCTCTGCATGAAACCACTCCCAGGCACTTTTAGGCACTGCAGATGTGTCTACAGCTTTCTCCTGAGTGTGCAAGAAAACAAGAGACAGCACTTGTAACTCCAGTGCCAGCACTCAAGAGAGCAGGGATGCAAACATTCATGCTAAATCTGTCCTAGCTCATACCCTGATGCTTAGGCAGGATGGTCAATTCTTTAGGAGTTTCTTCTGTCTTATGTCTCAAACTGCCAAATGATGTGGCAAGCTTTGATTACCCAAAAATGTCAGACTACATGGAGTATGATAGAGGCAGGCCTCCAACATCCCACCCATCAAACCAAACAGGAACAAATAGAAAGTGTGGGAAGAGTGGGCTTTACCTTTTACACAGAGCACAGAATTCTGGGTTGTTTCCTTCTCAATTCCTTCAGGCTTGGATGGGATGAAGGAAAACAAGAGAGGTGAGAAATTAGTGAGACAGGAAATACAGACAGGAATCCTCACAAGAACAGAGGGATTTGTGAAAAGAAAAGTATGGGAAATGAAGAAGGAGAAGCAGTCACCAACATTCCCTGAAATACAAAGCTCCGAAATAATTCAAGCAAATAAAAGAAAAGTGATCCTAAGTGACTGGTGTTGTACGTGGAGGAAGGACAGGAAAAGGAGAGGAAAACACTGCAGGACCACCAAATGGATTACCTGCAACTACTGCACGCAGTGAGAGACATTTAACATCTTTGTGACAAAGGGACTGCAGCATTACAGAGAGCTGTGCTGAAGAGAAGTCTGCAGTGCTATTTATTGTAATGCTGCAGATGCTTCAGGGAAAAAACTTGTGTACGTTAACAATAGCAAAGGAAGATGTACACTGCAATATCTGGTGACACTACTGATAGCATATGACATAGTGGGCAAACATTAGGGGTTTTTATGATACAGAGGAAAGCTCAGAACATATAACCCAACTGCCAGATTACCACTCTCAGTATATGATAAATTAACAATTTCCTATAAAGGATATCCAATACTGCCACATAGTATTTCCTTGTGTTTCACATCACGTCAGCAAAGCTCCCTGCCACAGGAAATGGGTAAGCTATAAAATTTCAACATGTTTGCATGTGGAGTGTTAAGGGGATTTCTCTACAGTCATGAATTCCCGTAGGCGCCTGTGAATCCCTCACCTTCATCTTGGTGCCAGTCTATGTTACCAAACCATAACTGCAAAACACTCAGCTTAAGAGGAAGTTTGCTCGGCCACTCAATTAGCTGAGAGGCAGCATGTGCTGACTGGCACATTTACTAGGGGTGTGTCAAAAGAAGGAGAGAGGCTGTAAAGGCAGTGCATTGGAATAGCAGGTGACAGGTGGGAGCTAAAGGGAAGAACGGATTGCAGTAGGAGCCCTGTTACAGTAGGAGACAGGGAAAGTTTATTGTTCCAGGAGACACAAGGCACATTATTAAGCTGAAGTCTTTATGCAGCCCTGCCAAAGTATGAAGACAATGTAAGACCATCATACTGCCATGCTGCATAGTGATCTCGTAAAATCATACACCAGACCAGGTTAGAAGGGATCTCAAAAGATCATCTGGTCCAACCTTTCACAAGGAAGGGAGCTAGATGAGATTATCTAGCATCCCATCCAGCTGTATCACAGTGTAAGCTGTAGCCCATTGGGAAAGCTCAGTCCTCCCTGCCCACAGCCCACGTACCTCCACCAGCAGCTCCCTGATGACCGTGTCCTTCCGTCCTTTCTCAGGCGTCTCCACAATGGCGTTCCCGCAGGGCTGCTGGTTCTGTAGGGCCTCAGTGGTCACTGAGAACTCCACCTGCCCTGGAGGAAACAGGGGTCAGTCAGCCCTGCCAAGCAGAGCCAGGGAATGGGATTCACTGCTACTTTCAGGAGTTTCAACTTGCAGGCTCATGGATGGAGATTTCTGACACGGCTGGGCCCTGTTTCTTTCCCGCAGAAACCAAGCTCTCTATGCCAGAAGCCACACGAGCTGTGCTGTCATTGAAAGGTGATTCTGTTTTGGGGACTCTTTTCCAGAACACCACAGTACCGAGCGTGACCAGCCCCACTGCTGTTCAGCACACTGCTGCCCTGCCATGCACACCACAGCTGCTCCACACCAACAGTGAAAACAAAGTGTGAAGATTCCATGGGGAAGACATCTAATCTCTGCGAGGAATGGTGCAAGCAGAACATCTCTGCTGGCCAGCAACGTCTCTGGCTTCAGGAGGTGCTGTCCAAGGGCTGTAAGGCTTGATGGTACTGCATGTGATCGCAGACACAGAGCTGGACACTATGAATCCCCCGGTCTTTGCCCCCCAGATCAGACACACTCAACTCAAGTGCTTCCCAGGAAAATGTGTTGCTCTAATACCCAATACTGAACAGGAAGAACAGCACAAAGAAACCCTTCCTGCAGTTTTCAGCACCCTGAGAGCTTTACCTAGAGATTTGGGAGTCACGAGCCAAGCCACGGTTTCCCTCACATTCTCACAGAGACAATGAGATTCTTTCTCCTTTTCCACCAGAGCAGCCAGGAAATGAGTAGACTGAGCCAGAGTCACACTGACCTGCCGGTTGTAGAGAGAGGTGCAATTAAGAAAGGGTGATCATGAGACACAGGGAGCTAGGAAGCCATAGCAATTACTGCTTCTCCAGTAGCAAAGGAGCAGGGAACTGGAGTTGTGGGTTCTGCATTTGGAGTATATAGGAGAAATAACATAAAACGTCAGGGGCAAAGGGTTTAGGGCTACTGAGAGATTAGGTAAGAAGCCTAGGTGAAAGCAAGGGGTGCACAAGAAGGTACACAGCTGCAGAGAATAAGTTAAACCTCCCTTACCCTGATGCAGGCGGGCAGGTAGTTGAAAACGGTGGCTTTCAGCGTGAAGGACTCCCCACGCACTACGGAGTAGGGCATGGTGAGCTCGACAAAGAAGGGCTGGAAGGCTCTCAGGGACACTGTCGGGGACAGGCCAAAGCCCGTGTCTGCTGAAGTGCAGAATGCATTGGCTTTCCACTCGGTGATGGTGTCAGGGATGGTCACTTCTAGATCAGCTTTTCCCTCAGAGCTGGTAAAGCACAAGCAGCAAGGACAGAGGGATGAGTTTCACAGCATTTTGGTGACTAGCTGTACCCATTTTGGCCTACTGAACAGTATTTGCTGTGTCAGTGACAGGGCACAGTACGTTTGCTACTGTAGGACCACTCTACATCTTCTTCCAGTCCACTCTTTGGACAAACCTGACTACGGCTGAAAGTAATTTCATCTCAGAGGATTGCCAAGTGATCTCTGCAAACAATGAAGGACAAACACTTCGGGATTCATGGTCTCACCTTATAAACCCGGTTTTATTAAAAAGGAATGAACTAGCCCAAGGTACTCACCTTATAGGTACTAAACTCCAAATCCAGGTTTCTGGGAAATACTTTCGGACTGTCTCTGTCACCTCTTCAGGAGTGCTTAACTGCTCAGAAACTCCACCTCCCAGAAAGCCTGAATGCAGAGAGATGAAAAAGAAATCAACTACTGATAATTCCAAACAAGCAAGACCTATATCAGCATCAAACTTCAGTCTGAGAAAGTGTCAATCTACGTGGCAATCAGAAGCAGATGCTTGTGGCTGTAGTGAGCTATGTTAGCAATAGTAGTTGCGTTTCAGGGCCAGGGCTTATCAGCGAGGAGAGCTAGCCTTCCATTATTTTCTGCTGGTCTCCAACAGACCTCAGAGTTTGGAAGGCAGCACTTTACAAGCTTAAAAAAAAAGGATTTAGAGCAAAAACCTATTTAGGACCTTCTAGGCAAGCAGCCTTTTCCCTTTCAGGCACAGCTTTGATGTGATGTTCTTCTCCGTCCTAATCAGGCCAGCTAGCAATGGAACATCCCTCTGTTGAAGTGTTTTTTGGTAGGGTCATTTTGACTCAGAGTACCAACTTCCTGTCAAGGCCTCCTCAAGAACTAGGCTGAAAATGCTCAAAATAAAAAAATGCAGCTGGAATATGGGAAGGGTAAAAAGAGCCATTTTGACTAAAACAAAGTTTTCACATACAAAAATTATTCCCAATAAAATATTCTGTGTTTGGGATTAAATTTGTTTAAACATTTTGTTTTACTTTACTTTTCAATAACTAGAAAAAAAAAGATGGGGCGGGTGGGCCTTAGTTTGCTTGGCTTTTACAAACAGAAAGAGAAATGCATCCAAGCAGAAAAAGAAGAAAATTTCTTAAGGAAATTCAAATTTTCATCATTGTTACTTTGGCTAATTGAATTTCTGCACTTGGATAACAATTGAGTAGCTAACAAGTATTCATATTAACTGTGCAATAGGCATCTCCAGAGCCTGAGAAGGTCTCAGGGACAGGTGAAAGATGCTATCAGAGCTACATCACATTGTTGTTCCTGGCAAAAGTGGCAAGTGGCTTGCTTTTGTTTATCTATTGTGGTATTTCAGTCTCCTTACTGCTGATTATTTCAGTTCAAAATAATTAAAAGGCATCTATCCTGCATCTTAGCAACTTCTGTCAGAAGTTGAAATTGTTTGTAAACTGGACACATACAAAAGTACAGGTTCTAGTGCCAAGGGAAAACTCTCTGAATAAGCTATCCACCTGGAATAACTTCTAATTTCTAAAATATTTTCCTTAATATGAGACTGAAGGATGATAAGGCCAATTCTGTTGCCCAAACAGTTACAGTGTAAGAGTTGAGATAGCCCTTAAAAATAGGATAATAGGATGGGTCCATTTCAGACTGAACTTCTACCAGACATGGCTTACCATGCTAAGCTCCCAAAGTCTACCAACTCATCACTGAAAAATTTGTCACCCACTTCATGGTTTTGACCACACATAAAACTGGTTGAGTCAATGAGAACAGCCTGAAAATGGCATTGGAGATGCTATAAGCGATAATCTAGGAATAGAAGTCTACTCTAAAAGCCTAATGAACAGAGAATTTATCAGCAGAATAATATCCTCTGCTCTGCCAGTCTTTGAACACCGTCTGGTTCTGCTGATTGCTAATGTGGAGTTACCAAAGCTTGTCTGCAGACCCACACAACCCATTCAGAAGCTGAAATCTGCAAACCCATCAGCTCAGTACGACTTCCGAGGTCTCAATTCACAACCCCAGCTCTTGATTAAGTATTCACTCCAAAACACAAACAGGATCTCTGTTCAGAACAGAAGTGATACCAAAACCGAGTTCCTTTACCGCTTGTCCTCATTGCATACATGGGTGGCGCAGCCATGGCTGCAGGTGCTCCTACGCCAGCGGATGGATAGCCGGGATACATGTGCCTACTAGGGCCGCAAAACCAAGGCTTCCTCACGTTGGTGTTCGTGAAAACCTTTAAACCCATTTCCTACGGGAGAGAAACCAAACATGTTTTTCTGTTACTGAATCCTTTTGAGGTTTACACAGCAGACCTGACTGGCATTTTACTGCCTCTGGGTGGCTCAGAGAGACAAAAGGATATATCCCCTCTGTTTCTAGGACACTAGTTCCAGCCCAATTTCAGCCTAGGGGTCAGGACTAGCCAGGAAGGAGATATACAGTTTTCTCTCTGGAATGAAATGTCTGTGGCTACAGTGCAGCTCAAGGACATACTGATTTATTCGAGGTAACTATAATGGCATGGGATCATTTACCTCCAATTAGAACCTCACTTCACGTCAGCCTCAAAGCTTTTCCTTGAGACTGATCCCTTTTCCACAAAGTGCGAAGCACATCTGGCAAGACAAGTAAAGTTTATGACCCTCACTGAATGTGCCTCGGGATAAAAAGAAGCATCAGATCATTCAGATGCACAAACCCTTCCCTTGTTAAGCTGCGTGATGCCACAGAAGGCTTAGGCATCCTCAATCATTCTCCCTAACTCCCTAACCATGCTGGGGGGCTATACCTTTAGGATGCTGTAAGTGTCCTCTTCATTCTCTGCCATTACTGGAACGTAGGCGATCCCATCACGAACTATTGGCTCCACAGTCTTGCAACTCTGCCGGGGCTCCTCCAAGGGTGCATTTGAGCCATAGCTATAGCCATGGAATTCCTTCACTGGAAGTAAGTCATACACCTTGGCAGAAAGAGACAGAGTATTTGGCATTTTAGTGTCCATTGTTACGAAACACAACGGAGGAAGTTGGATGCAAGCACCGTAACAGTCACATCACCAGCACACACATCCACGTTGCCACGGTCCTCCCTGTGCTCGGAGCAATAAGAGTTTGGGAATCAGAAAAGGGATCCAAATTTGGAGATACTGCCTCTTTTTTTATGCTCTGCATGTTACTCTGGTTATTATAGCTCAAATATGTAAAAAATTACATTGGCCAAACTATCCGTAATACTTCTTCCCTACTCAGGGATTGTCATTTTCTGCTCGGCAAAAGACAAACTCTTTGACGCTTCCAGATGCTACCCCAAGAAAATTAATCCATGGATGAGGATAATAAGTGAAAAATTATCATCAAACACAGAACAGTGTTTGGCTCTGGCCAAGACAAGGAGGCCCCTTAAAAGAGCTTTCTAATTCCCATCCATAAAATCACACAAAACCCCTAAGAAAAAACTGCTGCCCAGTTCTCATCTTTTTGCCTACTGGAGGAGCTTCCCTGTGTCAGCTCTGACAAGAGGGACTGTTCCCTGTTTCCACTCCAGCACCGGGCTGCGCTTGCTCTGACCAGGCTCCGACTTGTTCCACAGACCAAGAACTTACAGAGGTAGGTGACAGGTCAGCTTCTGGCTTCATGAGGAGAACGCTCTTGTCCACAGCACGCACGGCACAGAGGGAGTTGGAGGAGGCTCGGAACTGCAAGTGAGCATCTGAGGAAGGCAGGCCTTCCGAAGGGGAGAAGCTTAAGTCCACCTGTAACCACAGGAAAAGCTACATCACAGATGCCCTGCTCTCTCAGGACTTTTCCTACCAGTTGAGTGCATTCAGTTCTAACTTTACGAGGCCCCCATATGCATGCACACCTCCCTCTACCCTTCCTCTGTGCTACTGTTCCCTTCCAGCAGTGCCAGAGGAATCAGCACCAAGAGTTCTAGGCAACTTCAAGCACCACAATTGCTCATAAAACTTTTAAGGTGGTTTTGGCTTTTATGGTCGTTGTGAATGCGATGAGGCAAACCCACACAGGGGCTAGATGTGATCAGTCAGTGGAGCATGTCCTTGTCACTGTACTGCACCCAGAAACTGTACATGGAGAGAAAACCAACTTGTAAAGATCTTGCTTAGCAGATTCTTTGGTAACATGGCAAGCAGTGATGCCCTGGAGAAATATTGCAGTGGCTATAGTTAGGTGGTAATGATTCTGAAGAGCTCACCTGCTGGCTAGGCCTTCCAGACTCTGTGCCTTCTCCAAAACCCATCTCACAACTGTAACTACCCCCTACCTACCTCGGCCCTGGAAGTTCTTGCTAGCAAAAGTTGTCACCACCATCTCACATGATTTTATAATAAGATGGCTGCCCTGCATAAATCTTCTCTCTCCTCAGCACTACAAATCCTCCCTGAGCATGCAGTGCTCAAAGCATCCTCAATGTGTTGCCTGACAAAGCAGCATCAGCTGCCGGTCTCCCTCATGTCCCAACCAGAACACAGCATGCCTTCTGCTGACACCTTCCACCTCTCCCAGGGTGGGCTCCTGAGACTGCAAAAACAATATTCTTCAGGCAGAAAAAGGACTGTAGCGAGCTTCTTGCTAGGAAAACTGTCCGGCATAGAGACAGCCCCAAGTCTGCCCTATGCGGTCTGACAACAGCTTTGGATCCAACATGCTTTCAGAGAGGAAAGCATTATCTTCTAATGTAAATCATTTGACACTTGGCTTGCCCCCAGAACTTCATGCACTGCCTAATATGACGTATAATATGCAATAAAAATTCAGGTGACCAAGCTCCTACAGTGACACAGGTCTCAAGAACTCATCCAGCTTTGATTTTAGAAGGACAAGGGACTGTCTTCAGCACAGCCGTGTCTAGTATTCTTAAGTCCTGATGGGAACTTTTCAGGCTGTTCTCTTTTTCTGACCATCTGTAGGACCAGCATTTTCAGGACCATCTGTAGGATCAGCAGATTTGACTAGCTGCTAGAGGGGGTTTTATCAGTGTAGACCCTGCTAGCACTTTTTTTCCATCAGTTGATCTCCTCCAGGCTAGCACGAACCAGTAAGCAGTGAAGCTACCTACAACAATTGACACGTTGCTTGTCCAGTGTTAGCGCATCTAAAGAAATTAGCTCAGCCGGGCTAAGTCTAAATAAGTGAGCTTGGCCACACTGCAGTCTGGTGGCTGCTCCCTCAGGAAGTGGACACTTACCTTATTGTTGAAACATAATTCTGTGTAGAACTTGGCTGAATCAGCGATCACCTCCCTGCTGGGGACCGTGGTGTAGACAAGCACTTGGGCCACTGGAGCAATGTCAGCTTGTACAGACAGCTGTAGTGAGAAGACACCATTGTCTAGAAAACAAAACGATGGCAAAAGGTTAAGGTGCAAAAAACTTTCTCTTGCAGCAGCCAAAATTCTAGGTTTGACTTTATGCTGAACTTTATCCTAGCCATTATGAAATTCCAGGCATCCAAGTGGGATGAACTGGTGCTCACAGAGATGTGTAAGTCTCCCTGTCTGACTGAAAAGGCCTGTTTTCCAGTGCATAATTATGCTGAATTTTGCTTCAGGTTCTAAAAACAGACCATGAGATGGATCTCCAAGGAGTACTGGAGCCCCAGAAAACGCAGTGTCAGGGGAAAGATAGTGGCACAGGGGATTAGAGCAAATCTGTGAAAAGCCTAAAGGCAGAGAAAATAAAGGTCAAACTCTTCCCAGATCTTAGAGGTCATGCAGATGTCGATCCCTGCATTTACATGGATGCAGAGTGTATGTCTGCCACAGTTGCCTAGCCTCCTGTAAGAGTGACAATCTGGCAGGGAAGAGGAACTCACCACTTTCCTGGTCCAAATCCAGAATGTGAGTGCCTCCTCGCTTAATGTTTCCCTTGGCCATCACCTGAATGGAAGGAGAAGCTTTGTTGTGATTGAAGTTTGCCATTAGCCAAACCTTAAAGTGGGGGACCCTGCAAGGAGAGCAGCTGAGCTGTGTGTCTGCTGCTCACACCCAGCTCTCTGCCTTCCTGCAGCAGAATCCCAGTGGTCGCCCAGAGGGCACAGGGACACTCTGACTTTTTTACTCCCAACTCAGACCCTCCTTTTTGTTTCTAAAGAACATATGAAGGATGACAAGAAAGTGTTTAAAGCCTGCTGCCACAAACCACAACTTCTATTTCCAATCCCTCTATAATTGCCGGTGACTACCTCGCTGCATGGCAGGTGCAAACTTACCAGGTAGTAAAAGGTGATTTTCTTCTGCTCTCCTACAGCCTCTGGAGTAAGGATATAATGTACTCGGATCTCTGTGGAGGAGCCACAGCTTAGTGGCTTGGACTTGGGCTCAATTTTGAGGAAGCTATTACTGGGAGAGTAAAAGCGCTTTAGTTGGAGATAGCTTTCTCCATAACGCGGAACAACCCAGGAATGATGATAGCAGGCAAAGCTTGTTTTGTGAACTGCCTGGAAAAGGAGAAAACACATACATAGATCCTCAAATACAGGTGGCCAAACTGGAGACAAAAATTCATGGCCTAATACTAAAGTTTTAGCATTTTTTGGTACTGAAGTAACAAGAAAATCTACAAAATAAAAAAAAAAAAAACCAACCCAACACATGAGTTTGGAAAGTGCAAGAGAGGATGGTGGTATCTTTAGCAAATGGTTGGGAATGATCTCACTCCCAGAGAAGCTGGAGTTTGTGTCAAACAAGCTGAATCATATCAGATTTTTGTTTACTATCAGTGTCACTTTAAGGACCTTTCACACTAATGCCTTGCCCTCCCTAATATTCTATTTAGTCTAAAGGGAAAAAAAGCCAATTTTCATTTCTTTCCGCATCATTGGCACTGAAGAAGGGATAGTGCTGTTCAGTTCAGATATTACCAGTGCCAAGATCAATCTACAGATACTATAGAAAAGGAGGACAATCCACCTAATAATTCAAAATCTAAATCGAATAGAAGTTTAGGAGCTGAGAGAGTCCAGGTCCTCTTAAAAATGAAAGCAAGGGGAAGATACTTCACATTTAGAAGGGTGCTATTTCAGCATTTGATGTGCCTCACATGCCCTTTTTTCTTCATCGTTCTCACTATACTTGGGAATTCTTGCCTTTTCTTTATCCTGCAAAAATCTGAAAACTTCAAGCATCTAGTAGTAACTGCTGGAAAATTTTTAATGGTTTTAGTCTGTGACAAGGGAATTGTAGGGAGAAGAGCAAATAGAATTCTAGACACAAATATTCTCCCCTAGTCCAGGATGTGATATTATGAAATATGCATATTACACAAGAAACTGCCTTTCCCACAAACAAAAGGATGCTCAGCCGCACCTGTTTGTCCCAGACAAACAAATTCCACAACTGAGAGAGAATTTCTGTGACTGGTTCATACTCTTTTTACAGCAGGAGAAAGGAAAAAAAAATTTAAAAAGAAAAACAAAAGCAAACAAAAGAAACCAAAACAAAATGAAACCAAAAACCAAAACCAAAAAAAAATCCAAAAAACCCCCAAACTGAAACGAAACAAAAACACCCGAAAAAACCAGGAGCTGTACTTAGAAACTTGAAATGCGAAATTAAACTCTGAAAAATGCAGATGGGAGATAGACCCACCCTTGACTAGGCAGGGCTGGTGATCCCTTGGAGCAGAATGGACTCTTCCAGCCCTGTATTGCAATTGCCAAGCAGAAATCAAATATTTACAAGATAAGTACAATTGTGACCTGGAACGTCAGTTTGCTGTATGACTATTTCCAGCAAACTGGTGCCAAGGTTCACAAAAGCAACAAGGAACAATAATCTAATTGCTTTTGCATATATAGTAGAAACTTCAGAGCTTCCCTTCCAGCCCCATGGGGGGCTTCCTTACCTTCTCTGTCCAAAGGACTTACCCTAATTCCAACATTTTCAAAGGCCAACGTGGAAGTGTTCAGGGCAAACTCTGCCACGCCTTCTTCATTTGTCGTATAGTTTTCTTCCTGTCCTCCTTGAAGAAAAATTCTCACAGTTTCATTGGCGATTGGAGCATCGGACCCATCCAGTAGTTTCACCTGGAGGAGCAAAACCAGTGCAGTATAGAAGGAGAAGGAATGGCTGCCACCTGAACAGAGTGGTACAACACCGAGGTAAAGACGTTGGGTCCATGTCAGACAAGGAAGCCTCAACAGCACTTTACACACATCTCTTTCAGAGACAGAGACAGCTGCAAACTTTCTGAATATTTTTCCTTTGCCTCTTTCTTATCTCCGCCTCCAAGTCAGAGGAGTGGATGTGGAGAATGACATGCACCCACACCCCTGAGGCCTCCAATTAAACAGGTGACTGTAGAAGCAGAATTTTAGCGGACTGGAGAGGCAAAAGCACAAGGACAGAATGAGAGCTGTGCTCTCAGGTGCTGTTCCCCAGTTCGAGAGCCTTCAGAGGGAAGGAGACCCACAGGGATTAGCAGCACCGAGGTCCAGCATCCTTGCAGAGTTGGGGCATGCATCTGACCAGAAGGTTCAGTAGCATCATCGCTTGGCACTCGTGGCATTCCATTCTCATGGCTTCCCTACCTGCCCAAAGAAGGGGACTCCTCGCTTGTAGTAGGTATCTGAAGGCACAAACATGATTCTGCTGATGGTGGCTGTGATCTCAGAGAAGCTTGTTCCAGTCAACTCCACTCCTGCAGAAAGAAGCATGAAGAACTAATTTGCCTCTGCCTGACCAGAATTCCTTTTACTCTAGGCCAACCCTCCTTTGCTGGACAAACTATTTTGTTGATGGTCCTGGACTAGAGGCAGGAAAACTCTAAGATTCCAGAAGAGCAAGAGTCTGCTTTTATCCCTCATTCCTACTGGGCAGGCCCCTCTGCTGGTCTCTCCTGGGCTCATTACATGGCTCTTTCATCCAGATGATTCATACCTGTATCCTCCTCTTTAATCTTAGCCTCTACATGGAGCTTATTCTCATATCCAATTCTCTTGAGCTGGAATAATTTGGTCTTTACCACTTCAGACATGCAGCCATAGATGTCTGTCTGTTGGAGGAAAACAAACCAGACCATTATATTCTCATTTATACAATGCTTATTCAATGAACCCATCACCGTGTGTTGCTCTGAACTGAAAGAGAAGCCCATAACCTCGCGGATAATCTACCTCTGTTGTTTTTCTCAAAACTGGAAAAAGACATAAATAACTTAGCAAAAAGCATATTGAGGTACTTACAGCAACATTCGAGCAAAAAGCTTGCAAACTAGACAATTTCTGTGTATGTTTGTGAAGTTTGAAGCTGCCAACACTTGGTACAAGTGCATAGGGAATTAGTCAATGTATGCCACAGAAGAAATGGTTGTCAGGCATCAGGCATGTTAGAAAATAAAACTGCTTACTTAAAATGTGTAAGCCATATGAGTGATACACAAACCAAAGCCTGTGTATTTGTAGAAAGCAGATGACAGCTGGAAAAGTATTTCCAAAGCTTGCCACCCCTCTCCAGCAAATTCATGTATGATGCAAGTCTCCACAGAAGTGATGCCTGGAACAGAGGTTAGCACCACAGTGTTTATATTTTCTTTTGACATGGATAACAACAGCAGTGGCAGAGGCAGCTGTGGACACCATGCTGTAGCAGAGCCCAGGGACCACAAGAACATCTTCTGTTTGCTTTCTTCTCCTGGCGTATTTCCACAATTGCTATTACTCCAACTTCTCTCAGTTAAGCCAGTACTGTTGCACCTGCCTGTGCTCCAAACACCTTTCAGTTTTGCTCTTGCCAGTCTAAAAGGTGAAAAAAGTGATTTTTTTTTCCTGTCTTAACCACTGCTGCTAAACACGTACTTCTTTCCTTCTTGCTCAAAATGCATCAGCCTTTCCCCTGGTTTCTGCTCCTTTCCTTCCTGTAACACAAGCTTCTGACCCCATACACTGTCTCCAGTGTAAGCCAACTCCAACTCTGTTCTCACTGCTCATGACTTTTCTATCTCGCTTTGCTCTTATACTCTCTACACTCCACCTGACCTTTCTGTTATTTCTTTCATATCTTCATTCTCCATCAGATTCTGGCCTTTACACACACATTGCTCTTACTGCACAGACCTTCCCCCTGTTTTAACCCTTCACATTCCATCTTGCACCTAATCTTCTCTCATTCTTCAGCCTTCCTTAAAATACATGGATTTTCACAGAATCATAGAATCACAGAATGGTTTAGGTTGGAATGGGCCTTAAAGGCCATCTCAGTTCCAAATCCCCTGCCACGGGAAGGGCCACCTCCCACTAGACCGGGTCACTCAAAGCCCCATCCAGCCTGGCCTTGAACACTTCCAGGAATGGGCCATCCACAGCTTCTCTGGGCAGCCTGTGCCAGCGCCTCACCACACTTTTACACTGTGTTTGTACACACTCAGAGCAAGCCTGTGCCTACAAGGCATGCTCAACAAACAACACTTTCTCCTATCACTCTACCCACCAGAGTAATCATGACTCACCTGCCCAGAGAACTCCTCACACACTGCTCTGGCCTCTTCACCATAGCAGGACACGGCGCTATATTCATATCTCCGGCAGACACGGAAGTTCACGAGGCCAGGAACAGGCTTCCCAAACGTGTATCTACCAGCAGGCAGGATTGAAAGGAAAACAGAGACATTAGGAATGAAAGAGGGATGTAGAAAAATAACAGGCTCATCCCCACTGATGCCAGGATTCTTTCCTAGAGCTGCCTCCAGGGTACACAGGGTCATCCTAGGAAACAAAAAGCAGAAAGGAATCTGGTACCATATGCTAATACTGATTTTGTTGAGTCCCCCTCATCCTGGGGAACATGTTGCAAGCATCTCCCTCACCACTCAGGTCTGATGGAACTGGTTTGTGTGTGCATGAGCACTGGGTCTTTACTCTCACTGTTCAGCCGAAGCCATGGCTCTCCCTACAGGGTGCATGGAACATTGCAAGGCGGAATCCCAGGAGGTGGCCCAAAGGAAAGAGGGCAGCTGCATCCCTTACGGCTTCCTCTCCACAACAACAAGCAGAAGACACAGTTAAAACATCATTCCTGAGTAAATTGAGCTAAAGACCTCTTCCCTAGCACTGTAGCTGGTGTGAAATCCTCAATGACTCAAAAAATATGCAAGACGCAATCTCCCAAAAAAAACCAGATCAAAAATACGTTTCTATATGTTATATACAAAGTGCATCAAACAGTAACTGTTGCCTTTTCTCTGACAGTAGATATGGTCTGTTTGGTCCTAGGACCCCAAAAGGATTGAGAAATATAATAGTCTCATCTCTCAGTCTCCCAATTGAACTTTGAGCAGCAACTGAAGAAAACACTGAAACCAAGCAGAACTTGAAAGAACGACACTCACAGTCCACAAACTGTCACCTTCAGCTCCTTATCAAGAATGCTGATCATCTTGGGCATTTTCACTGTCACTTCGAATTTTGGCAGCACTGCAGCAGAACCAAAGGAAAACACAAATTACCTAAAACCCTTTTACGTCTAAATGATCATATTTTAGAGGCTTCTGTCACCCGCACGTCCCACTGAAGTCATTGAAAACCCCTCAGCCAAGCATTGTGCCATGTAAGAGGACAAGATTATTACACCAGCTATTAAAACACAGCAGCTTCATAGGTAACACATGGGTTATAAGTCCCACAGCAGTAGGATACAGTAAAATAGAGAGATAAATCAATAGAAGTTTCCCCACAAATGTACAGAGTTGAGATCTCTGCATTTCCAAAGCATGTAGATCTTATCAGTGTTCAAAACAGGAAGACACCCTGGCTTCTCCAGTGACATAGCACAAGGTGACATCCCATCCAAACCCAGCTACAGGAGGGGAAGTGGATGGTGACTGTCTTGGGAGAACTAGGAGGGATTCAGGGCACAGGACAGAGCAGAGTCTTGCAATTGGAAGAGGTCAAAGGACTTCAAGACTCATCTTCCAGGACACCTCTCTGCTGCATGAGCCAAATCATGTCAGACCATGCAAGAAGGGCTGCAGCTGGCTTGCTGGGGTGGGAAGCTGTGCTGGTTGTGATCATGTGCAGGTATGTACGGGGATACCGTCTTTCTAGCCAAGCAGATGGAACTGGCATAGAGGCGAGAGCACCAGAGGGAGGTTAAGGCACTAAGGCATCACACAAGCTACAGGCTTAGCTTGTGGGGGAGAAAAGGAAAGATCTTCATTTACAGCCTAGACAGCCTCAGCCTAGACCCAGACTCATGGCGTGACAATTGACAGGTATGTAGCCAAATGGAGATGATGCTGTGGCCTAAAAGCTCCCCTGAAAAGAGGTGAGGCTTGTGGCTGTCAGCACAGATTGATCCAAGCACTTTGCTCCTCCTGATAGGAGCCTTGCTGAGCTGGGCGTTCAGAAGAGTTGCACTGCATGGGCTGGGGCTTAGGGAGGATTGGAGATAGGTCACGCAAGTCTTTCAGTCTTCTCAGCCTAAAGAGAAGATTCTTGAGAGGGAAAGGACACAGAAACAATTTTCCAATTTGTCCAGCCATGCTGGGCATCCTGGTCAGATCTGCAATGCTGTTCAATTAAGATTTCATGCCCCATGGGACTAGCTATCAGGAACTTGAAACTGCAGTGACAGTTACCATACTCCTCCACAGAGAAAGAATGCTGGATTGTCTTCCCAGAGGCCTTCTGTGCCACCACTGTGTAGGTCCCTTGGATAGGTTCAGAGGTGAGGTTGAAGAACAGCTGTATAAATCCCATCTCCAGCTCTACGTTTGTCCACTGGTACAGACGATTTTTCTTTGGGTCCTACAGATAATGGGATCACAAGGAGATTGTGAGAACAATGGGAGTCTGAAATGAGGTCTAGCAAAAGCAGTGAGGGGAGGGTCAGCCCCTGTGTTTCAGGAGGCTGCAGGCCAGGAGTAAAGGGCACTAGCAGACTTTTGGGGGGAGTCCACAGCAGGATGACAGAGAAGCTGTAACCTGGGCCGGGGTACACGGTAGCCACCATATGAGTTAAAATTCTGTGTAGTTGAATTAATGTAATGGACCGGCTTAATACAAAAAATGAACAAGAATCATCTTGAGGCAACTGCTTATTCTGCCCAGGCTGAGGTGCAACAGATGTGAATGTGAATGAAATGTTTGTACATACCTCAATATACACCAATGGAATCTAGAAAAAGAAGAAAGGAAGCGGCACGTTTAGACAGAGCACAAGCAACACAGTCAAAATGACAAGGGTTATGATCACATTTCAGGGTAAAAGCTACTCATCCAGTGGGGTAAGGAAAAAAGTTCCTGGTATGGATCATCAGAGCATTTCAAGGTGTGAGAGGAGGGGGCCAATCCTTTGTCTCAGGCACAAAAGACAACCGAAATGACTAATTACTAACTCTGGATGATCTGCAGCGCTGATAAGAACAGGTACACACTGTAGCAATGACAGATTGCTCACTGTTCACACCAGCACTGCCCATTTGCAGTTTGTCAAACCTTTCCAAGAATGCAGAAGGCAGTCTTGTGCACAAATTTGACAACAGATCCTGTTAAAAAGATCTGAGGCGACCCAGAATTTTCACAGTTATCTCGGTGTACTGAGAGCTCTCCCCAAAAGAGACTGTTTTTCCTCCCTTTCCCCGCGTTTGACTTAAGGCCAAATAAGTAGAAAAACAAGTATCATGCTTACCATTTCATTCATGGGTCGGAACTCTTCATCCAGAGAAACAATTCTGAACAGGACTGATGGAGAAAGACAGTGAGGCTCCACAGTGCAATCAGCAACCAGAAAAATCAGTTGCAAAAACAAATGGTATAACAGACAACAGGGCTGTTCCCTCCTAAGGAAATTCCATTTACTAGAGTGCTAGGTCATGCTAGAAGGCTACCCATCTACTATGAGTACATGAATAAAGGGACGTTAAGAGCAAATCCATGGCAGTATGAACATCTTACTGATCACGGGCATCAGAATCTCATTAATTGGGGCCAAAGTTAAATTTAAGTTGCCTTTGTTTACTTTTCAATGAGGCATTTTTATGCCAGAATTCACATGGGTCTTCTAACTTTGTTATAACCAGACTGACTTCCTAGGAAAGATGAATGCAAACAAATTACTTCAGCACTTGGCTGCAAGTTTGTGTTGGCTCTGGATGGAGATAGAATTCAGTGCCTCTTTTAGGACATTTGTTTTTATCCAGGCCAAATTTAGGAGACCAGTGGCCCAGAAGAAATAAATAGCTTACATAATTCTTTCTGTCTTCATTGAGCAAAATCAGCTGCTGCTTTGGAAGCTATTTCATGTCTTAGTCTGAGTTTTGGCCCTGCTCTCTATAGGATAAATATCCAGTCTTTCTCTGATTTTAACGCAGACCCCCTAACTGCATGGGCCACAACAACAGAGCCCACAGTGAGAGAGGGAGAGTGTGCAGGTGCCCCAGACACGTGCATGCACCTTAAGATTCCCCCATATTTTCCCTAGATGGAGCAATAAAACATAAACCTCAGCCATGAGGTTGCAGTTCTGACCCCCACTGAAAGCAACTGATGTCTGGCCAGCGTGATCCAACAGTTTTAGCACAAATGTTTGTTTCAAATGCAAATCTCCACCCCTCTCCTGGTACCTGACTGTCCGGGCTTGTAGATGGGCTTGTCTGTCTGGATGAAGACCAAGCTCTCAGAGTTCTGGACCGTCACTAATTTGCGGCTGCTGAACTGCAGCGTGGCGCCCTTCACCGTCACACTGAGAAATATGGCCGGTACCGGGAGCCTGGATTTTGGAAGCTGGAGAGTAAGAAGGAAACTGTGTAACACACCACCCCTAGGGGCTTCCTAACCTGAACTAGCATTCACGAAATAGGAGATCTAACATAATCCCGATGGACCCAACACAGAGGTGAGAGGAACTATGATCAGGAACAAGAGACTGATCTATATTTGTCCCACATTCCTACCCGTTCCTCCTGCCGTGCAGTGATTGCACAAGTATTGAGCAGCAAAGGAACTCCCAGCTCTACCACCCAATTTTTTAAAAATTCTTACTGCCCTGACCAAACCTTTCCATCCTTTTCCTTTTAACATTCACAAGGGGAATGGAATAGTCCTTCTTCTCTTTCAGAGAATGTCCCTAGTCTTTGCAGAACATTTCCTTTTTCCAAACCAGACATGCTAGACATCTTTATGTCTCCCTCACAAGTGACAAAGTCAGTCCTCAGCCTACGTCTGACAAACCAAGACAAAAATGCCAACCTTTTTTTGCATCCTGAAGACCAATTCTTCAGTCTTCAGACCAAAGACATAATCTAGGCTCTAATCTACATGATCAGCTTTCCTAGTTGCCAGCAATTTGTTACAGTCCCTGGGGCTATCAATTACATTAAATTATAAATTTCCTGCTTTGCTGTTTTTTTCACATACAGGCAGCCACAGCTCCATGTTCTTACATTAATTCAGTATACACCAGGCAAAAAGTATCTGAGGTCCAAAAGCTCTACCACAATTTGAAGGCACTCAAGCGACAAACTGTGGATGTTGAAGGATGATTGGAAAGCCATTTCACCAAACAGCCATCAGGAGTATCGATATACTAAACCCACTTTCTTCTCCTGTCCTAGAAAGGGGGTGGATTTCCAGGATTCTGCACCTCACAGTCATTTAGCACACTAAGGAGATCTCAGCACTAAGAGGGTGTTGAGGATGGACATGAACATACCTTTAGCCAAGAGGTAAAGTGAATATCTACACAGTGTTACTCTGGTCATTACTTCCCAGTGCCTTTACATTTCATCCAAGGCACAAAGGATCATCCCAGGAGGATGAGATACTCACAGAGAAAGGGACGCAGGTGAACACGTCTTTCTCTGACACCACGTCATCAATCAAGCTCCTGTTCTCCCCTAGATACTCGAGCGTGGCACTCAGCGTCACAGACTCGTTCAGGTGGGTCAGCTGAACGCAGACTTTCTCATGAGAATCCGTGTGTATCAGAAAGGGCACCAGCACCATGTACTGCCTAGGAACAAGGGGGAAGGATGGGTCAGAGGAGGAGGAACAAGTAACAGGAGCTGTGTATAAAGAACAAATAAACCAATCTGATGACTACAGCCTCCACCACACAGGGAGAAAAGGGTGCATTTTCTAAGAGTGTAACAAGATTTCCAGCACGTCTGTAGCAGTAGGGGAATGCAGGGAGGCTCGTCTCAAATGTAAAATACCAGAGGAAATCCTCCACGCAAACATCTGGAATGGATATGTTTTTCTAGGTTCTGGCACAACAGCAGCACTTCTTCCTGGGATCCTGAATAAAGGTGGGGGGGGAACTCAATTGTCACCTTTGCTAGACACTGTGAGTAGCATTCAGGAGCCACACAAATGCCAGTACCCAGTGAATAAAATCCATTGACTACACACTGCGAAGCGTCTGTAGCACTACTCTCGCTCCTCGCAGAGATCAAAAACTGCCACAGCGTGGTGCCAGATCTTAAGCAAAAACACAAACAACTTTCAGGTTTTCAGGAAAGCAAGCCCCTCTGTCTCAGCACAACAGGGGATCCCTGCTCAGCCCTACGCAGTCTCCCTCCTTCCCAGCGTGGCAACTTGCCAGTGGTGTCCCAGTGCCCAGCACTGCATCTGGGAATCAAGCCCGATCCACCTAATGCTAACCGTGCTCCCATTCTGGTGGATGAGGACCGGCCTCCGATGGGCACACCCAGGGCAGCGAGCAGGTGGGAGAACAGCCCTCAACACCTCAGCAGCAAGGCACAGCATTCCCTTTAGCAGTAGCAGAGGCTCTGGCATCTTTTTCTCCATCAGCTGATCTACAGGGAGCAAGCTCTGGCCCCTCAGATCCCACTGTCTCTTTTCCCTGCATTTGATGGAAGCACTGCAGCACAGCCTTGCTCAGAAACTCCCCTGCACCCCTTGCGGCTCTGCGATGGGTGAGGTGCCCCGTGCTTTGCAGGGGAGGAAGAGACATTGCCAAAAAGCCAAAGGAGAAAGTCTTTGGGAGGACAGGACCCTCCGTGCACTGCTCTTACCACACATGTACACACATGCACACAACACAAATGCCCTTCACATACAAACAGGGCAAAAGGGGGTGAAGAAGGGAGGCAGGACAATATACCCTCACAGACTTGGACAGTCACAGTCTTACTGTGGCACATTATCCTGGGTTAGAAGGGAATTTTCATTCCATTGGCTGAGCTGAAAAATGTGAATTAAAAAATAAAGCCATTTCTGAGCATGCCAGATGAGCTATTTGTTCCTTTTCTTGTCATTATCATCTAAAAAGCCACTCCCAACTCCTGGGCATTTCAGCCTGGGAGTAGGACAGTCAATCCGAAACTAAACCTTTCGTTGTCCTTTCAAGACAGTTTGTCTCTTAAGAAGAACTCATTGTACAGACATTTATGAAAAGTTGTCTATCAAAAGAACTAATTTTGTGCACAAAATTTTGTTGAAATCCTGTCAATTCATTGAAACAGCAAAAGGTATTCTCATAGACCTTTCCCTCTTCTTTTCCTTTTTTTCTTCCCCTGAAGTTTTACTGATATCTCAGTTTCACAGCTTGTTTTGGGTCTCTCTCAAGCACTAGAGTTCCTGTTTGTAGAAGGCACTTTACCCAGCCCTGGTGTCTTTATTCCTGGATAAAAGAAATTAGCTAGAAGACAAGGGACAAAGCAATAGACACAGGAACACAGCCGAGGTCTCCTGCCTGCCCAGAGATCCCCCAGCATAGCTTACGGCTCTGTGATGGGTGAGGTGTCTCCCGGAAGGAAGAAGAGGAGGAGGAGGAAGATGCTTGATTTGATAAGCAGCCCGTTCTTCCCCATGGTACACAGCAGGACGTGGTGAGTCAAGCAGACACTCGGTTTGGTCCAGTGCTGCTTTTACTCCCCCTCTGCTCTCCCAGTCAAACCCTTTATACTCTCCTCTGCAAACAGCCCAGGGGCTGGAGGAGATAAGGGCTGGGGGCCAGGGCCCATCCGGAAACAGGGAGAGGCGGTAAGGAGGAGCTGGAACTAGCAGCTCCAAGTCCGGGCAGAAGGCCAGTGCTGGGGGAGAGAGGGAGGGGAGGGTTCCTGGCAGGCTGGAACCGTGTCTCTTTTGGGGCAGGACAGAGGCAGTGGAGGAGGAAGGGTTGTAGCTGAGGAAAGAAGGGCTAACAGCAGAGCATGAGGGGAAGGCCTCCATTTCTGGCAGGGCTCTCTGTATGGAGCTGGACACGACACTGGTCATGGAGGTTGCTGGAAGAGCGGGAGCTGTTTGATTTCCTTCAAACGGGGAGCAGGAGACTGAGCTAGGATTTGGGAAACAAGCATGGGTGTGTCTAATTCCCAGTACCAGGCTGTGAAAACAGGGAATGCAAACTGAAAAAACCTTCCCTCTCCACCCACGCTGTTCCCTTTTGCTCTCCGTTCCTGGACCCATCAAAGCTAATGCCAGGAAAAGAGGCCAGAAAGTGCCTGGACAATCAAGTCATCTAAAATAATCTGGCCTTCACCCTGACAGAAACAGGGACAGTGACATGATGGGAAGCTGCCAAAAGTTCAAGCCATTAACAGGATGTAACACATTAACCAGCTGCCCAGAGCAGCAGCTACCCTCACACAGCAGAACATATGTGGCCTGGGTCTTACTTTCCTTCTACTGGTTCTTGTTCCTGGTCAAGTCAATGATACATCTTAGATCAAATGATTGTTGTTGGATGGAGCCATCCTGGTTTAATTAAGTGAAAATTCATGCAATGCACTGTGATGGGCAATGTTATACCACAGAGGGAAATGGGGTTTTTAGAACACTGTCTTTACTTGGTCTGCAGCAGGAGGATCAATAGCTCTGGTAATTATTACCCTTGCAAGTGGCAGTAGAATATCCGTCTTACTTATAGCTCTCATGCAAACTCCAAAGAATGGAGACCTATGTTAGAGGATGTAAAGCACAGCTTTCAGACTGAAAAGCGTGCAGGATAAAATGATTTTCTGTCTGTCTTACCCTTCTCCTACTATAATCACCAAAACTTTGGTAAGCTCAGGAACTCTGGAGCTGAGAAATCCAAATGCAGTGCAGTAACAAACCTTCATTACAGACCTCATTCTGCCCTGCAGTGACCTGCATGGGAAAAAAGAGGAGAGTAGTGCATGTGCAATTTCCTTCGGGACTGCACAAAAGACAGCCCAGCTTTGTGCACTTCCTTCTGCATCTGATACCTAAAGACTACTCTGCTACCCCAAAAGATATGTAACCCAGGAAAGTCTGCCTCACCCACAGAGAAGGTTTGTACATGGGCTAGTCAAAGCCCTTTTGAAGATGACAATTTGCAGTGGTAAAGGTCAGGAGCTGGACCGATGGAACATAAACCCGAGAGGAACAAGATGCAGAGCTGCACATGGCAGAGGGACCTAGATCTCCCCTTTTTGTCAAATAGCCAAACAGCTCACACGGCTCCCAAGCCAGCTCCTCATCATTAGGACCTTGGTCAAAAATGTGCTCTGTAGCCAAAAACTGAAGAGAAATGTTTTCAATCCATTCAGGCAAGGTAAACTAGGCAAGCTCAGAGACGTGCTCATCTCACCTACAAATCATGATAATACAAGAAGCTGTTTCTTCAGTGGTATCCCCTGGTAAGGTATCTGGTAGGTTCCTTTCTACAGATGCTACCACCATTTTGACAAAGCAAGCAAAGTGTCCAGCATTATTTCATAGTGTCTGGCAACTTCCTAGGAGTCAGGAACAACCATCTTTTGATAGCTGAATGGACTCTGACACAGATAAAATTACTCACCCAGTAATTAGCAAGTAACCCAGACGATCCAAGATGAAAACTCAAAGTTTTGGCCACCTATTACACTGCAGTTTCCCCAGGTCTGCCTGTTGCAGTCATGGTTATTGAAAAGCAGACCCACCCTTGCTGTAAAACATTCTCACCTGAGACCCTCATCTCAGTGAACTCTATATGAAGCTCAGCAGACATCCACTTAACTAAGTATGCTAAGATCTGTAATTTTGTCTTTATCTGTTTCGACACCTTCAGGTGTTGCATCATTTTAAGCAGATGGAAGATAATGCCACTGGCAGCTGGTAAGGATTTCCTGAAACTATAATAAAAATATGAAGCAAATACATGTAGTCTGAATTGAAATGCTAAAGTTGGTTATTGTGCTTCTATGACTGAAGGAATAAGATCTCTCTTCAGCCTTCTCTGCTTTAGAATAAACCATCCCAGCTGTATCAGCCTCTCCTCACAGGGGAGATGGTCCAGTCCTTTCATCATCTTTGTGGCCCTGTGTTGGACTCTCCAGTATGTCCATGTCTCTCTTGCACTGAGAAGCCCAGAACTAAACACAGTGCTCCCAAATACTCACTGTGTTTTTATGGTGCTCAAACTCTGAGCCTCTCTCTGCTCTATTTGAGCTGAAAGATCATTGTGTTAAGGGTTTGTCCACTGCTTCCTCTATCTGTAGTACGAAAAGGCAGAGGTGGGGAGGAAAACAGGTTCTTGGTGGATTAAATAATTACACAGAATTAGCTGTGTTCCTTTGACTCCAGAAGTCCAGTCTCTCTACTAGCTTGGTTAAACCTGCCTAATTCCTTCCAAAGGAGAGAAGAAATGGCACAGGTACACACTTTTGGTCCAGTGCAGTCCTGGAGATTTATTTTCACTGCTGGATTTACAGAAGCTGTAAGTTTCATTTCACCCTCTTCTCTCCCACTCCTACTACTGAGATGCAAAAGGAGAAGCTGCCACTGGGAGATATCTGTTTATATGTTTCTGTCAATGAACAGCAGGCTTCGTTTTCCCACTACTTCTGATATCAGACAATGGACATGCAGGGAATGGAAATGAAATCCGATGTTCCAAATTGAAGGAAAACGACTAGGTCCCCCTCAGAGATCTGAAGACACCTGTTGTAACAAAGCTTTTGTTTACCCTTATAGGACAAATAAGGGAAAGACTGGGCCAGGGAATATGTCCCAGGTCTCATCTGGTCACAAACAGCAGTAATCCAACACTTGTGGACTGAGAAGAGATCTATTGCTGAGGGTAACTCACCCTTATGGGCAACAAACCTGTCCTTGTAAAACACTTTAATGAGGATGCGGAAAAGGCAAGTCCTTGCTCTTGTGTGAAGCTTCAGTTTGCAGGGCAATGATCAACTCATACCATTGATGAGGTCGTCGTGAGATGAAAAAGCACATGGGATTTATCTAAGTGATTTCTCACAGATCCATGGAGTCGGAACTTCACAGCTGGAGGCATGAAACTGACCTTTCATCAGGACAGCACAGTTTTGCACAGGGCTGTTAGAGAGGACCCTGCAAGAGACATGGAACAGTAGTGAGAACGAAAGAAAATACCGAGATTGTCTCCTGGAGACAAGAAATTAAAAACATCTGATTTTGAAGGGCGTAGCCCGGAGGAAGAGAAACAACCTGACCTCCAAAAGGCAGCTGTTAGAAAATAAAATGTACACCAAAGAACCTGTCTACCTGCCACAACTAAATAATTTTGCCATCACAGAACCCAAATCAGAACCAAACATAGACACAATACCCTGCAGTGGCAGTGATATCCACCATCATGTGAGTGGCAGTGGTGAAAGTTTCATGGAATGATCATTGCCTTCAAGGAGTTTGTAGGAACAGAAAGCTGGATTTATTCAGGGAACTAAGCCAAGTGCTCAGAGTACTGACCTGTTGACAGTGAGATCTTGGGCAAGTCTTCCCTGCTGGAGAGGCTTTAGAAACTAACTCATTGCCTTAACTGCCATAAAAAGGAAAGGGCCAGGCAAAGTCACTGGATAAAAACATGTTTTCCCTCACGCAAAATGCTGAGTTTGGTCCAAGTAAAGACTGAGGTGAAATTAAGGTTCTGACTTAGGCTGGCACCAGTAGAGCAGCAAAAGGCTGAGTCCTCGCACCCGGTGACACCAGCATCCAACAGAATGGGTGCAAGGTGGCTAAACCCAGCAAAGCCATATGCCTTTCTGACCAAGCGTCCGTGTGCTGGTGCAGGTAAATAAAGTCCTTGGTCTGAGCAGCTGGAGGGAAGTAGACCTGCTTTTCACAAGTACATGCCCTTACAAGGTGCAGGGCAACGAAAAGTAAACCCTGTTGAGCTTAGTGCAGTACAGGTGCCAGGAAGAAGAAAATCTGCCCTGGAAGAAAGCTCCTGACATCTGGAGGAGGAACTCTGGGTGTTCTGGAACACCAGGCAACCTGAATAAGCACTATTGTTTTTAAAACAGAATGAAACTCACTTGGTATCATTGAATACAGAGCCGTCCTCCCAAATCCATCCAGAGCTTGTACTGTTCCTCAGTCCAATCCAGAAACACGCTGCTTTAATACGCTTGAACAGATCCTGGAAATGATGATGAATTACAAAGTGACTAATGAAAGCCAGCCTGAAAATGGAGGTAAGGCTAAGTAAAGAGAACAGAGAGCAAGATACATCCCCTCACCTCACTGTTCCTTAAGTGACTGGCAATGCTGCTTCCCCACACCTTGTAATGACAGGGCCAGAAGTTGCACTCGATGATCCTGATGGGTCCCTTCCAACTCTGCAGATTCTATGATTCTATGATTCTATGACTGATTCTACAATTCTATGAACTGCACCCCAGTCTCCTTGAGTTTCCTGCACAGAGCTTTCTGCAGGAAGGTATGCTATTCATATTAATAATAACACTCTACTAATACAGCTAACTAGCAAGCTAATACGAAGTATTTACAATTAAAGGTAAAATCAGGGCAGGGTAGGGCAGGACGTGCAGGCACTGACAGATCTGTGAAACAAACCCAGTGCAAAGGCTCTTTAAATTTTATACACATTTTCCTCCCATGTGTTTTCAATGTTCATTTCCTTTTAGCTAGCTTTTAACTTCTGAGTATTGTTAAAAGGTAAAGCCTGCAACAGAAACTCAGTCCTGAAGTAAATTCCCTATCCCCAACCCTCCTCCCCACAAAAAAGACAAAGCCAGGAGAGGTAAGTTTGTCTTGTCCACCTTTGCAACCAAAGAACAGCAAACTTTCAGGGCTATGCCTGTGCTCCATCCCTATCTCATGCTGCCATAAACAAAGCTTCAGAGAAGACATCTTCGCAGAGAAGCATTAACAAAGCTGGCTTGGTAAAGTTGTGGGAATAGGAGCAGCTTGAGGAATCACTGGAGTGTTGCTGGTGTTTTGGAGGTGACTGTGCTTCCCTGGCACTTGGAGGTCGAGCAATCACAGCCTTTGCAGCACAAGGCATGGACAGCTAGGAAAGTCTTGTTTAGATGGGTGAGTCTAAACCCTAACTCTAACCCTAACCCTATCCCTGAGCAGAGATAATGGGTAACACTCTAGTAGCAGAGATGGTAGTAAGAAAGCAGCAGGAGCTTTCTTCATGCAGAGAAATGGGTAATCTGGGGAAGATGTCTATTTCTCAAGGAGTCAGGATTTGTCTAAGCAAATGTGAGAGCCTGGTACTTACTCCCAACCAAGAAGAGACCTGGCTTTGTAATCCTCCAGAGAACATCACACAATGCAACTTCTGTCCAGGGACTGGAAGCTGTCCACGTTCATTGGACCTGAGCTAATAAGCCCTGGCTTGAGCAAAACCGGATCAAGGTTTCTGCTCTACTTAAGCAGATGTGCCTCAGCGCCCCAGTAATCAGCACTACCCATTTCTCCAGTGACCATACATGCCCCTGCCCCCAGAGAGCACCTGCAGCGGAATACACGGTTCCTTATTTCACCAGCACAGCTGAGGTACTTTGGCAGAGAGAGGAAGCAAGCATTGAACAGAGACTGAGAAAGAAATATCTAAGCATGAACACAGGGAATGGCATGGGTCACTGAGCAGGAGGAGCGGTCACAGGGAGGAGAAGCATCGCTTTTGCAAAGGAAGCGCTCCTTGAGAGTGGGGACGTATCGGTTTGTAGGCAATGAGTACAATGACTGCTCAGTGCCACGGTCATTTCCTGTAATCATTCATATCAGCCTTATTGGGAATAGGAGGGGAAGTGGAGAGGAGCAGTGGAGAAGGCTGTCTCTTCCCATCCTTCATAGGATGACTCTGAGTACCTGACAGTGACCCTCATCTCTCCCTTCTCCCCTTTGCTTCTCTGCTTCCTGCAAACTTTGTGATGTGTAACATCACAGCTGTAAATCCTTCCTCTCCTTTACAACCAAAATATTGCTGAAGTGACAGCGCTGCTTGTATGTCAGTCACTTAGGTATCTGCAAGGAAACGGGAGATCCTCAAAGCCAAATAAAACCATTACCCTTTCCCAGCTATCACTGATCACCAGGAGGTGAGCTCCCTGTGCCCGGCAGGATTCCCGGCTGGAATTCCAGTCCTTCTTCGCAGTGGAGAAGGAGTAGCAGCTCCCTCTGTAGGTCACCCACTGTTGAGGGCAGCGTGGGTGGCGGTCACCTGTAAAGAAGTCAAAATACTCGTACTCTTCTCTATCGTTAACCAACAGAAACACTTGTCAGCAAGGACCTCCTGAGAAACAACTCTTTTGGACAGTTAAAATGCTCAAGTCAAGATAAGATTCTGAAAATAACAGTATCATTTCAAAGTCTTTCAATAGTCGCATGCACTCTGATGCTGGTGCAAGCTTGCACACACCCACCCCGCCCCCAGGTTTCCACTGAACCACTCAGATACCCAATAACTAAAACCGGCTATCTGAAAACAGATCACACTCTGTGGGTATGGTGTGATCACATCACACCTTAGGTGAACGGATTTTAAGCTCCTCCACGTGGTCTAGCACCTTCTGCATGCATGCAAATATATTACAGACCTATCTGTTCTACAGCTTACCACTACATTTACCAGGGAAGGATACAAAGACTTTTCAATATGCTTAACTGTTCTCTGCTACAGGATCTGAAATGGGTTGCCTGGAGTCTGCATTCATAAAAATATTCTGGATAGGCAGTGGGTACATAAGGCTGGTAGAAGCCTTAGAATAGTTTCTGGTTTTAACTCCACATGATGGAGTTCCTGTAGTTAGATGTGTCGCTGGTCCTTTGCTGTTGGTAGCTCATTCCCAGCAGCTCTTTGTGCACTTACTCATCTTCCAAACCAAGGCAATCGCTAGGGAGATGCTCAGTGTCCCAAAGCCTATGGCCAGGCCCTTCAGAACTGCTGACCACAGACAGGGAGCTGTAAAAGAGAAGAGAAACCATAGTGAACAGAAGCCACATGAAAACTGACTGTGGTTTTACATAGTCTGCTCGTGTCCTGGGCATTTCCACAAGGAACTGCACTATTTAGAGCATCGTGTCCGTCTACGCTCTGCACATGGCTGACACCGCTGTCCCTGCCCAGCCAAACTGGGGCCTCCCCATGCCCCTGCCCATCAGCCCAGTGCCCCTTTGCAGCTGGGTTTGGGGCCATCAGTCCCTGCCTGAGCTTCCCACAGACAGTTGTGGCTGTCTTCACATCAGCCACAGCTCTGCCCCTGCCTGGCCACAGAGCCTGCTGGTCCAGCCTCTCTGGTGGCTGACCCCAGCAGAGGAAGCACCTGCCACAAGTCAGCTGGAGCCACCCGGACACCATGTGGCACCTCATGCTGGCAGGAGCCTCCCAACAAATCCACTCCTGCCTCAGCATTGAAGCTTGGGGTGGAAACTCAGAGCTGCATTGCTACAGCCACCATGTTCCAGCTTACGTGTAAAAATAAACCCAAAGCTTTTCCCCCAGCTCTCCCAGCAACAACAACAGGTTTAATCTCAGCATCCTGTTCACACATGGTCATGCTAAATCTTCCCAGGATAATCCCAAGTCAGCCTTACATTTTCATCTTCCATGGTGGGGTGGCAGGATGGAGAGCCAGCCTTGAAGACCTTGGAACATCTGTCCCTTCACACTTTCACCACCACTATTTGCTGTTCACTGGCTGCCAGTGGCAGAGGGTGAGTCCTTGGGGCAACCTCCACTGCAGCACAGCACAGCTTCCTTTCAAAGGGCTGCTCAGGACTGGCCTGTAGAGATCTGCTTATGTACAGCACAACGTGTTAACCTCCAGGCTACATGTTGCTTTCCCACTGTCATCTCCTGGAGCTGTGTTTGACCTGAGGGGCATTCACTTTGCATAAAACATTTGGAATCTCAGCACTAAAATCTCCTCTCTCCCAGACAGAGGAGAGGATGACACTGGCAGGGATGAGCTCCAGGGGAGTTTACTTTGCTTGTTTTATTAATCTCGGTACGATAGCACAGACAAAAGCACTTTCTAAGAAGCAGTAAATGTGCAGCTCGCTTATGTACCACATCCTGCTCTTGTGATGTTCCAGAGCCTTCTGCCCAAATCTAGCAGCAACGTCCCCATGGATCTCATGAAGTTTGAGGTGCTTCTCTCTTGGTCATGTCACGAGACCCAAAGAAACACATCTGATCTCTTGGTGGAGGTTGAAAACAAATCACATATGAAGAATATTGTGAGAAAGACAAAGAAAGCCAGTGCTAAAAGAGAGGGGGAAGGGACTCCACTTAAAAACAAGAATGCATCCTTTAAACACTGGAAACTTCGTCCAAACACAGAAAGTAGACCAGATCAGTAAATTAATAAAAAATTAATTTATTTTGATCTTGAGCAGTTTGCAGGCTCACTAATGTTAAGGCCAGTTTCTCATCTACAGCAACACATTTAGGCCTGCGGTTTTAGCTAGAAGTTTCTAAAGCAACAAGGGAGACCATGAAGGAGCTTTGTTGTAAGCATCATTCTTCTGGTAGAAAGATCTTTTCTAAGATAGAGGTTTTCTCATGTTTCCTAAAGCTTGCAGGATCTTCCAGCTGTCCCAAACATAGTTTAAAAATAGTAACATTTCTTATTTTGTAAAATCATTATTAAATAACAAAACCCCATCTCTTTTCAGAGACAAAATACAGAAAGACTTTTCAGTTACAACCTACTCCTCAGCTTTACACAAAGGGGCAACAGGAGAACTGAAGGACTTGGACTGGGTCTGGAACTTAAACTTGACTCTGCTCTCTATTCCTCTTGTTTGTATCCCTGGCAATTTGGGTTTTGTCATCAGATTAAGCCTCAAGAGAATGAAGTCAGCCCGAGGTTAAGGGGTAGGGTGGAGATTTTTCTCTGCAGATTACAACTGAAAACTTGGCAAAAGGGGATAAACATCTGATGAAACATAAGTCCCGGTTCTGAGAACACATTTGTACTTTTGTTTTCCTTCCTCTCTTGCCTCTCCAAAGAAGCTGTCTCCTGCATCCTTCAGGTCACTGTTACGTTTTAGGGAAAACCACTGCCAGGACAAGGCAACCAGGATGGCAATCTGTGAAACGGTTAATCCTTAAATGTCAGCACCGGGCACGGAGCTGGTGCCTCCTGGCAATGAATAGAGCAGTTCAGTCTCTATTGTTTCAAACCAACTGCAGAAAAAAGGGAATGACTCATCGTGAAAACAAAATCCCAGGGCACCTCCACAACCCCAGCAGTGGGAGAGTCACTGAAGTTCGTAAAAATTAAAAAAATATGGCATTAGATAATTTTGGAAGGAAAAAAATAACAAAGTGAAGTGGGAAAACAGGAAGTGTTTGAGGTGAATTTAAGCTGCACTCGAACTGCAGAGATCAATCCAAAGTGGAATGAAGTATTTCACAAATCAGGAGTTCTACCTGCTGCAAAAGGGAGTCCCTGCAGTTCACACTTTTTAAAATAGGTTCAAGGGTTTTTGTTTGATCCTCAGCCCCCGAACTACATGTGAAACTCTTGTAGGAGTGGATGGGAGAAGTACCTAAGATGAATTTGAAACAGGAGGAAAATCTGAAGGGAGCATCCAGAAATATTTCCATGTAGTTGTCTGAGGAACTGTGGAAGAGTCTGTCCAAGGGGGGAAGTGGACTGGTGGACATTGAATGTAACTAGACAATGTTACCACTTTCTGTGCACAAAACACACCACTAGGTCTCTCAGTGCTCTGGAAAAATGACTCTGATACTCTCTATTCATTTGCAAGCAACATGACCCAATATTTTTAGGTTTGTGAGTCCAGATTCAGTTCAAAAACCGAAAGCTTGTTAGCATTTTACAATTCAGTTCATCTAGGACAATCTGAAGAATGTCATGGCACCGTCCCAAACAGCTCCCCTCAGCTCCTGCCTACCTCAGTATGGAAGCAGCATGACTACCTAGAGCCAAGGAGGAGAATTTGAGAAACAAGGATTGTGTTCTTGGCCGTGGCACAGACCTGGGTATTGCTGTTACTACTACTACTAACACTGTCCTAAGTGACTGCTGTACTGACATTCTGGCAGTGCAGCATATCTAAGGCTCTCTGGAAGCCAAACAGAAGAAACAACCGGGGCAACTCTTCATTTTTGAGGAGTCCATAAGCACCAAAACCTGTTGGTTTGACCAGAGGGCTGATCTACACACCCGTGATACTGTGCCTACAAAGTCAGCAAGGGCGTGCATTTGAACAGAGGAAAAATACCAGACAGCACATCTCTCAGAAGTGATGGAGGCAGGGACAGAGTTGAACATAAAGATCTTCAAAAGAAGGGAATTTAAAGTGGATCCCTTGCATGCTGAAGGGAGCCGAAAAATAAACAATATGCACAAAAAGTGCGTTCAAATATCAGCTTCTTCATTTCAGGCTGTGTGACCACAGTTCAAAAAGACGAGGATCCATAAAGGGATGTGGAGAGATGTTAAAAAGAAAAATGCAAACATCTCAAGAGGGCATCGGGTAACCCCCTTTCAGCAGGATGGGGGTGAACAGGAATGGCAGGGAATGAAAGAATGTCACTGTGTTTTCTGACGTGACAGAAAACAAAATTTCTGATGAAAACATATGCAAAAGCAAGACTGCCTTCCAAACAGATGGAGTGTGAGAACCAGATAGGAACTTGAGAGTTTCCGTGCTGGCTTTGTTTCCATAGTGAATCAAGTGACCAGGCAGCAGTAAACACCACAGGTATACAAAACTATTCTGATCAGGGCACAGAAATCTTGTATCCCACAGTGAGAGTCCCCTTTGCTGTAACAGCTCTGAAAATTTAAGGTCAACCATTAGCGTTGCAGCCAATGCAACACAACTCATCTGAAGCACACTGACATTTCATAGAATCATAGAATCATAGAATCACAGAATGCTTTGGGTCGGAAAGGACCCTAAGATCATCTAGTTCCAACCCCTCCACCATTTCACGTGAAGGAAATATTTACAAAGAATGATCACCACCGCAAAGTTTCACTCTTTGAAGGTGGTGTTTCTCAACGAAGCAGCCAGAGCAATTGTTCAGTGTGACATTTGCAGGCCTAATCAAGGGTGATGAAGACGAAATAAGGAAAGAAAAAATTTAAGGAAAGCACTAAGAAAAATCATCCTGATAGTAAAGTGCTCTGAAGAACTGTTTTGTGGCAAAAGCTGAAAATTTGCTCACTGGGAGGTATGTAACACTAGAACACAGAAAACAGGAAAAAATGTATCACAAAAGAATCCTGCACAGCCCCAAAGGAGAGAAGCTGGATGATCTCATATGCTTTCTTTGTCTCTGATCTCTGATCTCTGATTAGCATACGCCTCTAATTTATCTGTATTCGCATCTTGCCTGCCCTTCAAAGAACTATTGCTCACGATCTCTTACTGCTGTCAAGCAGACAACTTTAAATCTGTTTTGAAGAAAAGGATGCCTGGGTTGAATGCCAGGAGTAGACACTGAAGGAGGTCTGTGAGAGGGAGGGGAAGAATGCTGGGTCTCTAACTCATCAGCTTTTATCACTTTAAAATATTCACGGTAATTTTAGAGCCAAAGCAACGGCTCTCAAAGCTGGCACTCAGAATCAGTGGCCAGTTCAGAGTGTTTCTGATAGATCTTGCTTCCACTCAAAGTAAAAATTTTGGTTGACCTACCTCATCCATCTTTCCTCACCTCTTTTTTCCTGTGCAGCTTTGGCCCTTGGCGGAGGCGTCTGAGAGAATTTGACAGAAGTATACGTTACTTCCTCGCTCTCATCGGCTGCAGAAATTTCTGATCTGCTTCCTTCCATGCCAAAGCAAGGAGTGTGCACAGCAAGATGTTTCGATCAGGCTGTTGAACAACAGGGCTCAACGCCTGTGAAACAGGAAACCTGAGGCTATATTCAGAAGACAAGAAATGTGAAGCTGCAACCTCTATCTCCAGCTGCTCAAGATAACCAAATTTACAACGGAATGGAGAGCGGTGGAACTGCAGCAGCTTTCATTTTCTAACCTGATGGAGGATGTCTTAAGAACAGCTGCTAGTGGAAAAGGTGATTAATCACAAAGTTCAGGGGTATTCTAATTGTTGCCCGTGCAAGAGGGTGGGGTTACACTGATGCAGCAGTTGGGAGGATGCTCTGAGGAGCTCCCTTCAGGGCAGAGGCAGCGGGATGGTGACAGCACAAGGCAGAAAAGGTGAGTAGTGAGAGTACAAGGTGAAATGTGGGATAAACAACGGCTACAGCAAACTGGCAGCCCAACTGCTGTCAAAAGGGAAGTAGAGGTGGACAGCACGGGTTTGAAAAGGAAACCTTGTCAGCTTTGGACACTTCCACTTTGGACTGGGAAGTCTGTCTACACCCAATCCCGGTGTGAACGTGCCTGAGACACGAGGCAGGCACTGAGAGCTGGCATCCCTCAAGTCCCTCCAAGTCCGCATCTCAATAGCATCAGTACAAGGGAGACATGAACATACTGAAGAGAATCTACCAAAGGGGCACAAAGAGGATAAAGGGACCAGACCTCCAGTCCTGGGAGGAAAGACTGAGAGATCTGGGACTGTTTGGCCTGGAGAAAAGACTTCTTGGTTAGGATCCAATTAATGTATACAAATACCTGAAGGGAGGGTACAAGAAGAGTCAAACACTTCAGTGGTGCCCAGTGACAGGACAAGAGGCCATGGGCACAAACTGAAAGACAGAAGGTGTTGCCTCTGAACATCAGGAAACGCTTTTTTACTGTGAGGGTGACTGAGCACTGGCAGAAGTTGACCACAGAGGTTGTGGCGTGTCCCTCAATGGAAAGTTGCCTGAACACAGTCCTGGGCTGTAGGTGAGCCAGGTTGTAGGTGGCCTGGCTTGAGAAGGGGGTTGGACCAGATGACCTTGAAAGGTCCCTTCCCAACTCAATCATTTAGTGATTTTGTGGTCAGCAACAACAGGAAAGGCTACTTTTCTTTGGAAGTACTGACCACTGATGAGAATAGTTCAAGTTGTGCCAGAGGAGGTTTAGATTGGATATTGGCAAAAACTTCTTCACCAAAAGGGTTACCAAGAACTGGGACAGGGGCTGCACGGGGAAGTGGTTGAGTCACCATCCCTGAAAGTATTTTAAAGAGATGCAGATGTGGAGCTTAGGGACATGGCTTAGTGCTGGGCTTGGCAGTGTCAGGTTAATGATTGAACTCAATGATCTTAAGAGTCTCTTTCAACTTAAAAGATTCTGTGACTCTGTGGTAGGGAGTACTGATGCTTCCAGCACCCCAAGAAACCTCTTAGCTGCATGGTTGGCTGGTTTTTGTTTTAATCCACATTCTGATCCCTTCCATTTCATGGGGACGTTTGTCAGGCTCAGGCTGCACTTCTTCAGCACAGTACAGTACAGTAAATTTTCCAGTAATTGTTTGGGCATGCTCGACAAAGGAGTTGGGATGATTGCTGCCTCCAACAGGGATGATTGTTCCCCCTTCTGGCGACATGTTCTAAATCTGAGAAATGATTGCATGGGAGGATGTTTACCTGACACAGAGTGGCCAATTTGTTACAATGCACACATCTGGGAAGGGATTGGATATTTCTGCAAATTTCTTCACTTGCCTGTAAGCGCGGCATATTGCACCCACAAGATTCCTTCCAGCCCTGGGTAGGGCCTGTGGACAGCAACATGGGGAGTGTGTGCTTGAAAGGAAGGGGAAGGCAGAGGACAGCAGAGCAAGACAAGAGGAAGAAAGCCTCTCCTAAATGCTTTGAATGAATAATAGAGAAGTCTAAAGAGCGGTCTCAAGCTCAGAGAGAGAGAGAATTTGCTATACTCACAAGGAGGGTTTAGCTGGGAATATAATCTGTACAGCTGAAAAGTAACTAACAGGATTCACACACAGCTTAAGTGTCCAGATCTGATTTTGTCCCCACTTTGTGTCTCTTTGGTAGATTCTCTCCAGTATGTCCACATTCTGCCATACTTTGGAATAAAGGTGTCTCTCCCAACTCCTGCCAATTTTGCCACTTTTTAAGTGCCCAGGCTGCCTGCTGGCCCAGAGTGACCACAAAGACAGCGCTATTTGTGAAGAACTGGAGAAGTGAAAGCTGGTGGGAAAGAATTAGGAGCTCTGTTTTAATGTGGTTTGCTGTTTTCTTTTCTAATACCAGCAATAAGTTGAGCTCTTTGGACAGGAAGTGGAGTGGGAGGGATCTCACTGTAGAAGGTGTGAGGGCAACTCTCAGTTATTAGCTAAGTATGAATAAATAAGTTTGACTTCTGCAGCTGTGCCATACTGTCAGTTTGGAACCACAGCAGGACTAAACCAATTGGTTTTCCAGGAGCCAGCAGCACTTTTTCCCCAGTTCTTCACTACTGAAGCAGCGTACCATGGGGAAACCTCCCAAATTTCTCTCAAACAAGTGCCTTCTCCAGCATGTTGGTAAGTTCACTAAATGCAGTGTTTCTTTCTTAACTAGAGGATGCAAAAGCCTCAGAAGTCTGGCAAAGAACATCTGTCCCTTTCAGTAACAGACCCCTAGGAAATGGACTCTCTGGGAGCACATCACAAGGAGAGAGATGTCCCCTGAACAGGCCAGTCTCAAATAATTTATAGCCTTATTAATGACATCCAAGATGCTCAAGCACAACAGCTTTGTGTGCTGGACCTGGAACCCCTCTACAGTGGCAAAACTTGCAGGAGCTGGGGGCAGGCACCTTTATTCCAAAGTAAAACAAAACAAGGAGAGAACCTACTAAAGAGACACAAAGTGGGGACAAAATCAGAAGGATGAAAGCCACAAAGCAGTTTTGTGAATCGGTCGAGACCCCTTGCTCGTTTAACACAAGTCACTCTGGAGGCACCTGGCGGGGATGACAAAGCCCAGCGACACTGCGGGACTGCCACCGCCTCCGGCAGCGGGAGCAAGGGGAAGGGCAATGCCGGGAAGCCTTTCGTTCCTGCTGCCGCGGGCACCTGCCTGCGGCTGCTCCGAACCCGTGCGGGCCACAGGAGAGGCGAGAGCGCGACTTCAGCGAGCGAAAGTCACAGAGCACTTGGGTGAGTTGATTTCCAGCCGGGAGCCCGGGGATCTCCACCCCTCGGGGCTGCTTCCCACTGTTTCGCACCCTTCCCCACTGCCTCCCCCTGCCTCCCGCCGCCTCGGCGGGCGGAACGCGCGCCAGCCATGGGAGGTGCGGCTCCCTCCGGCACCGCGCTCCGCGGGGACCCCGCGCTGTGGGAGCTCCTCCTCTCTGCCCGCCCTCGTCGCTCATTGGCAGGAATGCGACTGAGGGCGGGGCCTCCGCGCAGAGTTTCACGGCCCATTGGCTGGCGGAGAGGAAGTGGGCGTGGCCCGGAGCGCCCCCGGCCCAGCCCGCCTTTCCCCCGCCGTGTATCATTCGCTGCCGAAGCGCTCCTGGGCGGGCGCTCCCGGCCGCTCCCGGGCTCCCATTGGCGCCGCGCGCCAGTTCCGCCACGCTCTTCCCGGCTTCCGGCTTGCGGGGCGGGCGAGGGAGCCGGTCGGGACGCGGAGGAGGCCGGTGCCGCCTGTGCCTGTGCTTCCCCGGGCCGCCCAGCATGGGATGCGCGTGAGCCGCGGGTCTCTCTTCCCTGTGGGCGGCGGCGCCTGTGCCCGGGGCGGCCGCAGGTGCGTGCGCGGGGCTGGGGAGGCGGGGAGCGGGGCACAGCGAGG